>JAGXJF010003626.1:0-231136 GCA_019208055.1 Stipa capillata
ATAATCTCCTATTCACCCCCTCTAGTCGATAAACCTCGATCTTTCATATTCTCTGATCAATATATACGAACAGGACGTAGGGTTGTTATCCTGAGGGAGCCCGAACCTGTATAAAAAGGGTGTTTCCTTGTCGTCAGATCGCTTGGCCTTGTGCCCTAGGGGTCCCTACCCAACAACAAGTATCTCTGTCTCATGACTACCATAAGATCGGCGGTTCACCAATCGTCGACAAAATACATTAATTAAACCATGAGCTAATGTGTGTATGATCAGTGGACCCCTCTCCACGTAAATATTATTTTAAATGCAACTTGAACCCTCTGCTAATGGCATGTGGACCCACCATTGGATGCTAGAAATAATAATAATACTAAAAATAAAATATGACAAGCGGACCCTACATTTAATAGATTCAGAGAATAAAGGAAAGGAAAATGGAAAACCCTTAGAGTATGGCTGGTGGGCCCCCATCAGTTGACCAGGGGACCCACATGTCATCCTCAATTACTATATTCCAAATAGGTATAAAAATACTTAATATATTTTTCTTTACTGAGAAAAAGACAAAAAATACTAAATTTTGATTAAACTTCAAAAATTTGTAGAAATTTTCTATGAACCCCAAATAGGTGATTCTTTTTGTAAATTCATCTCTTTACTTGTAAAATTTTATGATACCACTGTTGTAAATTCGTCAAGAAACTTCTCATGTCTCTTGATGAAAAGTATGACACCTTGTGCACCCTCATTCAAGAAAGAACGGATTTCAAGTCATTGACTCCTCTCAAGCTCTTGGAAGACTCAATGCTCATGAGATGATCATTGAAGAGAAGAAAGAGATGCACTCTACAAGATCAGGGTCTCGAAGAGCCATCGCTTTGAAGGCCAAGAAGACAGATTCCTCATCTGAAGAAGAATCTGAAGAATTTTATGATACCACTGTTATTCATAATGTTGTAGTTGAAAATTTCAAAAATGACCATATTATCCTTTGTCTTAATATTAAAACATATATATTAGAGATCTAGCTTAACATGAAAGCTGATATGTTTTGCATCAAATCACATGTAATAATATATGCATTATCATGAAATCAATTACATTAATACCACTGCTATATAAAATTTTAAAATAAAATTGGTTAAATCAACCCAAAAACATTGCCGTGTAAAGCTTAGAAAATTTGTATCATCAATTTCATGAATCCAATGAAATGATTCCAATTGCGTTAGCTTCATAATTGCATTTCTACATTTTAGAATGCATTTCATACATATATCATATTGGCTCTTGTTGGTATTGATTGAATATCCCTTTTGGTTATTTATTTTTCTGACATTTGGTGTTTTTGTCGGTAGAATTAGGCAATGAAGAGTATTACGAAGGTGAACCTCAGTGTGATCAAGGGTATTCTTAGCAAGGAAAGCTCTGCAAAATCTCGCTAAGATTCTGATTGCTTGACTTTTGGTTATGAATAAATTGTGTGTTGATTGCTTATAATTTTCTGTCAATGATTTCTATGATGGTCTTACCAGCATGAGTAGGACTTGATATCTTGAGTCATGTGATCAAGTTGAACTTGGGAAGTATTGGCGTTGTATGGTATATTCACAGGTGAATTGAAGGTCGATGTCCATTGTGGCGCCCTCGGTTTTTAAGCCGGGAACTCCCTCGTGATCACTGTACCGGTCCCTGGATCAGTAGCCGATACACACGAGTTAACCTGTATATCATCGTCATACATGCGTAAATAATTAAATAGACCGTTAAGGTCGATAATCTGATACCTGTAGCCCAACGGCTATAAACTTGCAGCGGAAATCCAACGGAGAGGTGGCCCATCAGTATGCCATACCCGACAGGCAACTGACTGGGGATTACACCCTAGCTTTCGCGATCGTGATTGCTTCTTCGGATCTGATGTCTCCTTCGTCTGGCCAAATCAACAAGCCAGGTGAGTACATTGAATGTACTCGCAAGCTATTCCCACAGGAAGGAGTATACGGAAATAATTCATGCAGAGGATAAACAAGGAATAGCTCTACTCTAAGCTGATCAATGTGCGGAAAAGTAAGTGCATAATTTAAATACTTGAATAGTAGATTCAAAAGCAATTTAGTAAAACTGTTTAAAGTAAAATGAACAGAATCCTCCCGAGGTAGACCCGGCTACCTCCTTACAATCCTCGAGACAGCTCAGACCATATTACCCTGGGCAATATGTCTAGCTTCTCGGTACACCACTCAACTGACACTATCCTGGATAGCTCAGTGAGTGGCCCTGGCTCAGCCCGTGTATCCCGAATCACACGGCTAGCCTACTCCTCCGGCAATTCCTTGCTACCAACCTGTAGCGTAAATTGCCCTCTGTGGGCACATCATGCCCACGTCCTTAATCCCTTTCCCGGTTTTCGCAACCAAAACTTAGTCTAACCAGTGTGTGGCCTTGCCAGTTCATGTCCATAACCGAGGACGCGGCTATTCGAATAGTTTTAACACTCTGCAGAGGTTGTACGGCTTTACCCACAAGATGTAGGTCACCCTGGGCATACCGGGCCCAGCATACTACCAAGGTTACTACAACGAGACCTTCGCCCGCTTCCATACTAGAGTTGGACCCGCTAGGTGAATACCCAAGTTTGCATGTCCTGGACATCAAATTGGGGCTCTCCACCTTTGTGTCGTATCAGCACCTCCCGCCTGGCGTAGGTGGATCCTCTAGGACTTAAAACACCTAGCACTAACTCCCTACTTCCCACGGGTCCAAACTCTAATACTTGCCGGGGTACTAAGCCAAGTCCTTCCCATAAAGGACATGTGGACGTACGGTAATGGAACCGGTTTAGCGGCACTTAGGCTTGGTCCTTAACTGATTCGAGCGAGACTCCACTTCCTCAACCCACGATCGTTCCCGGACGACCGTGCCATCATCAATTCCTCTACAGCCCCTGGCTGCCCTTAATACCCTCGCCCGAATCCAAATCATCTCCTCTTTTCTTTGGATTTTTGATAATCCTTTATTTGTGAAAGTCACCTCGGACAGCTTATGCTATCTGAGGGTTTGTTTTTCCCATGTCCCAACGGGACGAATAAAACTTGATTTTTGACTATAGCAGGGCTAAGCATGGTTAACACCTATATCCTTAAGTATTCGACGGCCGTGAGTCGACCGCTGAATATACCTAGGGCTACAATGAAGGATATTCGGACCTAGGTATTGTGCAACTAATGGGTATAACTACCTCTACATAAAATACGATATTAAACACATAGCATGCAGAGTTCGTAAACAAAATATTCATAACTTTGTACATATGGGATTTCGACATGATCAAAGTGGGAACGCTTGCCTGGCAATATTGTCCCGGTCTTGGTCTTGAATTCGATCCGGCAGTTGTCCGAGTTCCTTCGCGCGATAATTCCTAACGTTGCATCTACACGTCGAAAAGAACGGCGAATAAATCAACGAGGCAAGGAAGAACCAAATAACATTGAATTAGAGACTTCAACATATGAAATCATAACGCTCTTGACAACTATTAGATTCTAAGGGCTACAAGAAATAAACAGGGCGCGGAGATGGCTTGCTGCCGCGGTAGGAGTAAAGTGGCGGCGACGATGGCTTGACACGGCAGGAATTAGGCAGCAGGGACAAGGTTTTGCTGCGGTAGGAACAATGTGGCGACGGTAGAGGCTTGCCGTGGCAGAGGAAAGTGACAACGGCAGTTGTTGCGGCGGAAGAGAGGCTGTCGCGGCGCTGCCACGGTAGGGGCATAGCTTGTCGCGGCGGGGACTGGATTGTCGCGGCAGCGAATGGCTTGCTGCGATGCTGCCGTGGTGGACAAAAAGGGTTGTCGCGGCGGGGTACTGCCATGGTGACGGAGAGGTTGCCGCGTTGCTGCCGCGGCGGGGAAAAGAGGTTGCCGCGACAGGGCAAAGGAGCTGCGACAGTAGCTTGTCGCGATGAAAGAAGTAGCTGCCGTGGCGGCAGGGCTTCAGAATAAAAGAATCGGGCTTTAGGTTATTCGGATAAACATAGCTACCACACACGGTGGTTACCGATGTAAAAGATCTGGACCCTATTGCTAGCCAAAGATCACAGTCCTCAAATATGCTTCTAATGGCAACACACTGCGATCCACATATCCTCTATTTCAACAGTGTACGCACTGGCCCGTTTAATTATTCCTAGCGTTAGCACATTGGTTAAACATTGTCCGAACAGTGCAACCATTACCTGTATATGAAATATTTCTTAGCCTTAATCATTAGATATCACTTACAACTACTTGCCGTTTACACAACTGACCTCAATTAACTAACTGGCTACTAAATGGGTCGAAACGTTATTGGTCATTATCTTAGCAGCGATTGCCTAGCTAGTCAGTGAACTAACTACACTAGCTAACCAACCAACTAGCGAGCTAACTGACCAGCTAATTAATTAACTAATCTAACCAGCTAGCTAACTATCTACTTACTAATTAATTAACTAACTAGCTAGTTAACTAATTAACTAGCTCACTAACTCACTAACTAATTAGCTAACTAATTAACTACTAACTAATTAACTAATCAACTAATTTAACTAACTAATTAGCTAACTATCTAATTAACTAACTAATGCACTAACTGTCCAGCTGATTAACTAACTGCTCAACTAAATAACTAACTAACAGGCTTAGGGTTAGCTCACTAACCGGTAACCAGTTATTGCCTAATTAAAGAACTTAGTTAACCAATACCGAGCAAACAAGGCAGAGGGATGAGTGGCCGAGGAAATAAAAGGTTAGGGGAGATGGGGACCAGGAGGCGGCGGCGGTGCGCTAGAAGAAGAGAATGGAGGGCTGGGCTGAGCACACCCGGCAGGCAGACCGGTGAGTGGCCCTGGAAGTTGCGGTGGCGGACCCGGGCGTTGGCTCACCTCGCTGGCGGCGGTGGGCGAGCTCGGCAGCTCGGGCGGCGGCGGTGGAGTGCCTTGCTGGCGGTGGGCTGGAGCTGAGCTCTGGAGTGCCGGTGATGGCGGCGGCGACCTAGGGAGAAGGGGGCGGCGCTCGGGCTAGAAGGCCACCGGCGGCGGGATCTGGCGGCGCGCCCGGCGGTTGTTGGTGGTGCGCTGGCAGCGGGAGTGGAGGTAGGCCGGCGGCAGAAGGGGAACTGCTCGGGAACTTGGGGGCGACGGCGGCGGGTGCTGTAGGAGGGCCGGCGGCAAGTGGTTGCTCACGCGGGAGCAGAGGAGCAGGCGGCGGCTCGATGGGGCGACGGCACCGGCGACGAGGGAACGGCGGGGCCTGGCGCGGCAACTGAGGTGGTAGATCCACTGGGACGGCGGCGTTGCAGAGGAGCTTCCGAGCGGCGGCGTGGGGCATCCACCGAGGCGGGCTCGCCGGCGCTGGTGCGGGGCTGGGGACCAGGGCGGTGGAGGTGGTTGGTTGCGGTGCTTGAGTGCTAAAGGAGCAGGGGAATGGGGTATGACTGGGAACGAGAAACGAAGAGGATGAAGGAGATGGCTCGGTCTGGATGTCGATGGAGCTCAGGTTGCCCATTTTATAGTGCGGCGGCTTGGCAAGCTGGCCATGGCTGCTGTTCATCAGCGATGGGACGAGTCCGAGCTGCGGCGACAGCGTGGCCGAGGCTACAGGAAGGAGGAGGGTCACCTGGGGGCGGCCGTGGCAGGAGTGCTCCGAGGCAAGGGGAGGGTGGAAGGGAGGAAGCTCTGTTCGGTTGCTGTGGTCACAGGAGGGGGATGGGATGGCTGTGCCGTGCTGGTGCTGAGCTGTGGGATGCGCCAGCTCAGTGGGGAGCTTGGCTAGCTAAGAGGAGGAGGAAGAAGATGGGCAAGGAAACGTGTTGCTGCTCAGGAAACAGGGAACAAGAAAGACACGAGGGGACAGGTGCTGTAGGAGTATAGGAGAGTTTGGCATTGATTCTGCTGGTTGTGCTGCTGTAGGTGTACAGAGGTACGAGCTGAGGTTAGGGTGTGCTGTACAAACAGGAAAAATTTGGCACCGCTTTGTACTAGCTAGTTGATGTGGCAGGGCAAACAGTGCACGGCTGGTTAGCTGGCAGGAGATAAATGGTGAGAAGATAAGACAGGAGCTGAGACTTGTGTTGCTGAGCAATAGGGGAGAGAATGGATAGCACCTGCATGGGCTCCAGGAGGTAGCTATCGCAGTGTTGAAAGAGTATAGGAGGGGGCAAATGCAGCGGCAGAAGCAAGAGAAAGATTCTCAGGTGCTTACTGGTCGGGACGGTGCTGTCACAAGGGGTTTGGCACCGAATACTGCTCAAGTTGGAAAGGTTGCATGGTGAGCAGGGAACATAGAGGAGTTGGGCATTGCCGTGTTTGAGCTGGCAGGACGCGCAGTAAAAATTAGGCACCGAACGGTACTAGATACGTGACATGGTCTGGTTTCAACAGGGAACTTGTACCGTTGGTATTACTCCGGCTCGGGTTTAGTTTTGACCGCACCGGTGCCAGAACGTGCGGCGCTCGGAATATCCACTAGGAGAGAGAAAAGGTGGCAGGGATTCAGATGGCACAGGTAAGGTTCTCAGTGTGCGTGTGTCCATATACACTGGGGAAATTTTAGCGTAGAGGCGGTGGCAATGAAGTCAGAGTAGAGAAAAGGGTCTGCCGTGGCTAGGGTTTGGGGAAATTGGGTTTGAATAGGAAGAAATTAATCCGGGAGCTCGGATTTAGGGTTCCGGAGCGCGACAAGATGAGGCAGAGACACGGGGCTCGAGGTAGGATGTTTTTATCTCGGCTTGGGATGTGTTGGTGACGATGGTACCGTTGACACATCAGCGTATACTACGCAGGTGCTGAACGGAGTTGTCCGCGTTGTCGGACGAAGCTTCGGGGAAATAGGGTTTTGACTAGGCGGTGGTCGATAGAGGTAAAGACTAGGGTTTTCGTACCTGGCATTTAGCTTTACCAAGATTTGAACTAAAGTTTTAATTGGGTGTGTTTTCAGCTGACATTATTAACGAAAAAGTTTTGTTGGCCCTAATTTTCGGGTTTTGGAAAATCGGGGTGTGACATCCATATGCACCCCAATTGTCCTCTAGTCAATTCTTGCAGGATCGAAGGACGAGGTGGCATATGTACCCCAGTCGTCCTCCAGTCGATTATGGGTATGTAACACTACCTTGTGCTCTTGGTTTATGTCGTGATTCGAAGGTCGAGGTAGTTATTACCCTAGTCATCCTCTGGTCAAATCCAATTGTGAAACTATTAGTTGGCTAAGTCTTGCTTGGTTAGCTAGACGATGAGATGGAGTCTTAGTTGACTTGTGGTGATAAGTGTAGATGAAATATGGATGAATAGTATATGCTTGTTGATCTCAAATATATGGTTATCATGATTATGCAATGACATTCTTTACTTGTTCATGTTAATGCTATGCTTAACTTGTTTTTAATGCCATGCTTGCTTGAATTGTTAATGCTTGTTCATTTTCATGCTCAAAGTTAATTGGGATGAGTCTACAAAGCATCTTGTAAGTACGAAAGTACTTAAAAAATTCAATTCCTAAATATTGTAAGTAAATCTAGCGTAGGAGATTACTATAATGCTGAAAATACTGATTTCAATGCCTAGCTTGCTCGGTTTGTGCCTTAAGTCATGTATGGTTATGGGTACCTTTTAGAGATGAACATGGTAGCCATTTCAGATATTTTAAAGTGTTTCCACTGTTGTCTTTGTTTATCTTTACTATTATATATATTAGAGTTGGTAGTGGTTGGTTCATCCATGGTTCATTCACACTCTCCTCTACTGTTGGTTGATTCACCCCCTCCTCTCTCTTATAGCTAGAAAATCTCAATTGAACAACAACCAACTATGCATTATCTATGCAAAAAATTATCTGTTTCTGTTTAACAATAACAAATAAGTTATTGGCCACTTAACTATAAAAACAAACTCAATGTGATTATGCAACTAAAAAACAACCATTTGACATCCATGCATTATCTATGCAAAAAGTTATCACAAACTCAATGTGATTATGTTAACTACCAAAACAAACTTGCTCCTCCTGTCCCCTCTATTTTTGACTAAAAAACAAACTCGACGGTGGCTGCTTAATTACAAAACCAAACTTGCTTGCTGGTGGCTGCAAACAAAGCCGACGTGACACAACTCGAATTGTCATCGAGTCATCCACACCTTTTCCCTATTAAAACTCTCCCCTCCACTAACTACATGCCTAAAAAATCTCTAACAAAAGCCAACAAACTAACCATCTTAGATATAACTCTCCTCTACTAACCACTTTTCCTAAAAATTCTCTAACAAAAGCCAACAAACTAACTATCTTAGATATAACTATCCTCCACTAACCACATTCCTAAAAAATCTCTAACAGTCCAACAAACTAACTACCTTAGATATAACTCCTCTCGTCTAACCACATTCCTAAAAAATCTCTAACAAAAGTCAACAGACTAACTACCTTAGATATAATAAAGATCTAAAAATCTCAAACAAAAACCAACTAACTAACTACCTTAAATATAGTAATGACTCCTCTCAATTGAGCTCGAGGCTGGCCGCCTCCACGCTGCGCGCTCCGTCACCGTCCGATCCCCACCGCTCCCCTTCATCCTGCGCCACTGCAACTCCGGTCGAGACGCCTCCCCTCCTAGCCAGACTGCCCTAGCCACCAGCCAACGGGAAGAAGAGGAGCTCGGCTAAGGGAAGGAGAAGAGAAGAGAAGAGAAGATAAGTAGGAGGAGAAGAGGAAGGAGAAGAAGAAGAAAAGAAGAATAAGAAGAAGAAGGAAGGAAGAAGCCGCCGCTACCCCTTACCGTGCCGTCGCCGCCGCCCCAGCCGAGCCGCCTCACCTCCTAGCTAGGCTGCCCTAGCTGCCGACCAAGGGGAGGAAGAGGAGCTCGGTTGGAGGAAGGAGAAGAGAAGGGAAGGGAACGAGGGGAAGAAGAAGAAGAAGAAGAAGAAGAAGAAGAGAAGATGAAGGGGAATTTTTGGATTGGGTAAGGGTGAAATCAACTGATTCTTCTATCTTCTTCTGAGATTCAAAATTGTATGATTCTTTTTAATACTTTACTGCTCTTCTGTATTAATTGTCTGTCGATCTACTATTACTAGCAGAGTGTCCATGCGTTGCAATGGATATAAATTCTAGAAAGAAAGATTGTATAACACTAATTTTGAATAAGGCATGCTACAACATAACTTGAGAAACAAAATAACCATCATAATTTATTTTATGATACTATCTTTCCTTCTAAATTTTTTATCCGTTGCAACGCACAGGCACTCTACTAGTACTTTTGTTATGAACGACATTTGAGTCATGTTGGATGTAAGCTATGTACTGCCCCGAGTATGGGATGTGCATATTTATTCGGTACTCCTTTTCTGTAGAGTTTTGTTATGGTATACAAATTATTCTATTTGCTGCCCATACACCATGCATGTATAAAATGAAGTGTATGAGATAGTTGTAAAGAGTTAATGCTGCTCTTTCTTTCGTTAAGTGTGATGAGCACCGGTTGAGTGACCCGTTAATTGTGATACGCTGACCGGCTAGGCATGGTTTGGAAATTCGGCACAATGATTGTAGTGTAGAAGTCATGAGAATTTGCAGAACCAGCTCCAAATAAGCTTCAAACTATCTGTACAGAAATTTTTTTTACTTCCAATAAATACAACTAAAACAATGAAAGTGAATAATGCAACATACTTCCAAACCCCAATATATATAAGTATTTGAACAAAAGGCTGTGTGGACAGAATGAAAGAAGACTAGCTGTAAACAAAATTTGTGGAGAATCGCGACTAATCAGTAATCACCAATACGCTCCCCACTGTCATCTTTTGCGGATTGATATGTTCCTTCCTCAGCAGAATCCGAAGTATCCTGCAAAGCATCATATGTGAATTAGATCAATGTTCACCCAAAGTAACATCAGAAAGATAGCCGAACTTGTTGGAAGATCATACGGAAAAAATAAGCTTTGCCAAGTCTGTGTTCAGCATTCGTCTCAGGGAGACTTGGTGCGCAGATATCGTCGTTGGGAAAGTTAAAGAGAGAAATGAAAGTCGCAAAACTGGTGCTACATGTGTAGAAAATCGTTTTTAAGCACAAGAGTGATGCATTAAAGACCCATTTATCGAGAATATCCACATCTCATTTACCTGATGTAACGATCGGTCATCGTTAGCCCCAGGTCCAGCAGCAGAAGAACATGGAGGGTGCTGCAGACAGACATCAAGATGAAAAATCTCAACCTTCGTTTGGACAAGAAATCAACTCTCTCTCTCACACACACACGAAGAGAGGGAGAGAAAGAATCAACTCGGATTTACCTGTGGAACGTTCAATGACGTCATGCCACGCATACTTTGTTCCAAAGACTGAAACCTGTTCTCCCATGTTTCGTTCAATTGTTGTGTGGCGCGATTGATCATCTCCTGCACCTGATCCAGCGTGAACATCTGTTGTTGTGTCTTTCGACCTAAAGAACCTGGGATGGACTTTGACAAGGTGTCTATCCGGGCTTTGTCAATGATACCGTGAAGTCCATAGTACCTCCCACGGTTACGACCCCCTACCTCCTCTGCCCATACAAGATGGGGGTCCAGTTCAGTATCACCTGCTTCCTCCAAACGCCGCTGGAAGCTCTCCTGAAAAATATAGTATGCAGATACAGTTAATTCCAGTTGATAAATGGAACTGAATTCTGTAACACCACAATATAATTATTAATCAACTTATGATGCAAGTGACTGAATACATACCACGGTTCGCCTAGCTTTCTCAGTAACAAATTCCCCCTTACCACCACCACATTTATGGGTCTTATTAAATACTTCGACTTCCGATACTGGCTTCCCACCATTTTCTATTATCTATTTTGATTCAATAAGAATCATAAGTAGGTGGCTAAGTGCGTACGTCAAGCAAAATAACAGTCTTTACCATTAGTTTCCGATGCATGGTTATGCTCCGTGAGCCTGCCGTGTGCTGGGCAGAGCCTCCTGTGTACCGATTCTTCCTCTTCTGGGCGGAGACCTGCAAGATTTCTTCTGAAGCCCAGTGCTCACATAGCATCTCCCACCACTTTGGCAGCATCCATTCAGGGGGGAACGGCTTCCACTGAAGCGGGTCATCATCCTCTTGCCCCACTGCTGCTGGGTCTCTGCGCGGCTGTTTCAACTTTTTTCTAGCACCTTTGTCATCCAAATTTATCTGTCTATTGGAGATGGGAGCATCCAAAGCTCCCTTCACTTTCCTTGATGCAGCCAACTCCACTCTAGCCCTTCGCTTCTCATCACACAGGAGTCCAGTGAATTGTCTGACTGTTCTGCGGTTGAATAGCTTCAGGCACTCCGCTTCCCGCCCGGGGGCCCACTTGTAACGTTGCTGCAGTAATCAAATTAGAAGGGTGTTCAGTCATACTTGATGAATCTACAAACACATTCTTGGGTAAACTTACAAGGAATTCATCCAGGATGATAGCCCTTGTATCTGAATGATACTGGTGAAAGTGGAGAACCAATTCTCCCTGGTGCATTTCACTTGTTTTCTGATTAGCCGGTATGTAAGTTGAACCTGGGTGCCACTGCTTGAGAAGTGCAGAGATGGTAGAGGCCACCTTGGGACAAGGAGGATGGATATCCCATGTGCTGCTAGTACGACAAGTCAATATGCTAAGTACACGAACAAAGATTCTGTAAGTACAAGCTACCACCAGCATCTGATGGAAATCCAAAAAGTTGACAAGACTTACTCTACATTATTTGGAGTCAGCACAGGCCTATCAGCTTCTCTACGTGGTTCAATGAGTTTTGTAGGGCCCCGCCCCCTGCGCCTTTTAGATATCATATATCCTATGCCAGCAGCCTGTGCATCCTGCATGAGCCCAATTATGCAGTTAGTTACAAAGGAGAATATCTCTGGGCATTTAGTATTGGACTTTCAAACAGAAATTTCATTGATAATAACAACGAATCCCCACTCAGGACTTTGCATTCGAATTCAGTAAATTATACTGTTTTTTGCTGACAGTGCATCACAGAAAAACTTATCACCCTATGCCAAAAACAAGAGGGACATACTGGGGGATGGATAGTTTCTGGTGGTTGGCAATGCGGCAGTGATTGATGAACTGATGGTCCTGCAAGAATGAGACCAAAACACACAGAAGTGTTAGGTTTCCCTCAAAACATGTTGGAAAGATATCAAGAGTTGGGTAGAGACAAACTTGTGAGGACAGAGGGCAAAGTGGTACTGGGCAATGGGGTGGCAGTCAGCAGTGGCGATTTACTGGTAGGGTCACAACAGGCAGTAGCGAGGGTCACCTGCTGGTGGGTACCAGTGTATGACTGGTTCTTGATAGAGTCCCCCTCATTTGACAAATGCATGAAGCCCTTTGATGTACTCTTGTGATGTCCCACAATTTGTTGTGGTGACACTCAACTTCTACCTGCTCAGAGTGACCGTCATCTTGTATCTGTTGCCCGTGCATAACACCACGTGGTGGATTTTGCCATACTTGTGCACCACTTTTATCATGAGGGCATATCCCATTAGAACTTTCCGGAGGCATCTCATGCTCCTGTGCTGAAATGAAGCTCTGGTTGGCAAGAGCAACTGTAGCTTCTGCTGGGTATTGACTGTAGCACTGCGGAACACGGTCAACTTGAGAATTACCATGGTTTATAGAGACAGGAGGCAAGGTTCCATCTATGTTGTCCAACTTGTTTGATACTGCTTGAGGCACCTGCTTCTGGGACAATGCACTAGGGCATAGATTCGTGATTATTCTGTCAATATCTGCAGTTCCATGTGAGGAAGGAACTGGCTCCTGGATAGTATTGCTGTTCCTGGTACCTTCTGGCTGGGCGGATAAATGCTTATTACATTTAAGATGAAGCTCTTCATTTGAAGAACTCAAGCCCCTATGTTTCTTCTTGCGCTTCCCACCAGTAGTCCTGTTGCTCCTTCTCCTCTTCTTATTCCATCCAGTTGTGTTACCATGCAACTCGACTTGCACCTGTTCTGCAGAAGCAGTTTGACTCGGAGGCTTTACTGTTTCCTGCTCAACAATACTAGACATCGAAGCATGCCTAGATTTCTGGTTTCCATGACTTTCAATGGCGTTACTTTGACACTGTCCATGTAGCTCCTCTGTATGAACTGAATAACCAGAAGGCCCTCCTTGCGACCGTGGTGCATGGCTGACCTTACTAGGATGCTCCACCCGTACCCTCTCTGCACAAATGGATCCAGGATTAGCAGATAGCCTAGTTTTCCTCCTAAAATCATGCCTGAGAACAGTTCCGTTGAGTAATTTATTGTTTGACTCCTCTCCATGAAATAACTGATCAACTTGTGCATCTTTTGCACAACCCACAAAAACAGCTGTCTTTGTGTTTGATCTGGGCGAATTGGTTGATTCCTCTCTATGAACTGAACGAGCAGGAAATGGTCCTAGTGTCTGCTCAAAATGGATTGGCTTATTGTATCTTCCTGCTTGCACCTCTCCTACACGAATTGCTTGGCTTATGTGCTCTTCCTGCACCTAATCCACAACAACACATACCGAAAAAGATGAGAATGTTACTAGACATCACGCACTTGTACATATTCATGGATCGTAAAAGGAAAATATCCTACTCTAAACTCTGAGGTTTCCAGAAAGAATGACCCTATGGAATGTAATAATCAAAATAATGTCATACAATGCATGGTTTGGATAGCAAAGAATCAGAAACTGTTTGAAGGGCAAGAAGCAACTTTCCATACAAACAATCAATAAAAGTAATTTAACACTAATGCTATGGAGGATTGGGGATCAGGGAAAAAATGAAGGTACTGGGAGAATTATGTGATTCTGCGCTTCTTCAATTATCTGTACTTCACATAAACATATATATTCACATACTTCAGGAGGTGACATGTTTGGATAATGCGGCACTTCTAAAGTAGTGGCAACTGGCAGTGCAAGGCTAAGTGCAGACGAACCCAGTATCTTCTGAATTTGATTAAAGTACTACTATACGTCAAAATTAGTAACTGGGAAACAAATAACAGCATTCCTCATGGCAAGCTAGCAACTAGAAAATTAGGAGTATATAGCAGAAATCAACGATGGAACCTCTGTAGTCCCGTCCAAGACCTCTACTGCCAATAGTTCAAGCAATCTGCACATATCAAGCTTCTCAACACAATATGCAGACATCAATTGCACTCCTTTGGTCCAATTTAAATCTCAGTCTTTTAGAGGTTGATTTTTTAATATATATTTTTGCTGCTGTCAAGACAAGCTACTTCTTTTTTTAGATATTTTACATTCCGAGACTAGAACTAGAGTTTTTCATTTCTACCCAATTACCCAATTTCTACCCAATTACACCATCACTAGAGTAGCACAATGCAAGAGCTACAGCTACGCACCTCCGGCTGACGCAGGGATGTGGGCACGAGCGAAGCCACACCTGCCGGAAAAACGACATGGACGCCGCCGGGAGCAGCAGCGTGGTGCAGCCGGAGGCGGTCGCCGTCGACGGCTAGGTCGGCGGCGCATCGCGGGCAGGTGAGGTGCCGGAGGCCCCTCGGCACGGCCAGCACGGTGCCGCAACCGCCGCACGGCATCCGGGCCACAGCAGGCCCCGCAACGCCGCCGCGGCTGTGGAGCGGCAGCGCGCGTCGCGGGCGCGGAGGCGGCATGAGCTCCGGCGGGAGGGCCTGCGGCGTGGCGCAGCCGGGGCAGGCGAACTCCGTCATCCCCTGCTCCACCTCCAGCGTCTCTCCGCAACCCCCGCACCGCACCTCGAGGATCTCCGGCGCCGCCATGGGGAGCGGCGGCTTAGGGTTTGGGTTTTTCATTTTTCTTTCTTTGAGGGTATTGTTGGGGAAAGAGTACGTGGAGCTGTGGAATGGATATGCCCGACAGCTGAGGGCTAGTGGGGCAATCGGCTAGCTCTGACAGGTGAGCTATCGGCTGAAAGGGAAAATTTCGCGGTATGGGAGCGCCGGGAACTCGAAAACAATCGGCGCCAAATCATTTTTTAAGTTCTAACGCAAAGAAAGAGTTATATAAAAATCTCTAATTTTAACTCTCACTTCTCTTTCTATCTCTCCTATCATCGTCATCTTCTCCTTTCCCGATTCCGACAGTTGTCGCCACCATCATGTTTAGCAACCGCCGAATTAAGCTTCCCTCTAAGCTTCTCCTAGCTAATGTGAATACTCCTACCCTGTACTCCTAACTCTAACCCTTCGTCTCGCCTCCACTGGTACCAGCGGTCTTCAGGTCTTTATTAGTTCCAGTGAGTTTGCCACGTGGCCGGACAGGAAGAAGAAGGCAATTTGATAAGAAAAAAAATGAGTATTGGTAAATGACAAAACAATCATCTGATTATTAGTTTCTCCGAAAAGAAATTATTAAAAGGGAGTTGCGTGATTAAAAGGACTATGCCGTAAATGTACATGGGATTGAACGTGTAAGGATTAAGATCGTGATTGGTTGGTTTGCATTGCTCCGTGCAGGGTCTCAGTGCAAAAATACGTCTCCTAGCCAGGCTCAAACGAAAGTTGGATGTGAGTTTCTTACGAAGGTAGGATGAGGCATGTAGGATCTTGAATGTTGGAGAGTAGGTATATAGGATACAAATCAGTGGATTACACCATTGATGATTTTATTCATGCGATGAAATATACCGTGAGATATTTTTTTCGCCACATAGGTTGTTGACGGGTATTTAACTGTGTGAACCGAGGTGAATGCAAATAATACTCCTGCCATTTTTCTACAAAGAAGGATTATATGAGTATCATCTTATACAACAATCCGTTGTTGTGCACATTAAAGTTGACTTCAAGATTCTCCTAAAAAGAATATTGCAGATACAAAAGAGCATGTATAAAACCCGCGGGAGTGAGTGGACCATTAAGCGAGAGGGGAGAGCGTTTAGGGTTAGAACAAGAGAGTGAGCGAGCTCTTATAAGGGGAGATGTAGGTTGAGATCCATTTTTGGATGTGGATCTAATAACCATAAATTTAAATGATTTTTGTAGGTTTCGTCTGGGAATCTACAGACACGTGAGAAAACGACTTTTGCCCTGGATGCATTTGCTCCTAGGGAATTCCAAAGACATTCAGAGCTACCACTCGCGTGCAAGCTCAGCTCAAGAGAATTCGTCTTTTTTTTCTAGATGTTGCAAATCTTTGTAAAACTTGTGTCCATTTGTGTGCCGTGAGAAAAACAAGTGAGGAGAAGCTAATATAACAACCATTAAATATACTCTTTTCTTCGTACAACATAGAGATAAAAAAAACATAAATTTTTAGGGGTGCACGTGTTATTCCCCGGTCAACATCTTAGTTCTTTTTCGATTATTTCAAAAAACTTTTTTGGTTTTCTATCCAGTACAAATGCACACTGTATTTTCCATGGAATCATCACCGGACCGGCAACAGGAATCACTATAGCCGTTCACCCCATGAACGGAGGATTTTCCGCAGTGCACGGTATACCGCGGAGCCCCATCCGCGGAGCCCCATCCACCACACACTGCCAACTTGAGATGTGCAGTATCTTTTCATATATTGCAATACGTGAGAGGTATTAATCAACACTGTATTCAATGCTTGTGTATTGAGTAGCAATGCTATCCCCATCCTCTTGAATTCTCACTCTCCATACCAATTTCTCTCCCCTGGATATCTCTCTTCGTCTCGCACACAATGATCAAGGGCCTACCCGTAAGTGAGAGTGGGCATTTTATTGCACAAAAAAACCAAGGCACTGGCACACATCCTGACATATCCAATCCATCTCCCCCTTCAAACTTTCATCTCTTCTCTCTTTCCTCTTCCATCAACCGTGAAGAAAAAAGAGTACTTTTATGCATCTAAAGGCCTGGATTTATTTTGCATTTAAAAATTCTAAACGCTCTTTATATTTAGAACGGAATGTCGAGTTTGTGATCCGTTTCAACTGTTGTGCTACTCGTAATGAGATCTTCGAAAAAAAACTAATATCTGATATATTTTGAGAATTTCTTTTTTGATTTTAAAACTCAATGAAACTTCTAGATACGAACAACTAAGTTTCATAGAATTTTACTGATTTCCATAATGTTTTGCACTAGTTTTGCATGAGAATCACGGTGTTTGTACGCTTGTTTTATACATGTTTCAAACATGTTAACAACCAATTCACGGAGAGGGATGATCACAATAATCAAACCTAAACACTATGATGGTGGTGCTGGTGAAGTTCTTTGTTTGCACGATGGGGTCTCTATCTCATCCTCCTGTTTTTTACATGTTTCTCGCACTTATATTAGTCTTGCTAGAGAGTTTTTGTCGCGTATTTGCATATTAAACGTGGAAGCCTACACAAAATATCGTCGACATAATCTTGCCCAGCGACTAGAGGGCCATATGGTCAAATGATAGGGTCATAGTAAAAAATTAATTGTGTTTCATGCTCACAAATTTTTGTTTCGTTTGGATAATGTTTAATTGAAATTTGTATAATGTTTCATATCGTTTCCTCACATTTCATATCATTTCATGTATGTTTTATTGATCTTTCATAGTGTTTTATAGACGTTACGACATGTTCCATATATATTTCATCATCTTTATAGACATCTCAACGTATTTATATCCTTTCACCATGTTACATAGATGTTTCACTGTGTTACATAGATGTTTCACTGTGTTTCATATCGTTTCATGTATGCTTCAAGAGTATCATAGGTGCTTCATATCGTTTCACGTATGTTTCACTGATCTTTCATAGTGTTTCATAGATGTTCCAATGTGTTTTATAGATGTTTTATCGTGTTTCATATATGTTTTACCGTATTTTATATTGTTTCACTATGTTTCATTAGATGTTTCACCGTGTTACATAGATATTTCAATGTGTTTCATAGATGTTTTGTCGTGTTTCATATATGTTTTGCAGTGTCTTATATCGTTTCACCGTGTTACATAGATGTTCCACTGTATTTCCTATATGCTTCACCATGTTCCATAGACGTTGCAGTGTGTTTCATTTGTTACCGAGAGGTTTAAGTAAACATATTTGCTAGTTCTCACTCTCGATTGATAATTAGCAAAATCTTAGTGGACGCTATTGAACGTCGGATTACCATTTGATGCATTCTTAGGTGGATAGCATCACCGTCTTCATATCCGAGGGCACTTGGGGCTAAGGGTTGCCTGGAGGGCTAGGGGTGCATGTAGCAGGGGGGTTTCATCGGTATGCAGCCTGCTCTAAGGCTCAAGAAAACTCTCTGCTAGGAAGACTAACCAAGGCAAACCTCCAACGGTTCTTAATGGGCCCTTCCCATTTCTTCTTTGCCATTTTGACTAGTGTTGAATGGGTAGAGAACCAGTTACCCTAGAACTTATATGTTTATCTAATATCAAAATATTCTAGTTTTTGTTATTCTCTTGTCAATTCTCTGGCGGATTTTATTTAATGAAAATGCATTTGTTATCATTGTGTTCCATGCATATTTGAATGCAAAGTTATGTTTTGGTGTTTTGCCACAAGGGATGATCAACAGATCATCTGCTTCTTTTTTTATACTAGCTAAATACCCGTGATTTGCTACAGACGAAAAAGATATGACTTTTGAAAATTATTTGGTGCTGTTACACTCAATCTGCTATACACCGTAGGTTACACCACCACACTCCTCTTAAGCTGGCTTCACGCCTTTGTGTCTTGCTCGGCCTATACTCATATAATATGTCCACTGCTCCATAGTCATGACCGACTAAGCTTATTTTTTTACTCGTGTCATGCTTAATTTTGTTAGAGCGATTTTTTCATATGGTGGTTAAGTTAACTTGTAGCAGTATTTATTATGTTTAAGTTAGTTAGTTCGCTGGGTTTTTTAGATATTTTTCTACAAATATATGAAAGGTGGAGGTGGCGCCTAAGCTGCCCGTCAGCGGAGATGCAAGCGGGGTGCTAGAAACCCATATAGATGATATGCTATCGACACTGACGGGCGGCACTTAAGTGACCGTCAGCGGAGAGGATGTCTCCACTGACGGGCATCGTTGCTGTCCGTCAGCGGTGTTAGTTCGAGCGCTGACTGGACTGGTGCACGGAACCACTGACGGGCCCGTCAGTGGTAACCTGTCTATATAAAAACAAAGGTGCGCTCGCTACTGGCCAGTGCTCGCGCGCCAACTGGCCAGCACGAGTTGGCCAGCAACCCCCTGCTGCGCCGCCGCCACCCTCCACCCACCCCACCCACAAACACTCCCCTCTCCCCAACCCTCCTCCTCTCCCTCCTTTCTTCCTTCCCAAACTCAACAAGATCTCTCTAGATCTAGATCTCTTTTCCTTCCTAAACCCTCCCCTTTCTTCACCTAACTCTAGATCTCTCATCTCTCCCTCCTCCTCTCACTCTCTCCATAGATTTCTCTTTCCTCCCCAAAGTTCCATTCACTCGCCGAAAAGATCGCTAGCGCTCGGTAATAATACTCTCTTTGGATGAATGAGATACGAAATGTGTTCTTTTCATCTTGTATATGTATTTGGTGTGATTGCCGGCCATCGAGCCAATGCCTAATGTTGTTTTTTGAACTTATTAGTTTTGTGTCATAGGGATCGATCGATGGATCGCAGTTGGATGTATAACAACCGGGCGAAAGAGAGTTCGGCTACGGCTTTGAATGAGTTTCTTGATGTCGCTGAGCGAGATACGAGGAGAAAAGGTGGCACGAAGATTTGTTGTCCGTGTCGCGATTGCAAAAATTTGATAATGTTCGATACGAGAGGGAGGGTGACGATACACCTGGTGCTTAAGGGTTTCATGCCAGGTTATACACGTTGGGTATGTCAGGGTGAAGAGGAGGAGGAAGATCAAGTGTTACAGCAAGATACCAAACATGGAGAGGATGAAGAAGACGAGGGGAGTTTAGAATCTGACGCTGAAGAAGAAACAGGGAACAATTTGACCGATATCGTGCAGGACATTCACATGGTGGAGCAGGTGGTGATAGATCCTAAGGATGAAAAAGAGGCTGCTAAGTTCACGAGACTAGTTGAAGACTCGCAAACCCCGTTGTATACCGGTTCTGATCCAGAACACATGCGTCAGTCAGTCATGTTGGAACTTCTAAGGATCAAGGCAGCCCACAACTGTCCGGACGAAGGCTTCGATGAGACATTGGCTTATCTTGCAAAAGTTTTTTCCAAAAAATAACTTGTTGCCTACGAGCACCGATGAAGCCAAGAAGGTTATCTGCCCTCTTGGATTAGAGGTGCAGAGGTTCCATGCGTGTCCGAATGATTGCTTTATTTACCGCAAGGAGCACGAGAAGCTGTACAAGTGTCCTACGTGCAACACATCCAGATTCAAGCGGGGTAGAAACCAAGCCGATGATGAGGACCCAGTGACGAGTGGCGCTCCAGCAAAGGTTGTATGGTACCTTCCGGTCCTTCCCCGTTTGAATCGTTTATTCGCTAACAAGAAGGAGGAAAAACTAATACGTTGGCACGCCGAGTGTCGCGGGGATTTCGTGGCAATATACATTTCTAGTAGGATTTGGGGGGAGCGCCAGTGGAAGATCAGAACGGGTTCACACAAGAGGTTTTTACCCAGGTTCAGGCCCTCCAATGGCAGAGGTAATACCCTACTCCTGCTAATTGTATTACTGGTCTTGTGCAAGAAGGATTACAGAGAGATGATGTTCGTGTCCAGAGGTAGAAGACAATGTCTAGAGACTGAACGTCTAGTCCCCTGCATGGGGCCCTAGCCTTGCCTTATATAGGCTTCACATCAGCCGACTCGGCCAGTCGGCTGAACTACAATAACTGCATAATTTAATTGATACATTTATTCCGTGTAACCGTCCGAGTAACGCCAGTCTTCATGCTAGCGAAACGTATGCCTTGATGAGGTTGTAACGCCATCCTTGATGGCACTCGGACGTTGCTTCCATGTGGGCCTTACTTGGGCCTTCATCTGAGTGGGCCTCCGTGGAACTCCCCGAGCCTGTTGGGCCGACTCGCTGTGCTGCGCCTACCCGGATAGGTTCCCCCCGTCAGTAGCCCCCGAGTGCTTCGAGGTCTCGACACGGATGCCGACTGGTGAGCAAGCTGCGTGTGCCCAAGTCGTTGACGGAGAGACCTTGATGGACTCCCGTGATACCTGAAAAAAGGTTAAGTTTGTGCTAAGTGCTAGGAATTCGGTGATACCCGCGCTTTCCGGCTGTGGAAGTCGGCTTGTGGCCTTCCGGGAGGCGTATCATGAATTTCGAGTGAATCCGAAATAACGCCTGGCATGTCCGAGTGGACCGTTGCCATCTTGTGCCCGCAGGGGGGACGCCTTCGATCTTCAGCTTCGAAACCGAGTCCTTGAACTCCAGCATTGAGTCCCGAATCAGTGAACCATTCTATGCCGCTGTGGCATCTGGCTCTGAATCAAGGACTATCTTGCGCCGCTGTGGATGCGGGTTCGTCCTTAGCTTGGGTGTTGCCGAGTGACCTGCGAACTCTGTTGGGTCGGCCATCGGCACTCTTTCGCAGAGCTAGTCTGCTTCCGAGTGTGGCGGCCGGTGCACCTCGGAATTGTTTGGTGGAGTCGGTACAGCTCGTGACGTGTCCCAACGAGCCAAGCCGACTGCGACCTGACTCAATCGTCCGAGTGCAGTTCGACTCGACTGAGCCAGACCTGGTCGAAGCTGGCTTGTGGTCACCCGAAGCCGTCTTAACTGTACGCAACGTCGCTTCAGCATTTAATGCACGCAGTCGGTTTGACAGAGCGCCTGCGGCACCGTAGTGTAATGATTTCGCCTCGAGTCCCGCGCGAAACGTCCGCTGCTGCTGCTGTAGGCACTCTGCGCGAGGCGTCCGAAGCGACGGTTCATCATGATTGCCCCCGAATCACGTGAGTGACGCGCGCGGGATGGTTGCTGACGTAATGCTCGCCGGCCGAGACGCCTGGGACGTCGAGTCATGGCGAAAAAGGCGCCCGAATCTCGTAGGTTCGCGCGCGCTAGGCGCGGGACGACGGTTGCCGCGGCGGTTTGCCGCCACGTGGGTCGCACGACTGCGGACGGTTGGCCTCCCTCGGCTATAAAAGCGGGCGTAGGGCAGCCGCAGTTCCCATCTGCCTTCTTCTTCCTCGCGCCCAAGCCCTTTGCTTCCCGAGCTCTGCCACCGCGCATTGCCTCTCTTTTTCCCGAGAAAAACTCCCGTTTTGCCGCCGTCCTTCAACCTTCCAACCATGTCGCGCGCCGGCAAAGGAAAGAAGACCGACGCCTCCTCCTCCGCCGCCGCCACCCATTCCGAAGGGTGGAAGAAGGGCGACTGGGTCTCGTCGGTTGTAACCGACCGGATCTTGTCGGGCTTCGCCGGCGAGGGGCTGCTGCCACCCCGCTCCATCGACAACTGGAGGGCTCCATTCCAAGAGGACAAGCCTGCTCCGAACCCACATGAACGCGTGATGATCGTCCCGTTCATCGAGCGGGGCTTCTCGCTGCCCCCGCACGACTTCGTGCGCGGCTTTCTCTTCTTCTACGGCCTCCAGCTTCACCATCTGAGCCCCAATGGCATTCTACACATCGCGTGTTTCATCACGCTGTGCGAATGCTATCTGGGGACTCGGCCTCACTGGGGGTTGTGGAAGAAGATCTTCGTGGTGAAGGCGCAGCCCATCAAAGCCGGCGGCCGCCTATCCGTCTGTGGGGGAGCCGGTATTCAAGTCAAGGCCGGCACCAAGTACTTCAAGCTGTACCTTCCGGACACCGTGCGGAAGTGGCAGGACGGGTGGTTCTACAGCCCGGATGAGCGCACGCCGACTGGCCATGAAGGGCTCCCCCAGTACACCGAGGGTCCTCCCGAGTGGCGGAAGCGTTGGAGCGCCAAGCTCTCCAGCACGGAGATGCCCGAAGTCGACCGACTCTTGAGGAGGATCCAGAGGCTCCAGGAGAAAGGGCTCACGGGCACCGACCTCATCGCCACCTGGTTGACTCGGCGAATCCAACCGCTTCAAGCCCAGTCGCACCCGATGTAGGAGTACTCGGGCACGTCCGACTCGACGAGGGTATCGATCGATGGGCTTCCGGATGATCTTTTCATGGATCTCCTGAAGAACTTGACCAAGGAGCGAACCGAACTCACCAGGGCGCCGCACATGACCCCCTTTTCTACCGCCAACCCTCCGCCGACTGTAAGTGTCTTGCATTCCAAGTCGGATTCTTGCATACTGTTGCTTATTCATTCCTCCTAACCCCGAATCTTTTAATGCTGCAGACTTTCCTTAACTTGAACTCCATGCCGCCACTCCCCGAGCAAAATTCGGCTCCGGAGGCGTTGGACGACGTGGAGGTCGACAAAGAAGCCCCCGAGGGCGGGGACCCGGCGCCCGTTCAGGTCGACTCAGATACCGAGTCGGAAGGGGTCCCACTGACCACCAAACTGAGGCGTGAAGATGACGCCTCTGGGTCTAAGACCCCGCAACCGGAGGCGGAGCCGGTTCAGGCGGAGTTGGCCGCCAAGCGGGCGCGAGCCGAACCTGCCGGCCCTGCGGCACAAGTTCTGGCTCCCGTCGCCAAGCCAACTGCGCCCCAGCCGGCATCTGCCAGTTCCTCCGGGGGTCCGCCCGCCCCGGGGAAACCAAAGAAGAAAGCCATCCCCACAACCACCAGGTACGAGTCTTTTTGCGTTGCCTCATACTCCGGTCGAAGTAGAAGATGCTGAAGTCGGTTTGATTTTTAATGTCGCAGAATCCAAAAGAAGTTCTTCGACAAAGGAGACTTCGCAACCGGCACGTCCATAGCCTCGACTCCTGTCCCGCCGACGGAGTCGGTTTCTCCGGCTCCGACTGCGGCCGAGCCCAGCACGCAGACGCCAACCGCCCCTACGGTGGGATCGGAGCTGGCCACGGGTGCCGAGTCAGCCGTGCCTCCGGCCACAGCCACGCCCAGCGTACCACAGCCTGCTGCAGCCGTGGAGAAGACGCCGGAGGTCGGCGCGGATGCCGGGTCAGTCGTGGTGCCGACTGGTGACCCGCAGCCGCCACCAACTCCCGCCGCGGCCACGACAACGGAACCGGCGGCCGCAGCTGGCACCGACTCCACGGAACCGGCGGGCGGAGCCCGAGGCCAGCCCCTCACCGAGTCTTCATCGGTGGCGGAGCGAAGTCTGGTGCCGGCTCCCGTGCCCGCGTTCGGAGAAACGGCACCCGGCCCGTCAGGCAGCCTCGTGCCCGCGCTGCTACTGCCGAGTTGCAGCACGGAGGATCTGGCTGCGGCAGAGGGTGCCACCGACCGGGTCGCTGCCCTGAGCTCTAAGCTCAGGGAGTTTGCAGACGCGGCCAAGACCTTGGCCGACTCGGCCGAGGTGTTGGAGTCTTCCGTCGGGGTAAGTTTTGCATCTGAACTTCGTTTTATTTTTAACACTGGGAGCACGATCAGTGCACCCAGTGGGTGTAGCCCCTGAGTCTCTAGCCGACTGGTTGAGTCGGTTGGAGACTTATTAACTCGGGTTATGCTAACGAAACTTTTCCTTGTCCAGGCTGCTATCCGGCTCGGCGGAAACGGCCAGGTCCTCATGGAGAAGAACGCCTCCCTTGAGAAGGCGCTGGCCGAAGAAAGGGCCAAGAGTCGGCGGCTCGAAGAGAAACTCACCGCCATCGGGAGTAAGTATCCGAGTCTTCAGCTCCTTTGCCTTGAGGTTTTGCTGGTATTGACTTTTTTGAGTCGGCAGACGTCGAAGCCGAAAACGCTCGACTTCGGGGAAAAACTGAAGGGCGTAATCCCAGCGGTCAAAGTAAGGGAGATGCTCGACGCCAAGGCGGCCGAGTTTGACAGCGAGCTGACAGAGGCTCGCGCAAGTATGAAGACCGCCGCCTTGCTACAGTCGGAGCATCAAAAGCTGGTGGCACAGTATGAAAAGGCGCAAGCTATGAACCGCGAACTGCAGGGGCAAGTCAACAACTTCTCCCAGTAGATGACCGAGTCGCAGAAGCGACACGCTACAGCCATCATCGAGTGGGAGAAGCACGAGGGAGAACTCATTAGCCAGCTCAAGAAAGCCAATGAGACTCTACTCGGTAAGCCTACGAGTTCTTTGTTTTCCTTTTTTTGCACGCTTCTTTGTTCGTTTCCTTGCAATAATTCGCACCCAGACGCTTGCCCAGAGCTGGAGGAGCAGACAAGGCGGGAAGCGCTCCGACTTCATGCTCTCTCCAACCCGGCGAGGTCAGCTCTTGACGCCTTCTGGACACCTGAGCAGATGTCCAGCTGTGTCGTGACTATGGAGGACCGACTCCTCCAAGTCAAGAGCTTGGTGCAGAACATGAAGTCGGCTGCCTAAAGCCTCTGCGCCAAGTTATGGCCCGGAGAAGAGCCGGGCTCCAGCATCTTCGCCCTTGCCGACAAGCTGTCGCTAGGCTCGGCGGAGGTGGAGAAGTGGAAGGAGTCGGCGGCCCGCTCGGGAGCCGGCATGGCACTGGCGATGGTGTTGGCGCAGCATCCCGACGCGGACGTCGACAACATATCCGCCGGAGCCCCACTTGACGCAGAAGGAAAGCCAGGCGACCCCCTGGAACTCCTTCCCCGAGTTCGCGTTGCCACCAGCCGGATCGTTGAGTTTACCGACCTGGAGGAGCGCGTAGAAGCAACTCCAGAAGAATAAACAATTATCATGTTATATCTCTCGGTATGCCGAGTAGAAAAAATGTAAAGACTGTTTTGTTTTGAATTGAAATGCTTTTTAATTTATTTTGCACAAGTCATTTAGTTCGTTCGAATTTGTTTTTTCCGCCGAGTCGGATCTTTTCGCGTGCAGGCCGACCTTTAGCTTTTGCTCTTGCCAACCGGACAGCCGGGTTGCGACTGTAGTTAGAGACGAAGAGTGGGCTTTAGGTACCGTACATGTTTACTTAGACGCTCGTGTAAAAACAAAGTTAGGAGACTCAAAATAACTATTTTGCACAAGTCATTTGGTTTGTCCAAATTTGTTTTTTCCGCCGAGTCGGATCTTTTCATGTGCAGGCCGACCTTTAGCTTTTGCTCTTGCCAACCGGACAGCCGGGTTGCGACTGTAGTTGGAGACAAAGAGTAGGCTTTAGGTATCGTACACGTTTACTTAGACGCTCGTGTAGAAACAAAGTTAGGAGACCCAAATAACTTGTACCGAGTGACGAATCACCCAGTGGGTTGAGGTAGCTTCCGGGGGTTGCCCGAAGTTAAGCCACTCGGTTTTTTAAACGTAGCCCCCGGGGAGTGCCCAAGGGAACGTAATTGAATTATGAAAATGGATAAAAGAGGAGTCCAACATAAAATTGAACAAACAAAGTGTTTCCCGAGTGCCGCTCGAGGGAAACAAACGTTTATTAATAACTAAACCATGAACTATTGGAAATACAAAGTTTAAGTAAAAAAGGGACGCAACTGAGCAATGTTCCAAGTCCTTTCGGTAACTGCGCCGGTTGCCGGGTCCTCCAGTCGGTACGCGCCATTGTGCAGCACCTGATTGATGATGAACGGGCCTTCCCAAGGCGGAGATAACTTGTGCATGCCCACCTTGTCTTGGATGAGTCGGAGGACCAAATCGCTTTTGCTAAAGGTTCGGCCCCGAACTTGCCGACTGTGGTCAACACGAGGTAAGGCGAATGGGTCCTTGGGACATGCTTTGTTCAGGGACGTGTAGTCCATGCACATGCGCCAAGTTTTGTTCTTCTTAAGAACCAGGACCGGGTTTGCCAACCAGTCCGGGTGAAGAACTTCCTTGATGAACCCGGCAGCGAGGAGTCGGGCGATTTCTTCTCCGATAGCTTTGCGCCGGTCTTCAGCGAAGCGGCGGAGAGACTGCTTTACTGGCTTCGTGTCCTTGGCGACGTTGAGGGAGTGCTCGGTGAACTTCCTTGGAACACCCGGCATGTCAGCTAGCTTTCATGCGAAGATGTTCCAATTCTCACGAAGGAAGTCGACGAGCGCGTCTTCCTATTTGGCCTCAAGGTCAGTCCTGATCTGGACCGTCTTAGACGAATCCTCGGGATGGACCTGGACACGTCTTGGCCGATTGGAAGGTGGACTCGGTCACCGCCTTCTTGCTGGGTCAGCGCCGTGCAGTACACCTTCCTATTGGAAGCCTTTGGACGCTTTCCAGCTCTTGAGCCGCAATCAAGGATTCGGCTATATCCACACTGGCGAGGTCGCACTCGTTGGAGCGCTCAAAGTCGCCAGTGATGGTGATGACGCCCTTTGGACCTGGCATCTTCAGCTTGAGGTATGTATAGCACTGCCTAGCCATGAACTTGGCATAGGCCAGGCGGCCGAAGATTGCATGGTAGACGCTCTTGAAGCCGACTACCTCAAAGGTCAAGGTCTCGACCCGGAAGTTGTTCGGTTCGCCGAACACAACTTCTAGGGAGATCTGACCCAGAGGCTTGGCGCACTTCCCCAGCACTATTCCGTGGAAGGAGGTGTTACTGGGACGGAGCTGGGACTCCGGGACCTGCATCTTCTTCAGAGTGTCCATGAAGATTATATTAATGCTGGAGCCCCCATTCATCAGGACCTTGCGGAGTTTGAACCCGCCGACTTGCGGATCCACCACCAAGGTGTGCTTGCCAGGGTGCGGGACTCGATCCGGGTGGTCGAGTTGGCTGAATCTAACTGGCACCTTGGACCAGTCCAACCACTGAGGAACCGCCGGTGCCGTCACGTGTACTTCGCGACAGTGTAGCTTCCGACCCCTTTTGGAGTCGGATCCTTGGAAGATCATGAGTACGCCCCTTTGAGGGGGGTACTGCACGGCGGTGCCACCTGCAGCGGAACCTCCTTCTCTGCCGGCGTCAGGCTCGGGCTGCTTTTCTTCCCGAAGATGTTGCAGAAAGCTGCAGTCCCGGGTTGAATGCCCCGCCTGTTAATCGGCAGTGCTGTGGAAGGAGCAGGGTCTATCGAGGATTTCCTCGAAGGTGAGCTTCGGCGCTTTGCGCTACTACCAAAGGCGCTCCTTCTTCCGGCCGCTGTCGCCACGCTGGGAGCCACGCTCAGCGGCCGTGACAAGGTCAGCTCTACTGACCCCATCTCCGCCACCGGCTTTTCGCTTCGGGGGGCGATTGTCCACACGGTTCCGACCTGAGTCGGTGGGAACTTTACGGCCCGAGGACTCGGCTTTTGATTTGCCCTTATCCTCATACCGCATGGCCTCCTCGCCCGTTGCGTACTTGCTGGCGACCTCCATGAGTCGGCCCATGGTCTGGATGTTAGACCGGGCCAACTTGTGCTTGAGGAGCTCATATTTGACTCCTTGGGAAAAGGCCTGAATGGCCTGCGTCTCGGTGATGTCTTCGATGGAGTTGCGCAGCCGAGTCTAGCACTGGATGTAGTCGCGGACTGACTCCCCTTTCTCCTGGACGCAAAGCCACAGTTCTTGTGCATTCCCGGGGCGCTTGTACGTGCCCTCAAAATTTTTGACGAAGGCCTCTTGGAGGTCCCTCCAGTCATAGATGCTGTCTTCGGGCAGGTTGTTAAGCCATGCCCGAGCCGACCGTTCAAGCATCAGGGGTAGGCTTCGGAGGGCAACACGCTCGTTGCCTCCTCCAATGTTGCACCCGACTAAGTAGTCGGCAAGCCAAGTTTCTGGCTTGGCAGTGCCGTCGTACTTGTCGACGCCGCTGGCGATCCGGAACCGGTCCGAAAACGGCTCGGACTGGATCCGCCTGCTGAAACACAGCGAACCGGTGGAGGCGGAGCCGCCTGGCTGGTTGACTTCATCGCCACTACGTTCAGCCCGCAGCCTAGCCGCCCGTCGTCCCTCGATGTCGTCACGAGCGTCACGGACATTGTTTGCCCGGGCCCGGAGGGAGTCGGCTTGACGTCGCTCCGCCTGGAGTCGGTTGATCTCCTGGCGAGCATCAGGACGCTGGTTAGTGGAACGACTCGGCTGTGACGAACCCACGTTGATGGGGTGACTCGGAGCCGCTGAAGGCTGGCTCCAAGTGGATCCGGAGACCAGTCGGTTGCTGACTGAACCGGCCTCGTTCTGCTGCTCTAATGCTGTCTTCATCAGGGTGACGACTCGGCGGTGGATCTCTGCCGCGGGACCATCCACCGGCGACGGCAGCGAGTCGGCCAGAGTGGCAGCCGCGAGGAGATTTTGGGCCGGTGTTTGGTAGACAGGGACATCGTCCTGCTCCCGCCCGAAGAGAGGGGCGCGAACGACCCGGCTCCTCCGGGGGGTTGAAGAAGCACGCCGGTTCGCGTGTCCGCGTGAACCGCGGGGCTCATCATGTTGCCGTTCTCGTTCCTCGAGAGCCACTCTCTCCTGATCGAGACGCTCTCGCTCTGCAAGAAGGGCTCGCCGAGATGCTTCTAAGGCCTTCTCAGCTTCCGATTGCCCATCAATGGGCGTGAGCAGGTGCTCATTCGCCGCCCTGGCCGCCGCGGCCGACGTGCCCGCGTCGTTCGTGGCGCCGGGCCCGACCACATATACCTCAGCCGAGGCGGTTTGGCTATACGAACTCTCGTCCCCATCGGATTCGGAATCCAAGACGGGGAGGAGGGATTCGGCGCCCACCATGGCGACGAGCTGGGATCGTTTCACGCCATTGCCTGGAGCGGAAGAAGATCTCAGCTGGTACTCAGGCTCCGATTCCCTCGTGGAACGGGGAAGCGGGTCCTGGAGGTTTAGTTGGCCGAAGGCGTCGGCCACAAAACGAAGGCTTCCGAAGAGGAACTCCGTGCCTTCGATGTGCGTGCGAACGGTGCGTCGCCGGCCATTGGCTTGCCGCCAGTTGCTGGAGAGGATCCCGCCTGGATCATAGCTCCAACACGCGCTGCCCCTACCTGGCGCGCCAACTGTCGCGGTGATTTCACGGCAATATACATTTCTAGTAGGATTTGGGGGAGCGTGAGTGGAAGATCAGAACGGGTTCACACAAGAGGTTTTTACCCAGGTTCAGGCCCTCCAATGGCGGAGGTAATACCCTACTCCTGCTGATTGTATTACTAGTCTTGTGCGAGAAGGATTACAGAGAGATGATGTTCGTGTCCAGAGGTAGAAGACAATGTCTAGAGACTGAACGTCTAGCCCCCTGCATGGGGCCCTAGCCTTGCCTTATATAGGCTTCACATCAGCTGACTCGGCCAGTCAGCTGAACTACAGTAACTGCATAATTTAATTGATACATTTATTCTGCGTAACCGTCCGAGTAACGCCAGTCTTCATGCTAGCGAAACTTATGCCTTGATGAGGTTGTAACACCGTCCTTGATGGCACTCGGACGTTGCTTCCATGTGGGCCTTACTTGGGCCTTCATCTGAGTGGGCCTCCGTGGAACTCCCTGAGCCTGTTGGGCCGACTCGCTGTGCTGGGCCTACCCGGATGGGTTCCCCCCGTCACCGAGGGGCGAAAAATTGATGATGGATTGATGAGACACCCTACCGATGCTTCGCAGTGGTGGGCAATCGACGCCCAATACAATGATTTCGAAAAAGATCCGAGGAATATCAGGTTTGATATGAGTATGGACGGAATCAATCCATTCGGCAACATGAGCAGCAGACATAGCACTTGGCCTGTGGTTCTATGGATGTACAACCTTCCTCCATGGCTGTGCATGAAGCGAAAGTATATACACCTCTCTATTCTAATTCAAGGGTCAAAGCAACCTGGGAACAATCTGAACATGTATCAACAATTATTGTTCGAAGAACTAGCTACACTATGGGAAACTAGGGGCCCAGGTCTGGGATACTTACCAAGAAGAATACTTCAATCTGAAAGCACTCTTGTTCATGACTATCCAAGACTATGTCACACCCTGATTTTCATAAACCCGCTTGCCAGCATAACCATATATGGGTTAGGCACGTATTAAACCTAACATGCATCCTTTTTACCCAACCTTGCCACACACGAGCCCCTCCGAACTAAACCCTAACCCGAGAAAACCCTAACTCAACATATGCACCGTATACGCCGCTAGGGTAACGGCACCTCGCCACCGAGGATACCTGCGCGTAGGAGGAGGATTCCACGAGAGTTCTCATGACCTCCCTCCATCTTGCCATGCCCGAAACCCTAACCCCGCCCCCGACTCCTTCCTTTTTGTTTAATTCCTATTTCCACCAAAACACTAATTACAAGATCTAACCCTTCTCGACCTCCCTAAAAATCATGAATAAATTCATGGAATTCTCTAATATCCTATTCAACCCAAATATAAAATAAAATAGCACTGCTCAGTTCAAAAATATTGACAAATGAAAATAATAAGTTCTATAGCAGATATATGTGTTGCACTGCAACCTATAGAAGTATGGTTCGGAAAATTCCGTTAAAATCACACGAGGATCCTCTCACCTCCAAGACTCCAAATACGCAAAAACATGAGCATGTCCAGTTCATAAATCCTAAAAGAACAGCTTCGAACACCTGGATGCCATTAACTTCCTCGCATAAAATGACAAGCCATTCCTCGAAGCAAAGCACCCAGCCAAAGCTTGAGACGTCCCCGCTGACACCCCAACACACCTGACCCATGACTCTTGGTAGCAAGATTCTATTTTTGTCCTCTACCACTTAATCCTAGTGAGAGGCCTGTAATGGCATGTGAATACCTTTTGTGTCTTGAATAGTAAGTGATGCCTAGTCCCTTCCAACCCCCTGAACACGTCTCCCTTAGCGCCAGTGACATGGTCTGGCTCCCCGAAGCACACACTAGCATGCCATGTCAAGCCATGCCGCTCGAGGACGCGCACTGGGCGCGCTCTGAACTGGCACCAGCATGCTAACCGTGGCAAGGCCGCGCCGCCTGCCGCTCAGCACGTCGTCCACCTCGCCGGAGCACGCTGCGCCCTGCCCCGACCCATCTCCTCTCGCCGTCCAGCTCACCATCCACTATCGCCCTCGGGAAGGCTTCTCGCCGCGAGCTCCGGCATGCCACCCCCGAGTCGTTCCATCCGGACCCAAGCAAGCCTACACGCCGTCCGTCGTTCTCTACCACGTCAACCGTCGTCACAGCGCCACCCAAGTCGCTACCGAGCGCCACGACCTTCTCGCAACCCCAAGCAAGCTCTGCCCTACGCTGTTCTCGGCTGGAACCGTCGCATCGCAAGGTCAAGGGAGCACAGCTAGCGCCTTGTCGCCACCTAAGGCACCCCGCCTATATAAAGCTTACCTGAGCTTCCCCATCACCTCAATCAAAACCACAACACTGCCCCTGTTAGCTCTAGCTCTTCCCAAGCATTCCTCAAAGCTGTTCTGAGCTCACTCGTGTTGGAAATATGCCCTAGAGGCAATAAATAAAGTTGTTATTTGTCATATTTCAAGTTCATGATAAAGTTTATTCTCCATGCTATAATTGTATTAATTGGAAACATTATTACTTGTGTGGTTATATAAACAACACCGTGTCCCTAGTGATCCTCTAACACTAGCTTGTTGATTAATTGATGGTTAAGGTTTCCTAACCATGAACATGAGTTGTTAATTAATAACAAGGTCATATCATTAGGAGAATGATGTGATGGATAGACCCAAGTTGAGCGTAGCAATTTGATCGTGTCACTAAGTTTTATTTGCTTCAGCTATCATATGTTAAATGTTCTAGTCCTTCGACCATGAGATAATGCCACTCCCTAGTACCGGAAGAATGCTTTGAGGGCATCAACCATCACGCCGTAACAGGGTGATCATAAAGGTGTCTTTCAGGTATCTCGAAAAGTACTTGTTGGGTTGCATGTATCAAGAGTGGGATTTGTCCATCCACGTGACGGAGAGATATTCTCTAGGCCCACTCGGTAATGCACATTCGATATCGCTTGCAAGCAAGGGACTAAGGAGTTAGTCACAGAGGATGTTGTATTACGGAACGAGTAAAGAGTACTTACCAGGAAACGAGATTGAACTAGGTATGGTGATACCGACGATCAAATCTCGGGCAAGTAAAATATCGTGAGACAAAGGAATGGAACATTCGACATCGTGGTTCAACCGATAAATGATATTCGTTGAATATGTGGGAATCAATATGGACATCCATGGTCCCGCTATTGATTATTGATCGGAGAGGTGTCTCGATCATGTCCGCATATTCCCGAACCCGTAGGGTCACACACTTAAGGTTCGTTGATGCTAGGGTAGAGAATGAGATATTAATATGGTGAGACCGAAATTTTGTTCGGAGTCTCGGATGGGATCCAGGACGTCACGAGGAGCTCCGGAATGGTCCGGAAATACAATTTCATATATGGGAAAGTATTTTTAGGGTTTCGGAAAGGTTCGGGATTTTTTCGGTAGAGTTCCGGAGAAGTTCTAGAAGGTTCCGGAGGGTTCTAGAGTAGGGCCCACTTATCCCGGAGGGGTCCACATGGACCAAGGGTACTGCATGAACAGTACACACATGAATAGTGTCACGTGAACAGTAACCCCCCTTCCTAGATGGATAAGATCGATATCCCTTAAAAATAGGAGAGATAAGATAAAGGAAAAAGGGGGAACTTGGGAGGCAAGTTACTGTTCACGTACTGTTCACGTGAACAGTACCAAGCCTATATAAAGGGGGGGAGGGCTGGGCGCAGCCCCCCTTGAACCCTAGCCGCCAGCCCCTCCCTCTCTCCCATCTACTCCTCTCCCGCAGCTGCTTAGGCGAAGCCCTGCAGGAATTTCTCCACCACATCCACCACCACACCGTCGTGCTGCTGGAGATCTCATCTACCTCTCCACCTCACCTTGCTGGATCAAGAAGGAGGAGACGTCATCGAGCCGTACGTGTGCACATCTCGGAGGTGCCGCTCGTTGCGGTGCTTGATCGGATTGGAACACGAGAAGATCCCTCTCGCGGCTGGGAGGTATAACCTAGCTGCGGGAGGCTGCGGGCTTCATCGACAACGGTCAAATTCTCCGCTGCATTGACGTGTTCGTCGAGGGTATGTAAATATGATCTGTCTCTCGTTGCAAGCTTCTTCTAGATTGGATCTTGGTTTTCTAGATTGGATCTAGGTTTTCGTTTGCATCTCGTAGGAAATTTTTTGTTTTCTATGCTACGAATCCCATCAACTCGAACCATCCCTGCCCTCTTCAATCCAAGCCACACCCAAATTAGAACCCCAATCCGGCCACTCCAACACGCTCCCCATCTCTTCCTTCCCCTAGAACCGCAACCCATTTTCCCTAGTCCTCCGTAGCTCCAAAATCCCAAATCTGAGGAACGCTCTCACCGGCCGCTCCGTCGCTCGTTCGGACAAACCAACGAGTCCTAACCAGACCGGTCTAAGCCAGGTAAGGAAGGGAGAAGAACTCCCGCTGACAGGTGGGCCAAGCATCGGATAGGGTTCTCTGACCAGTAAGCAGATGCGCCGATCGAAGTTGCCGTTTTCGGTTCCTTTATCGCGCTTTAAACTGTCCAGACTGAGCCCCACGTCCGGCGGTGTAAATGCGCAGAATTGCTGCCCGTTTTCGACCAGAGAAAACGTAATTAAACGGTCGGGAAGCCCATTTACACCGGTCTGTTTGTCTTAGAACCGGGTGCACCGCCGGTTCGACCGGTTCGTGCCCTATCAGGCCGGTTCCTTCAAGTATCCCTCCGGTTTTGGAATCTCCAGTAGAAATCCAAACTTTAGTTTATACAAAGTTTTGAACTTTGAATTCATTTCACAGCCCTAACAATAAGGATTAGGTGTAAGCATTTCTTTTCCGTTCTTTAGTAGTATATATATGCTGCTAATATTATTTTAAGTGCAACCAAAACATTTTTATGCTATCCAGCGTACCAGCTGTGGATAGAACTCAACTAACTCAAGCTTTTGAATTAAACGTTAAGGAACTTAAGACTCCACCAAACCGATTGTCATTTTATTTAACTCTTTATTCTAGTGAACCCCTCCTGAAAACCCTAGATCTAGTATCCTATAGAACCTCGATGAACCCAACGACACCTGCACCCCAACATCCATAACCATGCATGTTTTCTGGATTTTATTTGGAGTTGCTTTGCTTCTTATTCACCGTTCTCCGACGTGTAGTTAAGTGAGTGACGTACGTGCCCCGGGAAAATCCAGAGACACCTCCACGTCCCGAGCAGGAACAGGAACAGGAACTGCCAGGCAAGCTATTTCCACCTTGACCATATTGAATCCCATATTTGAAAACTCTATTTATCTTGTTTGTGAAACATGCATGCTATGTTAATATTAACGTTATTTTATGTAGTCTAGTATGCCCATTAGATGCATCGACTTAGGTCTGGAATCCAATTCCCTTGTAGCCCTAGGAATATTTAGCCAGTTGTTGTTCGACCGACAATCTAATAGGGATATAGGCTGTAGCCATGCTTAGCCCTGCCGTAGATAAAATTAAATTTTCTGGTGACATGGGGGGAGGGAATCAAAACCCTCGGTCTGCTCATGCATTCCGGGGGATCATTTAAAAAGAAAATGTTTGTCAAAACCCTGAAAGAGCTAATGGAGGATTTTGATTCGGGCAAGAATATTAAGGGGTGTTGAAGGATGGTAGAGTAGCCGGTCGCTACTGAGGAAGGAAAGGGTAGGGTAGCCGGTTGCTACCCGAGGCATGAAAGGGTAAGGTAGCCGGTCGCTACCTGAAGCATGAAATGGTCAGATAGTCGGTTGCTATCCGAGGTGATGGATGGAAATGGCGTCTTGCTCGAATCGATTAAGGATCGAGCCTAAGTGCCGCTGAATCAGTTCCCCCATCGTACATCCACATGTCCTTTATGAGAAGGACTTGACTCGGTACCTCGTCTAACGCTAGAGCTCGGAACCGTGGGAAGTTAGGGTGAAGTGCTAGGTGGATCTGGGATCCCTAGAGAATCTTCACGGGACTACGTAGGGGTAAAGCTCTCTGTGAGTCTCACATCTTCGTGGGGGTAAAGCTCTTAGTAGGTCTTACGTAGTACGTGGAACATGGTTCGACACAAAGGGGGAGAGTCTCATTTTTGGCATCGGGGATGCAAAAGTTGGGTTACCCTCCTAGCGGGTCCGGCTCTAGTGTGAACACGGGCGAAGGGTCTCGTTGTATTAACCCTGTCAGTACACCTTGTGAAGGTGTACCCATTAGCGCTCGGCATTAAGGGTGAACTACATCTTGTGGGTAAAGCCGTACAACCTCTGCAGAGTGTTAAAAACTATTCGAATAGCCGCGTCCTCGGTCATGGACATGAACTGGTAAGGCCACACACTGGTTAGACTAGGTTTTGTTTGCGAAAGTTGGGAAAAGGGTTTAAGGACGTGGGCATGATGTGCCCACAGGGAGCAATTTATGCTACACGGCTGGTAGCTAGGAATTGCTGAAGAAAAGGCTGGCTGTGCTGTCCAGTACGAGCTGGAGCCAAAGGGTAGGCGGTGATGAGCGTGGCTATCCCGCTGAGGCAGGAAAAGAGAGGTAGCAGAGACTACCTCGCATACTGACTTGTTACTCTAACATACTTTGATTTGCAAAACTGCCTTGAAATCTAGTATCCGTATTTAAATTGAAAACTTACATTTCCGCACAACAATCAACCTAGGTTAGAGCTATTCCTTGATATTAACCTTGCATGAAATATGGCCGTATATTCCCCCTGTGGGAGTAGCTTGCGAGTACATTCAATGTACTCACTTGGCTTGTTGATTTGGCCAGAAGAAGAAGAAGAGTGGTGCTCTGAGGACGATATCAGCGACCGTGAGAGCTAGGGCGACTCCCCTAGTTAGTTGCCTGTTGGGTAGGCATATTGACGGGTCAATAATTGCGCTTCATTTTTTTCGCTGCTACTTTATTCAGCCAATCGGCTATGTTGTGAACTATGACCACAATGGTCGGTTTATGTATAATAATCGGTATTTGTCGACGATCGGTGAATCGGCGAGCTTACGATATACTCGAGTTGATGATACTAGCTGGGGGGTAGGGACGCCTAGGGCACAAGACCGAAGGATCTGACGACAAGGCACTCACTTTTTATACAGGTTCGGGCCTCCTGTTGATAGCGTAATTTGGCAGTATCCTTAGTGTTAATAACGTAATTTGGCAAGGGATCTATTCAGTCAAGCCAAATTAACTCAAGCACTGAAGGATAAGATAATTGATTAATAAGCTGTTCGGGATTAGTGTTTATTCTTATGCAGGATTCAATATAACTGAGTACTCGCAGCATGCCCGAGTAAGCTAAGTGCTCGCAGTGTCCTTGAGTACTCGCTTCATCCCTGAGAAGTTCCCGAGTCCCGAGCAGTCTACCGAGTACTCGCCTTGTCCTCGAGGAGTTCCCGAGTCCCGAGCAGTCTACCGAGTACTCGCAAAAACTCTCAAGTCCCGAGCAGTCTACCGAGTACTCAGTCCAAGTTCGTCCTCGAGTACTCGCAGAGACTCCCGAGACCCGAGTCGCCCATGTCGAGTAGCACAGGCCGAATCTTTCCTAAACAAAACCAAGTTGCGGCGCCACCGAGTTGATCTGCAGGTGGGCCAATGCACCGAGGTATCTACTCCCAAGTCTTTCACGGTACCCGGAATTTCAAATCGGAGAGCAAGAAACCGCGGGCGATTATAGAAGGGAAGTTGATCCTGGGTTCGAAAGGGTACTTGGATTATATAGAAGGATATCTCGTATACAAGAAGGAGTTCTGATCACGATGGCCGAGTTGCCTAGAGAGAAAGGAAAGTCACATATGCATCAGAATCAGGATCCGTTAGGAAAGGAAAGACGTATATATGTATTCAGTTAGGATTAGGAGTCCCGATTTCCTACGGAAAGACCAGCCGCCCTATAAATATGAAGGGTGACGGCCGATTGACACATCCAACAATCGACACAAATCAATCTATTACCTTTACCTTTACTTTTTCTTAGCAGTAGATCTTTACCGTTTTGCACTGAAGAGCGGTCGTTCCTTCTTCACGAAAGCAAGAAGATCTTTGTTGCTTTGCTCGGAAAGCAATCGTTCGTCGCACACGAAAGCGCGATAGTTACCCTTTGTTGCTTTGCTCGGAAAGCAATCGTTTATTGTACATGAAAGTACGTTTGGCGACTCCATCACCTAAGTGTTCCACGGATCCAATTTTCGTGCGAACACCTCCCTCAGGATAATAACCCTACGTACTTCTCGAAGCATGTACTATTCTTCCGAGTATCCAGGGAAATCGTATGTAGACAAGTATTCATATATGGGTATGGTATTATACATCGTCAAGCGCCCCGTTAGTACGTGAAAGAAGGCTATGACTGTTTGAATAAGAAGTACATCCTGATCGAGGGAGGTCTCGACTAGGGAGATAGTTGTTTCATCCTAGTCGGGGAAGCCCCCGAGTAGGACAAGTGTTCTCAGAGCTAGCTTGTCTGCGAAGCAACTTGGAGCCATCCGAGCCATCGATCGTGGACACGTGTTCGCTCGGTCGATTTTCCAGTAAGATGAACCATCGTGGCGAGATTTTCGCGTGGTGATGAAGAATCTTTCCTTTTTCTACGCCACTGTATAGCTGACGTTAGCCGTAACGCAGGGCGTGTTTAGAGATCGTGGTTTGTCAGACCCTCTTTTCCCGCGCAAGTCATCTCGTATGCGGGGAAAGCAACTGTCTGCATTTAATGCGCGGAGCAGACCGTGCCAAAAAATGTGCACGGCGATCACTCAAAATCCTGGGGGAATAGTAGATTGGGGTTTTACACGTCCCATCCCCCTGCTTCCTTGCACTCTCGTCTTCCTCGCGCACTTGAGTCCCCAACTCCTGCTCCATTGCCACCGACCATTCTTCGATGAACAATGGGAAAGAAGAACGCGTCCAAGAGGTCCCCCGACCCGAAGAAGACAGCGGGGGAGGCGTCGGGCGACTTGACTTCGGCCATCGCCGAGTTCGAGCCCTCTGTGATGGATGCCACTGCCATCGAGAGGCTTAGGGCGGAGAGGTCATCCTCCCGGAGGTTTGCATACCCTCTCGGGTAGCGGTGAAGGAGATGGTCCTGAGTCCAGATATGACTTGGACTGTCATCTTTGCCGATTTCTTCCGGTGTGGATTCCAGCTCCCGCCGTCCCACTTCTTCCTCCTAGTCCTCCAGTTTTACGGCATCGAGTTGATCCACCTCAACCCGAACTCGGTGCTGATGCTGGCTATGTTCGCACACTTGTGCGAGGCGTACCTCGGCATCAGGCCGAGCCTAGAGCTGTGGAGGTACTTCTACAACCTGCGCCGCATCAAGGTCAGCGGTGGAGGTGTCGTTGGTGGGGCCGGTTTCCGACTCCGGGAAGGGAAGAAGGACGACTACCTTCCCTCGTCCTGGAAGTCATCGTGGTCAGGCTGGCACGTGAGATGGTTCTACTGCCAGCCCCCGCCGCCCTCGAGCATCCACTACCGCGGCTTGGCTACCTTCCAGACCAAGTACTGGGCAGAGGCACCGAAGGAGACCAAATGGCTCAAGACCCTGGTCGGTGACATCGCCGCACTAGCCAAGAAGGGCCTGATGGCCTAGGACGTCACCGTGGACTTCCTTTGTCGCCAGATAAGCCCCCTTCGGTCAAGAGCTACACCGGCCTGGGTGGTGCCCGAAGGTGGGGACCCGATGTGAGACTTCGACCGAGGTAATCACTCGAACTCCTCTGCCCCGGAGTAATCGGTAATCCTTCTCTTATTCTTGGCTTGCCCAAAACTCTTGTAGACCTGTCGCCCGAGGAGCTTCAGAACAGGCTGAATGCCCTATTCGAGCAGTCTCCTTCTGGTGGACGGAAGAGCATGCCGCTTCCAATCGTGCAGCTGAGTCCTGAGGATCAGAAGGAGATCCTTTTGGTAAGCGGGCCACCTTCTCCTCGCCTGGCTGCGTTCTATACCTAGCTAACACCTTTCGGGTGTTCTTTGCGCAGTGACCAGGCCGCAGGGGCCCTGACTCAGAGGCCGAACAGGCCGGATCCCCCGAGTTCGGAGATGACATCGTGATCCTCGGTGAGACCGCTCCGGACCCCATGGTGCCAGCCGGAGGTACTTCTGAGGCTGGGGCGGTCGAGGAGGTCATCCGAGAAGGATCTCCTACTCGGGATTCCTCCCGCCGCCGGCTTCTCGAGACCAGGTAACCGCCCTGTTCTTGATTTTCTTTGATATTGGGTTTTTGTCTTGGAATGACCGAATAGACTTATCGAGTTTTAGGGTGCGACTGATCTTCCCCTCGTGGGGCCACCTTCACCTTTGATGACTATACATCCAGAGGAGGTCGACACGTCAAAGGGGAAGGCGCCTCGTGGGGCCACCTTCACCGGGAAGTGAGTCGTGGTTACCGTAGCGAAGGCTCCTCCGCCTTCGGCTAAGCGTCAGCGGTAAGTTTCTCTTATTCCTGTTTAGATTTTTTGTTCCACTCTTTTGTCTATGTTGATGATTCTGGTGCTCTGACTAGGGTACTCCTTCGCCCGACCGGGGCCGCACCGCGGGCCACCGTGACCAAGGATACCCCTACGGTGGTCCACGAGCAGCCCTCCGCCGACAAGCCCAAAGCCCCAATGCCGGAGCCACCGCCGTCGGCCGATGATGAAGACATCTGCACGCTGCTACGGGTAACTCGGACAATTAGTGAATAAAGTTTATCGTACTCGATACTGACCTTGTCTTCTGTTGATAGCGCGCCCTTTCTCGGGCGACTCCCTTGCGAGACGAGGTCAAGGACCTGAAGAGACGCCTGGAGGAGTCCGAGAAGGCGCGGTTGGAGTGCGAGGTCGAGCTCCAGAACGCGAAGTCCTGACTCACGGAGTCTGAATCTTCGCTGAAGTAGAGCCGCGACTACACCGCAAAGCTGGAGGACGACCTCGAGCACGCCATGTGTGCGCTTGAGATAGCGCTCGAGGATGTTGGGGTCAAGACATACCCCAGCTCCTCTAGGGCTATCAGGATGGGTCAAAACTTCTGTGCTTTGCTTTGTAGGTCATATAGAAGTGCTCGGGGATTGACCCGAGCTTTTATTGTGTTTACCCTCAAGGCGTCTAAGAAGGCTCGGAAGGCCCCGGGAACAGAAGGCACCTCGGAGTCCGATGCTGCCCCAAACACTGGCGCTGCCCCGAGCACTATGGCCGAGCCTCGGACCGAGATCGCCCCGAGAACCGAGGCCGCCCGAGCACCGAGGCTGCCCCGAGCACCGAGGGCGCTCCGAGTGCCCCCGCGTTGGAGGTGCTCGCGAAGGTAGTGGCGGCGGCCACCGAGACTTCACCGCCCGCGGGTCCTTCGGAGGGCGCTCGGGCCGAGGCCGAGGACACCCAGGAACTAGAGAGAGAGCTCGGGAGCTCATCCACCCCGAGGTCTCAAGTGGGCTCGGTGAGGGTGCCCGGGGGCTCCTCCATCCCGAGGACTCTGGTGGGCCCGACGAGGGTGCTCGGGGGTCCATCCACCTCGAGGGCTTCCCGTGGCCTGACGGGGGTGCTTGGGGAAAGCCCGAGGCTCGAAGGGGGAGCCCTCGCGCCCGAAGGGACTTGCGGCAGTCCTGCCGCCGGAGCGAGCCCGAGCGCGACCACTCTGGCTGGTCATCAGGGCTCCATGTGCCAGGTCGATGTGCCCGGGGAACCCTTCCCCGAGGTGTTTGACTCGGTGCACGCCGTGCTAGAGAAGGTCCAGGCCAGCATTGCTGCGGAGGAGGCGGCGCTGGCGAAACGGGAGGCCGCCTTAGCGGAGGCCGAGGAGACCACCACCGCGCGTTTCCGGGAAGCCGAGTAGGCCTTCGCCGCGAGGGTCCGGGTGGCCCAGATCGAGCACCGCAATGCCACCGAGGAGATCTTCAAGGAAAGGGAGATCCTGGAGGAGCTGCGCTCGGGGGTGATCGAGGATGCCGAGGAGGCAACCCGGTAGTGGAGGCGGGCCACCAATCTTGAGGCAGAGGCTTCCCAGCGGCTGTATCAAGTCGCTCTTCGGGAAGCCAAGCTCGCCACGCGGGTAGACTTCCTCGACCAGCGTGAGAAAGAGCTCCTGAGAACAGGATATTTTCTTTTAGGTATCCATGGATTTTGACGATCCAGGATGGCTCCTGAGAACAGGTGGCGAGCAGGGCGTGCTCGCCGGGCGGCGACCTGACGGAAATTCCCACTGAAGGTGCCGCCTGGGTAGACTCGCGTTGGCACAAGGTTCCCCCTTCGTCTTGGTCGGCGGCCTCGACGGACGGCTGAGAGAGCCTTTCTTCAAAGGTCCCAGCCGGGACTGGCTCCCGAGAGAAAGCCAGTCACGATAAGTGGTCAGCGAGCTCGTTGTAGCGGCGCGGGACATGTTGAAGCTCCAACCCGTTGAAGCATCGTTCCAATTTCCAAACTTCAGCCAGTGAAAGTGCATCCACTCCCATGGAGCTTGGAAGGATGGCTATCTTGCCCCAGAGTTTGGTTTTGATGGTTATTGGCAATCCTCACCTGTGTCTAATGTTTTGCAATGAGTGTGAACAGGGATTAGATGGACAGGTGAAAGCTGAAGTGAGACAACTGTTGATGATGAGCCCTAAAAAGAGCAAGGAACTGGGAAGGTCAGAAGGACCAGCTGAGCTAGGTTCCTGAGGCACAGTTGCGAGGAAGCCGAGGCTGTGCTCGAGGGCAAGCGAGGTGATGGTTGCTTGATGGAGTTCAAGGGCCGTGAATGCAAGCTGGATAAGTCCTGGAGGAGCTAGGAAGCTGGTGGATCAGGACCAAGGGTTCTCTATGCGTCTACAAGGGCAGTCGTCTTCGGTGAAGAAGCTTGGAACCAGTGCCAAGGGTCTAAGCGAGCTGGTCAGGGACTGTGGCGAGGCCATTGTTCTCTGGTCAGTTGGAGGCTTGTAGTGAGCCGGCCAGAGTTGTGCTCAGGTGCTGCCTGAGGCAACCGAGTCCACCTGAGTTTGGCATCTGAGACTCAGGTGGGTAGCTCAGCCGTGGCTAGTAGGTTACCAGAGGTGCACGTTAGCTGAGTCTCAGATAGGTTAGGTCTGGTGGCTCTTTGTCTGACGTGGCATGAGGGTAACGGCTAGCTGCCAGGGACCCTATAAATAGGGAACCTGGGGAGGTTTTCAACCTCGAACCTTTACCCAACCTTTGCCTCTAACCCGAAAGCAACCTGTTGAGAAAGAAAGAGCTCTAGGTCTCCAAGTGAGTGTTGCCTGCGTGCATCCATCGTGAGAGTGAGTTACTTAGTCCTTCAGGTGTAATCTTCGAGGTACTGGTTCCTCCAAGAGTGGGAGTGCTCTTGGAGTTGGTGAGCAAGCCAAGTCTTGTGTGGCTGCCACCAAGAGTCTGTGAGGGCGATTCGGGTCTGCCTGTCTTGCAGCAGCAAGATAAAAGGATTCCACACAAGAAAGGTACTCGAGGAAAGAGCACGTTTTGGTGCCGGCTGTGAGAACAGCTTCCTCAACGGAGACGTACTGCTTCGCAAGAAGTAGGAACTTCGGTTAAAACAAATCATTGGGTGCTTTACTTTCTGTCTTGTGATCTGCTCTTACTTATTCTGATATCTATGTATGCTTAGATCACTAGAGCACCATTATTTGTTGCACACTAACTGAGTTTCCTCACCTGAGACTCAGTTAGCTCCTGATAAAGCTAGTACCTTTCCTGTTCACGTCATCTGATGCACTCACCTGACTCTCACACCTGAGACTCAGTTAGCTCTGAATATAACTTGTTCTACATCAGCTGAGTTTGCTATCTGAGTGTCTGGTGGTTATCTGATATATCTTGCTGAGTCTCAGTTACCTGCATCAGTTGCATATATTTTCTCTAGGATTGACCTATCTTCAGAAGAGAAACCCATTAGGCATTTTAATTTCTAGAGCCGACCTATTCACCCCCCCTCTAGTCGACTCCTGAGATCCCTTTCAGCCAGGTACGCCACCATTTGTGGATCCGAGCACTAATACTCCTTGGACACCTGATTGACGACCAGCTGGGAGTTGCCTTTGACAAGCAGTCGCCGGATCCAAAGGGACGCGGCTGCACGAAGGCCCGCGAGAAGGCCCTCGTACTCTGCCATGTTGTTGGTGGCGTGGAAGAGGAGTTGCACGACGTACTAGAGGTCCTCGCCGGTCGGGGAGGTGAGGACTTTGCCATGGTGGATCTGTACACTAACAGATAACTAATAATCTGCTGGCAAAAGATGCCTCTGCCACGAGTTTTTCCGAAACACTCCGCTATCAAGTCTCGAAGGCTTTTGAGTCGGTTGACTGGTCCCAGGTACGAGGGGTGGGGTTACCCGAACACTCTGAGGCTTGGTAGCGCCCGGGTCAATTGACCAGACCGAGCACGAATGGCCAGGGGCTTATATGCCCTGGCTCGGGGGTGCTCGGGGTGGAATTGGTGGTTCGAGAGCCGACAACTCGCGATCAGAGACTAGATCCCCTCAGCCCCTCGTACCACAGACCAGCAGGGATCTACTTGCATAAGGGAGACGTGGGAGGCCGATACTCGTGAGAGAGATCTCTTTTGTGAGCAGGAGGGGAAATAGAGAGACTTGGAGGATAGTTGAAAAGGCGAATATTGCAAACATTGCTTGTATTAACATTGATACTGCTATTGAGATAGCTTATGATACAAGGGAGCCCTCGAGCATGATTGCGAGCGCGTGGGATACTCGGGCGGCCTTTTGCCAGTCTGGTGCCCGGGGTGTAGAAACCAGGCAGGGCAACCAAGGCTTAGGCAACGAACCCGGAACACTCCCGAGACTCGCTTTGTTGCTCGGGGGTCTGACCCAAAGCACAAACAAAAACTTACCCGGGCTATTTACGGATAAAAACTTTCGTAGATTCTCGGTATTCCATGCATTGGGCAGTGGCATACCATCCTCCGCGGCCAGCCTGACAGAACCTGGTCAGGAGACACCGATCACCCGGTAGGGGCCCTCCCACATGGGGGAAAGCTTGTTCTTTCCTTCCCGCGTCTGGATGCGGTGAAGTACTAAATCCCCGACCTCAAAGGACCGGGCCCGAACGTGGCGCTGATGATAGCGCCTGAGGCTCTGTTGATATCTGGTGGCGCGGAGGGCGGCTCTGCACCGATGCTCTTCTAAGAAGTTGATGTCTTCGAGTCTTCTCTGCTCTTGATCTCCCTCCGAGTATGCTCCGACCCGCGGAGAGCTGAAAGTGATCTCGGAGGGGAGGACCGCCTCTGCCTCGTAGACGAGGAAGAAGGGCATCGGCGATTCTGACCTTGGTCGGGGGTGGACCCAAGGACTCGGGGCGGTTGCTGACGTCGTAGAGGCCAACGGAGGCGGCCGCGTACAGTTGCTCGGCGCAGAAGACGGAGGCCTTGAGATCGGCTCGCACCGTGATCACACCATTGGGCCCGGGTGTAACACCAAATTTGAACAATTAGGGTTTTGATCGGCATTCATGCATGCATGGCATCATCATCACCACACCTTATTTAAACTTAGTTGTATATCGATTTAACTTTATAGAATATGTTAATATTTCATCCTCGGTGGATAATTGTTGCAAACACCAATCAATTTATTTGAAGTATTCGAATTAACAAAATCGTCGTCAAGGGTGGTGGAAGTCATCGAACCCTTCAAAGAATCTCCGTCCCTAACCCTAAAACCCTAACGGTGTCAAACTAGGGTTTCGTCGACAGAATAGTTCCCCAGTGGTGCAAACCTCCCAAACTTCATAAATAGTTTCAAAAGGAGTAACCTTAACCCCTGACCAATTTTCAAACCCTTGGACATCACTAGAACTCATTCTATCTCAAATCCCCATTTCAAACCCTAAATTGAAATTGAATGGGAACCTAGGTCAAATCAGGCCCAAATTGGTTCAAACTCCTCCAGTAGCTCAAGAATAATATCAGAAAGCTCCTGTAAAAATTTCAACTTATTTGGAGTTAATTTGACGCATAAAATGACAAAGGGGAGGGTTCTGCAAATAGGAAAGAAAAAGAAAAAGAAAATAAACAAACCCTAAACCAACCCGGGCCGGGAGCCACTCGGCGGCCCACTCGGCCGGCCCATTAACACCCCGGTTCCCGAACCCGCCTCCCACTTCCCCATTTTCCGCCTTCCCCTCTCGGTCGCGCCTGCTCCGGGCGCGCTTTCCCCCGCTCCCCTGTCAGACGCCCCGGGCCCGCTTGTCATCCCTCCCGCGCCACGTCCCCGCCGCTCGTTGGCCTCGGTGGCCGGTGCGCCGCTCCGACAAGCCACCTTCCGAGGCCGCCGCCGCCCTATAAAGCCACCCTTCCGACAGTCCTCCTCTTTTCCCCGTTCTCCACAAAACCCTAGCCCCTTTTCGCTCGGTGCCGAAGCCTCCCCGCCGTGTTCTTCCCCGAGTCCGGCCAGCCTTCCGACGAGAAATTCCGAGCGTCCCCGGTGAGCTATTCCCCTCCTTTTCTTGCGCTTGAGCCTCCTTAGTTCCTGCCTCACCTCCCTCCCTCATCCATTTTCCAGAACGGTCCCGAGCACCGCCGCGCTGTCCTCGTCTTCCCCACCTCCGGTCAAGGATTCCGGTGAGCTATCCTGCTCTTTCCAATAAGCCCCGAGTCCCATTTCTTCCTCCTCGAGCCCCCTTTCTCCTCCCTCACCTCCCCGTCGTTTTCTTTCCACAGATCCGCCCTCGGAGACCATCCATCACCGGCGACCGAGCCACCTCGACGACCCTCGCCGGCGCTAGCCTCCTCCAGCCTTCCCCGAGACCTACTCGTGCGCGCATTCGTCTTAGGGTGAGGTCCGGGTCCCTTGGCCATCTTCCCCGAGCTCGGGCCGGTAGCCCAACACCCTCCGGCGAGCTCGGGTGCCGCTCCGGCCGAGCGCCGCCGCCTAGATCCGCCGCCGGCCTCGGTACAGAGAGGGGAGAGAAGAGAGAAGTGAGGGAGAGAGAGATCCGACCGCGTGGCCTTTTCTGATTGGGCCACGTGTGCTCGGGTTGGTCCCGCTAGTCAGTAGGTGCGGTTATGAGGGTAGAGTAGGGGGTGTGTTCTCGGGTGGGTTTAGCATGCGAGTCCCGTAGCACAGAGAGAGAGGGGGATTATTTCGGGTACGTTTAGCATTTAGGGATTCGTATGTTAGGGTTAGATTTCATCCAAAATTTCAAGCAACCATATCTTTCAAAATACAGCTCCAAATTTGACAAATTTTATATGGTTGGAAAGCTGGTGAAATTCTCTACAACTTGGACGCATCAAAAGTTCATTTTGACTACATGCACAGTAGGTTATCTAGGGTTTAATCAATTGTCCCGGCTAGTTTCGAAATACGATAACTTGCGATCCATAGCTCGGATTTTAGCAAACTTGATATCGTTGAAAAGCTTATGAAGATTCCTACGACTTGGCTGAAACAAAAAGTAATTTTAGTCACATGCACAGTACTGTACTTAGGATTGTTACTTTGCCCTGTCGCGACTCGGTAAAACCCTAGCTTTGCGAGTTAAGCTCCGATTCGCACGATTCCAAGTACCCCAAACTCCCAATGAATAACTTAACCTAATATTGACCTATTACACACCTTTCCAAGGTTTCACCACTGTAGTCGCCACCCTAACTCATCGGAGCATTTTAAATCGCCATGCATGCATTTTAGATATCGCATGTCTCCGATGACCTAATATGAATCCATGAAGATCATTCCGGCTCTTCGACACCCACCACACATCTAGTCTCATGTAGCTCACATCATTCATACATGCATACATGCCGTCTTCTTATTTCTTCCTCGTTTGTTTCCGGTGTCGTCATTACTCGCAACAGAGCCCGAAGAAGGTGACCACCAGGCTCACTGCTCCCCGCAAGACCAGGAACAAACCGAATCAGGCAAGCAGAGCTTGTTGCATCTCTACCTTTCGTACTCTCGTGTATGCCCTGTTATATGTGCTATGTGTATGATTGTTATCGTTGAATCGTTGCAAAGTGCGTACACTAGCATGTGTAGGATGTGTCTTACGTCGAGAACATCTTATAGCTCTTCAACTAAATTGTTAAGTGAGTTGGGAGAGCCGAGGGCGTGCACAATGGGTACGGTTGGTGTGAATTGATGCATGACGGCGACCCAGGTGTACGAAGGTTTTGTCGCCATACCAACCCTATTTCCAGAGTGTCACCATCCCTTATCACACGTGAACGCTAGCGAGAACCAACACTGAGGATAGTTGGGATAGGCCTCCATGCACTTTGTGAGGCTCGCTACCTCCAAACTGTTATGCACTCACTATGCCTGCAGGGGTTGGGTTGTCGGTAGTGGTTCGAGAGATTAAAATAAATATGTGTGGATCTGATCAATTTGGAATTGACTTATATATATGGATTGGATCAACTGGGACTTAACTTAGGGGTTGCCCTAAATGAATTGGATGATGTTTATTGAATTGATTCGGATTGGACTCATGAGCTGCCCCAGTGGATTCGGATTGGATGATTGACCTCGTGGTAAACTGGTTGCGATATGGTGTGTCCTGAGTTAACCTGTTGTTTAGTCTGTCCTTACTTCACCTTATTAATGTTATGTTCTTAACTTGTATATTGTTACTCTGAGAAGCATCCATGTTTAATTGTTGTTATACTAGTATGAGTAGGACATTTAATCAAGCACGAATAAGCCTTGCGAGTACGTTCGTACTCACCCAGGTTATTCCTGGAGCTTGCAGGTGAGCCGGTGGTTGAGGACTATTTCGATGATGCCTGAAATTGTTGCTTTCTCGGTTAGCTAGTCGATCTATGGGATAGGTCGTAGCTTTTGTTCAGCGGTCACCATACCGCTGTGGGACTCACTTATTTTGCTTCCGCTGTTGTTAAATTTCTCCGTACTCGGATATGTTTCCGGTGATAACCGACTGATGTAATATGTTGTCCCATTGTGGACTGTTATTAAGTAATATCGTATTGTAGAGCTTTGTGATGATATCCGAGTTGTTAATCCAGGCTGCCCCTGCATAATGCGTGAATGATATGAAGTGTATGGGTATGCCGTGAAGGATCGAGGCCGAACCATTTTCTACTAAGTCGAGCAGGTGTGGGTTGAGTGACCCGCTGGCTAAGATGCAGTGCCGGCCAGGCAGGGTGTGGGCGTTCTACCGGGCTTTCGAGCGACCCACTAGCTTCCGAGCTAGGTTAGGGTGTGGGTAGAATTGCCGGGCTCCTCCGACCTTGCTTGTCGTGGTAGGATTCGGGAACGACTCTGACTCTTCACCGGATTACGGAATCGTATGTGGTTTTGGGAAGAGTGGTCGCTTCCGGCCGGCTCGCACATGGCGGGTGTCGGATCGCTCTACCTTGGTGCATACGGCGCAGGTACCGTGCCACCGGGTTGGCGAGTCCTTCGGTCCTTGGCGACTTCGCGTTCCCCTAATCATATGCTATTCCGGGTCCGTGACAGCTTGGTATCAGAGCCGAGCTGACCGTAGGAAGCCAATTGCAGGTGGTCGTTAGATAGGGCTTCCGCTGCGCCTCGCTGATAGGCCAGCAAAACTATTTAAAATTAAACCCTATGTTTAAAAATTAATAAGTAGATTGCTCTTTATTCCTTAACCTCATCGCTCTTAGTTCTGAAATTCTTCTCCATTGCATTTGTTTTCATTGTGTGGCTAACTTTACCCTCTCTAACTCTAAACTTATATAGGATGGTGTATAACATTGTGACCGACCCACATCAGCTAGGAGGTTGGGCTACCCTACTGTGGAGAATGTTGGAGTATCTTGGAGTGCCCCAAGAAGACCTCCCTGCTTTCCACGCCAAGACTTACAAGATTCACGGGAAGACTCATTTTTGGATGGGATGGGTCACAGTGAGAGTTTCGGATCTGGATCAGACCTTTACAGCACCCAGACCAAGTGATGCGGATGCCCGACTGGAGGCCTCAAGAAAAGCAGTTCTCCATCTACGACATCACTTCGATGAGATCTTCCTATTTTCCCCCTTCCGTCTTATTCCCCAGGTTACTGATGGAGGCGCCAGCATTTCGGTACCAGCACCAAGTGACGATGAAGAAGAGGATGAGACTGAGATGGAGACGGCCAATCACATTGTCTCTGTGGAAGTAATGCACGATAGATTGTATCGGGACTATGGAAATGCTACTCAAGAGGTGGAACGACTAACAAGAGTTAACCGCAAGCTTCGCTATGAGTTGCGTCGAAGGTATCATGTAGCAAATGAAGATGAGTCTTGCGGCGAGAGCCCCTTTGTTCCAGTACAAGAGCCGACCCCAACTCCACCTGGTGAGGCAACTCAACCTCAGAGTTCTGGAGTCAAGCCACGTAAAAGGATGACCTCCCGACAGTACCTTCGGCTCTTCACTCCAAGGCCCTCACAAGAAGATACCTCCACACCAGCCGCTTCAGTTCCCACCAATGAAGCTGCTGCAAGAGAAGAAGAGGAAGAGGACCCTGAGGAGCGTGTTTGGTACACCACCAGCAACCCGCCAACTGACGAAGAGTAGGCTGAGTGGTTGAAGGATACGATTCGAAGTACCCAGTCGTAGAAGTTAGTCGTCGTAGTGCCGATTGGATTCAAGTGGCAAGTTGTTAAAGGCCTTCTTATGGATTGTAAACTGAACCAAACCCTAGGTCTAAGTTATCTTTTGAGAGGCATGTAATTGGGTACTTGTGGCTGCAATTTTGGTATTTTGTATACGTTTATTTCACCATAAGGGTGATTTAAACCGCAGCCCCATGTATGAACTCCGGCGATTATATTAATGAATTCGAGTGTTAACCCTAACTTCCCTTGCCCTTGTTGGTGCCCTTGTCTTGAGGAAGTCTGTCTGAAGTTATGTGCCATGTCCTTGGATGCCTTGTTATACCCTTATGGATAGACCCTTGAGTTTCCAACTTTCTAGCTCCCTTCATCTCATCTGGTGTCTTCTGATTTCAGCAGCATGGCTACCGGAACCCGTGGAGCTGCACGTGGACGCCGTGACCGTGAGGAAGAAGAAGTGCCACCCCCTCCCCAGCAGCCAAGCATTGCAGATCTGCTGATGACCTAGAACAGAATCCTTGAACAGCTGGCGCGTAATCAAGGCGCCGGTGGTGGACAGGCTCGAGGTGGCCTAGCTGAGTTCCAGCGAACGCAGCCGCCCACCTTCAATCGATCCGACGACCCTATGGACGCGGATGACTGGATCTGCACGATTGAATGCCAGTGCGCCGAAGCAGATAAGGTTAACTTCGCCACCCACTACCTGGAAGGCGCTGCAGCAAACTGGTGTCAGAACTTCTTGGCCATCCAAGCTCCTGGTCATGTAGTCACGTGGGCCGAGTTCCGAACCGGCTTTCGTGCTTCTCATATCCCCAAGGGCGTCATGAATTTAAAGAAGGAAGAGTTCTACAATCTCCGACAGGGCAGAAAGTCAGTGTTAGAGTTCCTCCACGAATTCAACCACCTATCCCGTTATGTGCCGCAAGAAGTCTCCACCGATGAGGACAGGGTGGAGAAATTCAAGCACAAGCTGAACAATGAATTGCAGGCCAAGCTAGCTATCGCCGAGGTGCAGAATTTCCAGCATTTGGTAGATAAGGCCATCGAGATTGAAGCGAAGGAGTCTGTCCTTCAGCAGGACCGCAAGCGAGAGAGAGAGACGCAGCGGTCTGTTGCTAGCAGTTCCCAAAGGCCGCGGGTATGGCAGCAGCCGCCACCCCGCCCTACAGCACAGTATCCACCCAGGGCCCAAGGTTATGCGTCGCGCTCTCAGCAACCAGCTTCTCAGCCTCGTCCTTAGGAAGGACAGCAACGCCCCCTGCCTGATTTAAGCAAGGTTCGATGCTACAACTGTGGAAGCATGGGGCACTTTGCCAACCGCTGCACTCAGCCACGCACAGGACACGTATATGCCCCCAACCTGCCGCAAGGACAGCCAAGAGGAGGTCAGCAAGCTAAAGGATCAGCTCCAACCAAATCTCAAGCCCCCGGCCGTGGCCGAGTCAACCACGTCACGGCGGAGGAAGCACAGGACGCACCAGAAGTGGTGCTGGGTACGCTCTCAGTCAACTCAACCCCCGCTACAGTTCTTTTTGATTCTGGAGCATCCCATTCATTCATATCCAGCAAGTTTGCACATGACCATCATATTCCTTCATCAGCATTGCATTCCCTTCTGATTGTCACAACCCCCGGCTCGGAGCTGAGGACCGAGCTGATTTGCGAGGGTGTTCAAATAGAAATTGGCAAAGAGATGTTTCGGGCAAACATGGTAGTTTTGGGGTCCGTCGGGCTAGATGTTATTCTGGGTATGAATTGGTTAATCCAGCATAAAGCCCAGATAGATTGTGCCAAGAGATCAGTATCACTTACCTCGGACTCCGGTAAGGAAGTGATATTTGTGTCCTCGTCCCCCTCAGGGTGTCTTTTTGCTCTGAATAGTACCCAGGACCAAGGAATCGAGCTCGTTCCAGTGGTGTGTGAATACCCGGACGTCTTCCCCGAAGAGTTGCCGGGCATGCCCCCTGATCGTGCCGTGGAGTTCGTTATCGATCTTCCACCTGGAACCGCTCCGGTGTCAAGGCGACCCTACCGGATATCCCCGAAGGAGTTATTGGAAATGAAGAAGCAGCTCCAGGAGCTTGAAGAAAAGGGTTTCATCCGACCTAGTTCATCGCCGTGGGGTTGTCCAGCCATGTTCGTGAAAAAGAAAGATTCAAGCTTAAGGATGGTCGTGGACTATCGTCCACTAAATGAACTTACGGTGAAGAACAAATGCCCTCTTCCTAGGATTGATGATCTATTCGATCAGTTGACCGGAGCATGTGTCTTCTCCAAAATCGACCTCAGATTGGGTTATCACCAGATAAAGATCAGATCTGAAGACATTCCCAAGACAGCCTTCACTACCCGATACGGATTGTATGAGTACACAGTCATGTCCTTCGGTCTAACCAATGCCCCTTCCACTTTTACACAACTCATGAACTCAGTCTTCATGGAGTTCCTGGATCAGTTTGTTGTCGTCTTTATCGACGACATCCTCATCTATTCCAAGTCTGAATCAGAACATGAAGACCATCTGAGAAGGGTGCTCGACAAGCTTCGTGAGCATCGTCTGTATGCCAAGTTCTCCAAGTGTGAGTTTTGGAAACGCCAAGTAGAGTTCTTGGGCCATGTGATCTCAGCCGCAGGTGTCGCGGTAGACCCAAGCAAAGTGCAAGCGGTACAAGAGTGGAAGCAACCCAAATCGGTTACCCAAATCCGAAGCTTCCTTGGACTAGCGGGATACTACCGTCGGTTCATTGAAGGATTCTCTTCCATAGCCAAGCCGATGACAGAATTGCTGAAGAAAGAAACCAAGTTTATATGGTCTGACAAGTGTGAAAAGAGTTTTCAAGAACTCAAGGAAAGGTTGACCTCAGCCCCAGTGCTTGTTCTCCCAGACGTTAATAAGGATTTCGAGGTTTACTGCGATGCTTCCCGAAATGGATTGGGCTGTGTTCTCATGCAAGAAGGCCGCGTGGTGGCTTACGCCTCGCGCCAGTTGAGGCCCCACGAAGCTAATTACCCCACTCATGACCTAGAGTTGGCAGCTGTGGTTCACGCTCTCAAGATATGGCGACATTACCTTATCGGTAATCGTTGCGAAGTTTATTCAGATCATAAGGCTTGAAGTACCTATTCACCCAACCAGATCTAAACCTTCGCCAAAGAAGATGGCTCGAACTCATTAAGGATTATGATCTGGGTTTGAATTATACCCCTGGCAAAGCTAACGTTGTTGCCGATGCCCTTAGTCGGAAAGCTTACTGCAACAGCACCATGATCAAGGAACAACAACCACCTCTCCACGAAGAGTTCCAGCGGCTGAACCTGGAAATGGTTGAACAAGGAACCCTCGCCACTCTTGAGGTGAAGCCATCCTTAGAAGATCAGATTAAGGCGGCTCAAGCTCAGAATGCCGGAATGCAAAAGATCAGGGAAAAGATGAAGGCGGGTACCGCAACCTGTTTCACGGAAGATAAGGATGGAGTATTATGGTTTGGAAAACGACTTGTGGTACCCAAGGATAAGCAACTGAAGGACCTAATCTTTCATGAAGCACACAACTCCCCATTAGCCATCCATCCAGGCAGTACCAAGATGTACCAAGATCTACGTCGCCAATTCTGGTGGACCCGAATGAAGCGGGAGATTGCCCAATATGTTGCTGAGTGTGATGTCTGTCGCCGTGTGAAGGCCGAACACCAGAGACCAGCAGGCCTACTTCAGCCACTCCCTATTCCCGAGTGGAAATGGGAAGAGATTGGTATGGATTTTGTAGTAGGTCTGCCGAGATCCCCGAAGGGCAACGATGCAATATGGGTAATTGTAGACCGTCTATCCAAAGTCGCTCACTTCATCCCTGTGAAGACAACCCACAAAGTAAGTCAGCTAGCAAGATTGTACATCTCTCGAATCGTGTGTCTCCATGGTGTTCCCAAGAGAATCATTTCAGATCGAGGCGCTCAATTCACCAGCAGATTTTGGAAGTGCTTACACGAGTCTATGGGAACTTCCCTATCCTTCAGCACCGCCTTTCATCCCCAAACCAGTGGTCAAGTTGAGCGAACCAATCAGATTCTTGAAGACATGTTGAGGTCGTGTGCACTCACGCTGGGTTCCAATTGGGAAGACTGCTTGCCATATGCAGAGTTCGCCTACAATAATAGTTATCAGACTAGCCTCGGTATGGCCCCCTTTGAAGTACTTTACGGAAGAAAGTGTAGGACTCCCTTGAACTGGTCCGAGACCGGTGAGAGGCAGTTCTTTGGACTTAACCCGATTGAAGAAGCCGAAGATCTAGTCCAACTCATCCGAGAACGTCTTCGTGAAGCTCAGTCCAGGCAGAAAAGCTATGCAGATCCTCAGCGCCGAGAAGTTACCTTTCAGGTTGGAGACAGTGTGTATCTCAAGGTCACCCCATTCAAAGGTGTCCGCCGCTTTGCAATCAAAGGAAAGCTAGCTCCTCGTTACATTGGACCTTATCGCATCCTAGCCAAAAGAGGGACCGTGGCATACCAGTTGGAATTACCTCCGGAGCTATCTCGGATGCACGATGTCTTCCATGTATCCCAGTTGAAAGCTTGCCATCGAGTTCCCGAGACGAAGACTAATCCTGAAATCAAAGTGCTGCATGAAGACCTTTCTTACCGAGAACATCCGGTGTGCATCCTTGACGAGATGGAACGCAAGACTCGAAGTCGCACCATCAAATTCTTCAAGGTCCAGTGGAGCAACCACACTGAAGATGAAGCCACTTGGGAGCGCGAAGAATGGCTCAAGACCGAGTTCCCAACCTTGTTTGTCGATCGTTAGAGATCTTGGGTCGAGATCTTTTAAAGGGGGGTAGGTTTTGTAACACCCAATTTGAACGATTAGGGTTTTGATCGGCATTCATGCATGCATGGCATCATCATCACCACACCTTATTTAAACTTAGTTGTATATCGATTTAACTTTATAGAATATGTTAATATTTCATCCTCGGTGGATAATTGTTGCAAACACCAATCAATTTATTTGAAGTATTCGAATTAACAAAATCGTCGTCAAGGGTGGTGGAAGTCATCGAACCCTTCAAAGAATCTCCGTCCCTAACCCTAAAACCCTAACGGTGTCAAACTAGGGTTTCATCGACAGAATAGTTCCCCAGTGGTGCAAACCTCCCAAACTTCATAAATAGTTTCAAAAGGAGTAACCTTAACCCCTGACCAATTTTCAAACCCTTGGACATCACTAGAACTCAATTCTATCTCAAATCCCCATTTCAAACCCTAAATTGAAATTGAATGGGAACCTAGGTCAAATCAGGCCCAAATTGGTTCAAACTCCTCCAGTAGCTCAAGAATAATATCAGAAAGCTCCTGTAAAAATTTCAACTTATTTGGAGTTAATTTGACGCATAAAATGACAAAGGGGAGGGTTCTGCAAATAGGAAAGAAAAAGAAAAAGAAAATAAACAAACCCTAAACCAACCCGGGCCGGGAGCCACTCGGCGGCCCACTCGGCCGGCCCATTAACACCCCGGTTCCCGAACCCGCCTCCCACTTCCCCATTTTCCGCCTTCCCCTCTCGGTCGCGCCTGCTCCCGGGCGCGCTTTCCCCCGCTCCCCTGTCAGACGCCCCGGGCCCGCTTGTCATCCCTCCCGCGCCACGTCCCCGCCGCTCGTTGGCCTCGGTGGCCGGTGCGCCGCTCCGACAAGCCACCTTCCGAGGCCGCCGCCGCCCTATAAAGCCACCCTTCCGACAGTCCTCCTCTTTTCCCCGTTCTCCACAAAACCCTAGCCCCTTTTCGCTCGGTGCCGAAGCCTCCCCGCCGTGTTCTTCCCCGAGTCCGGCCAGCCTTCCGACGAGAAATTCCGAGCGTCCCGGTGAGCTATTCCCCTCCTTTTCTTGCGCTTGAGCCTCCTTAGTTCCTGCCTCACCTCCCTCCCTCATCCATTTTCCAGAACGGTCCCGAGCACCGCTGCGCTGTCCTCGTCTTCCCCACCTCCAGTCAAGGACTCCGGTGAGCTATCCTGCTCTTTCCAGTAAGCCCCGAGTCCCATTTCTTCCTCCTCGAGCCCCCTTTCTCCTCCCCTCACCTCCCCGTCGTTTTCTTTCCACAGATCCGCCCTCGGAGACCATCCATCACCGGCGACCGAGCCACCTCGACGACCCTCACCGGCGCTAGCCTCCTCCAGCCTTCCCCGAGACCTACTCGTGCGCGCATTCGTCTTAGGGTGAGGTCCGGGTCCCTTGGCCATCTTCCCCGAGCTCGGGCCGGTAGCCCAACACCCTCCGGCGAGCTCGGGTGCCGCTCCGGCCGAGCGCCGCCGCCTAGATCCGCCGCCGGCCTCGGTACAGAGAGGGGAGAGAAGAGAGAAGTGAGGGAGAGAGAGATCCGGCCGCGTGGCCTTTTCTGATTGGGCCACGTGTGCTCGGGTTGGTCCCGCTAGTCAGTAGGTGCGGTTATGAGGGTAGAGTAGGGGGTGTGTTCTCGGGTGGGTTTAGCATGCGAGTCCCGTAGCACAGAGAGAGAGGGGGATTATTTCGGGTACGTTTAGCATTTAGGGATTCGTATGTTAGGGTTAGATTTCATCCAAAATTTCAAGCAACCATATCTTTCAAAATACAGCTCCAAATTTGACAAATTTTATATGGTTGGAAAGCTGGTGAAATTCTCTACAACTTGGACGCATCAAAAGTTCATTTTGACTACATGCACAGTAGGTTATCTAGGGTTTAATCAATTGTCCCGGCTAGTTTCGAAATACGATAACTTGCGATCCATAGCTCGGATTTTAGCAAACTTGATATCGTTGAAAAGCTTATGAAGATTCCTACGACTTGGCTGAAACAAAAAGTAATTTTAGTCACATGCACAGTACTGTACTTAGGATTGTTACTTTGCCCTGTCGCGACTCGGTAAAACCCTAGCTTTGCGAGTTAAGCTCCGATTCGCACGATTCCAAGTACCCCAAACTCCCAATGAATAACTTAACCTAATATTGACCTATTACACACCTTTCCAAGGTTTCACCACTGTAGTCGCCACCCTAACTCATCGGAGCATTTTAAATCGCCATGCATGCATTTTAGATATCGCATGTCTCCGATGACCTAATATGAATCCATGAAGATCATTCCGGCTCTTCGACACCCACCACACATCTAGTCTCATGTAGCTCACATCATTCATACATGCATACATGCCGTCTTCTTATTTCTTCCTCGTTTGTTTCCGGTGTCGTCATTACTCGCAACAGAGCCCGAAGAAGGTGACCACCAGGCTCACTGCTCCCCGCAAGACCAGGAACAAACCGAATCAGGCAAGCAGAGCTTGTTGCATCTCTACCTTTCGTACTCTCGTGTATGCCCTGTTATATGTGCTATGTGTATGATTGTTATCGTTGAATCGTTGCAAAGTGCGTACACTAGCATGTGTAGGATGTGTCTTACGTCGAGAACATCTTATAGCTCTTCAACTAAATTGTTAAGTGAGTTGGGAGAGCCGAGGGCGTGCACAATGGGTACGGTTGGTGTGAATTGATGCATGACGGCGACCCAGGTGTACGAAGGTTTTGTCGCCATACCAACCCTATTTCCAGAGTGTCACCATCCCTTATCACACGTGAACGCTAGCGAGAACCAACACTGAGGATAGTTGGGATAGGCCTCCATGCACTTTGTGAGGCTCGCTACCTCCAAACTGTTATGCACTCACTATGCCTGCAGGGGTTGGGTTGTCGGTAGTGGTTCGAGAGATTAAAATAAATATGTGTGGATCTGATCAATTTGGAATTGACTTATATATATGGATTGGATCAACTGGGACTTAACTTAGGGGTTGCCCTAAATGAATTGGATGATGTTTATTGAATTGATTCGGATTGGACTCATGAGCTGCCCCAGTGGATTCGGATTGGATGATTGACCTCGTGGTAAACTGGTTGCGATATGGTGTGTCCTGAGTTAACCTGTTGTTTAGTCTGTCCTTACTTCACCTTATTAATGTTATGTTCTTAACTTGTATATTGTTACTCTGAGAAGCATCCATGTTTAATTGTTGTTATACTAGTATGAGTAGGACATTTAATCAAGCACGAATAAGCCTTGCGAGTACGTTCGTACTCACCCAGGTTATTCCTGGAGCTTGCAGGTGAGCCGGTGGTTGAGGACTATTTCGATGATGCCTGAAATTGTTGCTTTCTCGGTTAGCTAGTCGATCTATGGGATAGGTCGTAGCTTTTGTTCAGCGGTCACCATACCGCTGTGGGACTCACTTATTTTGCTTCCGCTGTTGTTAAATTTCTCCGTACTCGGATATGTTTCCGGTGATAACCGACTGATGTAATATGTTGTCCCATCGTGGACTGTTATTAAGTAATATCGTATTGTAGAGCTTTGTGATGATATCCGAGTTGTTAATCCAGGCTGCCCCTGCACAATGCGTGAATGATATGAAGTGTATGGGTATGCCGTGAAGGATCGAGGCCGAACCATTTTCTACTAAGTCGAGCAGGTGTGGGTTGAGTGACCCGCTGGCTGAGATGCAGTGCCGGCCAGGCAGGGTGTGGGCGTTCTACCGGGCTTTCGAGCGACCCACTAGCTTCCGAGCTAGGTTAGGGTGTGGGTAGAATCGCCGGGCTCCTCCGACCTTGCTTGTCGTGGTAGGATTCGGGAACGACTCTGACTCTTCACCGGATTACGGAATCGTATGTGGTTTTGGGAAGAGTGGTCGCTTCCGGCCGGCTCGCACATGGCGGGTGTCGGATCGCTCTACCTTGGTGCATACGGCGCAGGTACCGTGCCACCGGGTTGGCGAGTCCTTCGGTCCTTGGCGATTTCGCGTTCCCCTAATCATATGCTATTCCGGGTCCGTGACACCGGGCATCTTGACGGTGAGGTAGGCGTAGTGAGACGCCATCATGAACTTGGCAAGCGCCGAACGCCTGAGGATGCCGTTGTATGGGAGGTCGAAGTCAGCAGCATCGAAGACAATGCTCTCCATCCGGAAGTTGTCCCTAGTCCCAAAGGTGACCATCAGGGACACTTGGCCCAGGGGGACGGTGATGCCTGACGTGCGCCGGAGAAGGGCATCGTGGGCCTCAACTGCCTGGGTGATACCTGCATCTTGCTAAACACCTTGGGGGACAGGAGGTTAAGTCCTACGCCCCCATCGATCAGCATGCGGGTCACCTTGATGTTGCAGATGGTCGGGGAGACCACCAGAGGAAGGTGGCCTGCACCCGATGTGTTCTCGGGGTGGTCAGAGCGGTTGAAGGTGATCGGGACATCCGTCCACTTAAGCAGTCGGGTCGACTCGGTGCTCGGGGTCACCGAGCACACCTCGCGTATCATGACCTTGTGTTGATGGCTGGAGGCGGGCGTGGACGCGCCCCCGTTGATGCACGCCACGGCCTCGGGTTCCTGGAACCCGAGTCCGCCTTCCTCGTTGGTGCGCTTGTCTTCACCGCTTTCGCTACGCTCCTCGCGCTGCTTCCTGTTCCTCTCGGCGAGGAACTTAACCGACCGGCATTCAGAAAGGTCGTGCTGGTCAGTCTGGTGTATCTTGCACCACCTGCTTGGGCCCTGCTCGGGGGCCCTGGGTGGTTTCTTGCCGCCGCTGGCTCTGTTGCGTGGCGGCTTCTGCGCTTTGGTATCTGCGGCCGCGATGGCCCCGGACTTGCGCTTCTTGTTCTCATGCTGCCGTCCCGCGGGGGAACGGGAGGGACCTGCGCCGTCGACCACCGGCTGGTCGGGGCGCGGACTATGCCGCACGTGAGCCTCCGCCGCTTTGGCGCACTTGTCCACAATAGCGAACAACTCCGCCGTAGACTGGACGTCGCGCGTGTCCAGCTTCTCAAGCATCTTCTCATCGCGAACTCCCTGGTGGAAGGCGATGATGACTGCCTAAGGGGAGATCTTGGGGATGGTGTTGCGCACCTGACTAAAACGTTGAATGAAGTGCCGCAACGTCTCCCCTTTGTGCTGCTTGAGCACGTGGAGATCACTCTTCATGCCAGGGCACTCGAAGGTGCCCTAGAAGTTGGCCATAAACTGGTGACAAAGGTCCCCCCACGAGCTGATCGAGCCTAGTGGGAGGTTCATGAGTCATGAACGGGCAGAGCCCTTCAAGCTCATGGGAAACCAGTTGGTCATAACCTTTTCGGCCCCACCAGCCGCTTGCACGGCGGTGGTGTAGATCTGGAGGAACTCCTCCGGGTGGAAAGAGCTGTCGTATTTTTGCGGCAGCTCGGGCCGGAACTTTTTCGGCCAGCTGACGCGTCGAAGGTCGGAGGTGAAGGCCTGACTACCCGCTCCGTAAAGCGGGGGGTCGGCCCTCCTGACCGGCGGCGCGCGACCGGGTGTCAGGGAGCATGTGCGACTGGCAGCAGGACCGGAGGACGCCTGGCCCTCGACAGGCCCCGCCTCTTGCCGTTTCTCCCAATGGCGCTCGATTGTGACGCGCGCGTCCTCGCCTTGCCTCTGTTGGTCGAGGTGGCGGCGGAGGTCTGGGCCGCCTCCCCGGGCCGGAGAGGCAACCAAATGGTGTGATCCGCCACGGGGCTCCCTCGCTTCTCCACATGTAGGACGTGGAGATTGCGGCGGGGGAGTGGCTGACGGGCCAGACCGGGCGCCCTCACGCCTCATGGAGGTATGAGAGCTTCTGGCAGCCGCCTGGCGGTGGGCGGTGTCGACCAAGTTGGCAACATACTGGAGCCAGGGGCCCACAGGAGATATGCCTTCCACCTGGACGGGAAGATGCTGGAGGAGGAGCTGCACTCCGTGGAGCGCGTCTGCCTCTCCTGGCTCGTCGAACTGCAGTCAGCGGTGGACCGGCTGGGGGATCTTAGTGGCAGTTGGAGCTATCACTGGGATTGCACCTGACTCCCCTCTGTGCGCCAGGTGCCGGAACTGCGTCAACGCGGCGTCCACCGTCGAGGTGCCGCCAAACTCGGCGTGGCGACCCTGAATGAGGGACGGTGCGGAGAGGACTGGGGCGGATGGCTGCCAGCATCGCAGCTGCTAGGGGCACAGTCGGCGGCCCGTCATGGTCAATGAAGGATCGGAAAATGCGACCCCCCCTACCTAGCGCGCCAGATGTCGATGACGGTGTAAAACCCTACGTCCTGCTTGGTGTATATTTATGGATGTCTCTGCGATTACAAAACCCTAGTTCTTCCTTGGGAGAAAGCCTAGGGTGTTCTTCTTCAGAGTGCTCTAGTCTAGAGGGTCTCCAACCCCTTGCATGGCCTTGGTTCTCCCCTTATATACTGGGGGACACCACAATGGCGGCAAGGGAAGATATTTACACTGTAGCGCACCGTTATCGATGAAGATCAGCATGGGCGAACCACGCGGGTCGGTTGCGGGTCACTGTAGCGGAGCAGCACCCGTCACACTTTGGTTGGAAAATGGGCCCATCATGACGTGTGCGGAGCCGAGTTTGTGGACTTCTTGGACGGTCTCTGACGAGACCTCTGGTGCGACAAGCCCCCGGTCCCACAAGCCAGAGACTGGGGGTGTCCACCGGGTTGCGCGGCAGTGTGCTCCAAAGTCAAAAAGGCGTTCTAACCAACCCACTCTCTGACACAGGTGAAAGCAAACAGGCTTATCGCCTGGGAGGGTAGGAATGGTTAGAACACGCCATCCTGCCTGTGTAAGGCTTAGAGTAGGCATGCCTAACAGACAGACATTAAATGCGCATGACCGGCGTTAAAAGCGCCTGTCGGGCCAGCATTAAATGCGCCTGCGGGGCGATGCGCCCCGACAGTGGGTCCCATGAGTGGTCCCCGAGCTCTCCTCAAAGGGGATGCCCGGGGTCCCCGAGCTCTCCTCAAATGGGATGCCTGGGGTCCCCGAGGACTATCCTTTGCCGCTAACCAAGGACCAAGTAGCCCTGGGTGCTCGGGAAGCACCCCTGCGGGGTAGCTCAGGGTACCTTGAAGCAAGCCGGGAGTCTACGGTGCTCGGGACGAAATCCCGAGCACTCCTTCCCGACTCCCACGTGTTTGGTCACGTGGCATCGAGTTGGACCCTTTGCCAGCAGTTTGGGGGACCTTGGCCCCCATAACACTGACAAGCCGTGGTCCCTTTTTCTCCAAGTTAGGGTCTCTGGCACTAGAAAATTCTTTGGGGCAGATGACTCGGTGTACTGGCCCACTCGCAGGGTAACTCAGTAACGCTGCAACTCGAGCACGCCAGAAAGAACTCGGCTGGAGCCACTCGGCGCGCTAGACGACTCGGACATGCCACTTGACAATGCTGGAACTCGAACCCGCCAGAAGGGACTCAACCTGGGCCACTCGGCATATCAAACCACCTGGGAGCACTGCGGGCTACTCGATGCGACACACGATTTATTAGCACTGCGAGCAACTCGGCATGTGGTACAACTCAGACGCGCTGCGAGCTACTCGGCGCGATGCACAACTTGGTAGTGCTGTGAGCTACTTGGATTGCTGAACAACTCTGGAGCCTCTGCGGGCACCTTGGCACTCGGGAACAAAGCGAACCGCTTGGGGACGCTGCAGGCTACTCAGAACTCGGTTGTAGCCTGCTCAGGAGTACTGCTCGGGGACGCTGGTGCTCGGGGATGCTGGTACTCGGGTTCAGCAACACCTCGTACTCGGGAACACGCCTGTCGGTACTCCGGAACTCGCCAGCTGGTACTCGGGAGTGCTGCTCGGGGGTGCTGCTCGGGGTGCTGCAGACCACTCGGAGCAAGCCACGATTTGATGACTTCCACGAGTTACTTGGCACACTGCTGGAATATTTAAGCCTGCATTAAGAGTTTTAACCCTAATTCTGAATGTCAGTCAACTATCTTAACTTCCAACAGTAAAACTAATTTGGCTAACTAAATAAATCTTACAGCCAAATTATGCTATAAACACATGCCCCCATGTTTTTGGTATAATTGTATTTACCAAAAATACTATGAGCCACGTTATTACTTAGGGCGATATTTTAAAGGACATGTTGGCCATATGGCTGTCAAGCCTCTTGCCACATGCTAGGATAATATTTCTTCAAATATTTCCCATTGAGAGCTCTCGGCAAACTTTCTCCCTGCAGAGTTTGCACAAAATAAGAATTTCCAGGAACGATTTCTACGACCCTATATGGACCTTCCCAACTCGGCGACCATTTGCCGAATTTATTATCCTTAGTTCCAACGGGTAAAATCGTTTTCCACACTAGGTCTCCTATCTAAAACGATTTTTCCTTTACTCTTTTGTTGTAAGCCTTCGCCACTCTCAATTTCTCTTTTTCAATCTCTCGTAAGGCTTTCAATCTTTCTTCCGAGATGTCATCTATCCTGTCTATCATCAAGTGGTTGTAATCTTCAGCCGACAAGTCATTTTGTCTGGCTACTCTAAGAGCTTGTAAGTTAACCTCCATGGGTAGCACTGCTTCTTGCCCATACACTAACTCATACGGTGTTACTCGAGTTGCCCCATGCTTAGATACCCTATGAGCCCACAAGGCTTCCGAAAGCACTTCATGCCACCTTCTCGGATGTTCTTCAATTTTCTTCTTTATCAACTTAATTAAGGTTTTATTGCTAGACTCGGCCAGTCCATTGGTCTGAGCGTAATAAGGCGACGAGTTCAACAATTTGATCCTGAAGGACTCGGCAAACTCAAAATTGATGAGACATGAAAGAAGCACTTTAATCAGTTGTCAAAGTTTAAGGAATACCGAACCTATGAATAATGTGTTCTTCAAAGGAATAGCTTCAGTCCATTTAGTGAAATAATCCGTTGCCACAAGGACGAAGCGATGACTCTTAGATGAAGCAGGATGTATTTGACCAATAAAATCTAAGTCGATCCCCTAAACGGCCACGACTTAATGATTGGATGCATCATAGCCGCGGGTGCCAATTGCACATTTTCAAACTTCTGGCATGCTTCACACCCTTTATGGTAGCGAAAACAATCCTCTAACATCGTCGGCCAATAGAAACCTACTCGTTTGAATATTCCTTCATGCACTTCCCTCATAGCTACCTTTGACTGGTCAGGACCCAAACACTTCAACAGCACCCCATCTATTGTTCGGCGATATAACTCGTTGTCCAACAAGGTATATTTTACAGCCTGCTGCCGAACTTTCCTATCTCTTGTCTGACTCGGATCCTTCAGGTAACTAACTAGAGACGTCCTCCAATCATCGAGTTCTAAATCTTTTGACAGCCCGGTTATTTGCTGCCCCTGTGCCGACTCGGTCTTGACTTCAAACAAGTCGGCCTTGCTTTTACCAACAGTTAGCATCGGTTCCCTTGATATGAAGAACTTTCCTCTGCCGACTTGATACCCGGATGCTTGTTGTGCTAGACAGCTGGCTCTAGAATTTTCCTCCCTAGGCACATGGCTAATAATGAAAGTATCTAGGGACTTGATTATGTCCAAACATCGGTCTAAGTAACTATTCAGCAGCCCATCGATACACTGAAACTCACCATTAACCTGCTGAACTACTAACAATGAATCCCCAAAAGCATCCACGTCCTTTACACCCATGTCTACTAAGTTTTGTAAACCAAACAACAGTGCTTCATACTCTGCCTGGTTATTAGTGCAAGAATATTGTAGTCGGACCAATGCTTCATAGATAATATTGTTTGGTGAAACTAAAATATTGCCAATACCTTGCCCACTTCTACAAACCGATCCATCAAAATAGAGTTTCCATGAGCACACATTAACATAATTAAAATCCCCTTCATCTTCAACCCTATGATCAACGATGAAGTCGGCGATGACTTGGCCTTTCATAGAGCGCAACGACTCGTATGTTAAATCATACTCGATTAGTGCATAAGCCCATTTTCCAATCCTACCGCTAAGAATCGGTTGCTGCAACATGTATTTGATCACATCTACCTGGCATGCTACCACACAAGTACTTGAAAGCAGATAATGCTAAAACTTGGTACATGCATAGAACAAAGACAAGCACAACTTCTCAATAAACACGTACTGACTTTCGGTGTCAAGTAAGCGACGACTCAAATATGCAATGGTGCACTCTTTCTTGCTGACTTCCTAAGTTAAAACCGTGCTGATCACCTTGTCTTGGGCAGCAATGTACAATCTGAATGGCACACCCGACTTGGTTGCTTGAAGCACTGGAGGATTCGATAAATATCTCTTGATACTATTGAAAACATTGCCATCTAAGAAGCTAATTACCCTGTGCCTAGAAGCATCATTTATCAACATGTCGGCTATAGGCATAGGGTATTCATCTTTAATTTAAATCTCTAAAATTCAATGCACACTCTGATTTTACCAGTATTCTTCTTCTCGATCGGCACAATATTTGAGATCCACTCGGCATACCTACAGGGCCGAATAAACCCGGCCTTTACCAGCCGATCGACTTCTTCTTTGATGCGATCATATAAATTAGGATTGAAATGCCTAGGTGGTTGCTTATGTGGCCTGAAGCCAGATTTAATAGGCAACTTATGCTCGACTAGACCTCTACTCAACCCGGGCATCTCAGTATAATTCCAAGCAAAGCAGTCTACAAATTCTTTGAGTAGCGCACATACCTTGATCTTCTGGCTGACTTCCATGTCGATATTAATGAACGTAGGTCGGGGGACACTTCCATCACCAATATCGGCTTCTTCAATTGGGTCAGCCGATGAGAACCCTTGTCCGAGTTTCTCCATGTCATCAAAATCTTCAATAGTCTCATGCATATCATTCTTTCCGGAACGATATTCTTCAGTACGCTTTTGTAGCCACTTAATGCTATCATCTTTATTCATTATTTATAAAGATAAGTCATTGAGCCGAGCTACTCAAGCCGGCTGTGCTTGCACGGGTACAAAGCCGTCTCTACCGATACTAATGTAGTCGTAGTCTGATAACTTTCTACCCGACAAGCATTTCATCTCACCATGTTGCCAATCAACCGGCGTTTCCGCAAAAGCGATGCAAGCCGAGTTGTCTGCCTCAATGACCTCTATATTGTCATCCACCCACTGGATCAAGCATTGATGCATAGTAGAAGGGATGCAACAATTTGCATGGACCCAATCGCATCCCAAAAGCACATTGTATCGGCCTTTTACATCAACGACGGAGAAAGCAGTCGGTAGCGTTTTACTCCCGATTGTGAGCTCCATAGAAAACACGCCTTTGGCCTCAGATAATTCTCCCGAGAACCCACTGAGCCCCATGTTGGTCTTCATCAACTTGGACTCCTTTCGGCCTAGCTTGGAGAAAACCGAAAGAGGCATAATATTGACTCCGACATCTCCATCAACGAGCATGCGGCCAATAGGTTTCCCATCAATGTGACCCTTGACAAACAGCGGCTTCAGGTGTTGTTCGTACTTCTCTGGCTTCTCGAATATAGCATTACCCGGTCCTAGCACGAGTTATGCGACTTCTGATTCGGGTGCACGGAACTCAATGGGCAACTCGAACACCATATTAATGTCCATATCGGTGGGTATTTCTCCGATATCGTCTTTGGCACTGTCACCCCTTTCCTTGGCGATGCGTTTCTCCTTCCAAGTCATCTTTGCTGGTGTCATCGGCCTTGCTCGGTTGAACCACTCGTCACACTTCTTCTCGACTAGCTCTTCTCTGAGTTCAAGCACCTGCAATCACTGTACCCTCCGCTTCTGAGTATGGGTGAGTCCTGCAGGGTACCACTAAGGTTTTGGCTTCACTCCTAGTTCAACCGACTTGAGTGGCACTGGTTTGTCACTTTCATTCTTCCGTGCACCGGGTTTGGCTGTACTGCTGGACTCTGGCATGTCCGAGTTGTCTATCGTGCTGAACTGTACATGCTGGTGACGCCGAGTTGATCTCCGGGTTGATTAACACGGCGGACTGTTCGTGCCGATTTCTTTCCAGAATTCGGATAACGCCTGCTATACCCGAGTCGGGCGCAGGCTGGCCCGTGGTAGTGCTACCAGATTTGGACTCGTCATGCTTGACCGGCACCCAAACACGCCTAGTCGGCGAGTTGCTTTCCTGAGCTCTCTTGGGTGCCACCGACCGAGTCAGTACGCCGAGTCCCTTGACCGAGTGGAAACTTCATTCCATGATCTGGTCCCCGAGTTGAACCGAGTTCTCTTCCCATGTGGATGCTCTCTGAACCCGGGCCCTGATGGGATCCAACCCGGCTGAAACATGCCGACTGGTCGGACAGGATGTGGTGCCCAGGGGTTGACACCCCATGGAGGAAATTGTGAAATGAACGGAGGCACGCATCCCCAATATGCCGGACCTGTGGCAAAGTATGGTAGCTGTACATAAGGATCTCCTTGCCAGCACCCGGAACCACCAAAAACCTTGTCGGGGAGGTGACCCAGGACGCTTAGCACTTCTAAGCCGAGTGAACACTTTGCTGGACGGGTGTGAGGTATATTTATCCAGCAGCTGCTTCACCGTCAACTTTGGCTTGGATTCTTGTCCTTTTCCTTTATTGGTCTTCCAGACCCCGACTTCTGGATTTTTCGGTTTGATCATCCTTGGAGCAGCATTATCATCAATGACAACGTTCTTTCCTTTTGTCGACTCGGCCTGATCTGACTGAATTAACACCTTCTTTTTCTCCAAGTCGATCACGTTAATTGGAAAAGGTTCACTGTCGAGCTTCATCTTGGTGCTTTGAGCAAACGTCAATCGTTCATCATTAATGGCCGATTGCAACTGTCGACGAAACACGTTGCAGTCATTAGTAGCATGAGAAAGGAGTTATGCCACTTACAATAGCTCTTTTGCCCAAGTCATTTGCAGATGGGAACACATGTCCTTCTCTCACTCTGATCAGATTTCCTTGCAGGAGCACATCAAAGATCTTATCACACTTGCTCACATCGAAAGTGTACCTAATTTCTTCCCTCTTAGCAGGTGTGTGTTTTAAAGCAGAGCATGAAAAGGGTTTCGACTTGGATGCCTGAACCAACTCGGCTATGCATATATCAATATCGTCATCGCTAGCCGAGTTGTCATCATACGCCACAATGTTCACCGCAGGTTTTTCCTTGCTCTTGTTCTTATTATCCCCAAACCCGGCTATACTGTTTAACTTCCTTAGCACGGTTTTCTTGCACCAAAGCTCTCTGCAAGACTTGGTTAACGTCCGAGAAATCTTGTCCTTCTAGTCTGTCCCTAGTATGGGCAAGTAAGCCCGAAAAAGCAAGGTCGGCTAGATCCTTTTCGGCTATGGTTAAGCTAAAGCACCGATTTTTGACTTCCCTAAATCTTCTAATGTAATCACACACCGGTTCATTGTATTTCTGCCTAACCATTGTTAAATCCAAGGGCCTAAGCTCGGTTTTGCCGCTATAAAAGTACTCGTGAAACTTCTGCTCCAACTGCGCCCACGAGAAGATGGAAGTAGGAGCAAGCGACGTAAACCAAGTGAATGCTGTTCCGGACAAGGATAAAGGGAACAACTTGACCTTAAAAATATCGGATGTGCCGACTTCACTGCATTGTGCCTGGAATTGACCTATGTGCTCGAAGGTGGTCCAACCATCTTCCCCTGTGAACTTAACGAAGTCTGGAATCTTGAACCCGTGGGGGTATGGCGTGGCGTCAAAGTACTCGGGATACGGCTTGTGGTAGGCGCGTATTTTGCCCTTAGGTTCTAAGTCGAATTCCCTTAGTATCCCAGCGAGTTGATCTTTAAAGCTGGCATTGGCTGATGGCACGTGAGTATGTGAAGTTGGCTCTGGCAACAATGGTTGGACTCATTGTGGAGACACATTAAAATATGAATCTGGTACCGGCCCATGAGGAACCCCGGTACCAAGAGGTGGCAAAGGTGGTGTGCCGTATGCCACTGTTTGATAATATGGTTGTGGGACATTTATATCAATGCCAAGATTTTAGTTGTTATCCGTAAGCCCTTGAGGAACCGCAATCGGGATAATAGATGGAGTAATTATGGGACTAGCGTTCATCAGGCTATTGGATCTATTAATATTAGGGAACATCGGCCTTTTGTCCCGATGCTCATCACTAACCTGTAACACTATTGACTGAACCTGACGTGGCAAACTAGTCTCCAACTCTTTATGGAACTGCTCTTTAAAATCTTCTAATAGGCTAGTTACCGCTTGGGTGAGCGTTTGTGCCGTATTATTCTGATCAGAGGAATATTTGCTAGCTACCGACACGTCAATTAGATGGGCAATATCCTCAGAACAAGTCGGTCTACTTACCTCGGTATTAAGCGCAGAGGAGGAACTCGGCACCACTACCTTCTTGATGACGCCGTTTCTCGTCTTCTGGTAGCCGACCAACTTTTGCCGGAGTCGCTCCGCCTGCTCTTCCTCGAGCTGACGCTCAACTTCCTACTGCTCATCTTCAGATAGATCATCGAGTGTGACGGCGATGATGTTGTCAGGATTGATGATGTTTTCGTCGTTGGAGTCGGTATTCATTGTGTAGCTCTTTTCTTCTTTCCCCAGCGGAGTCACCAATTGTATTTGCACGAAAATCGATTCATGAAACACCTAGGTAAGTATCGCACTTTCGTGTACGATGAACGACTGCTTTCCAACGCAAAGCAACAAAGGTGGATAACCACCGTGCTTACGTGACGACGAACGACTGCTTTCCGAGCAAAGCAGCAAAGGTCTTCTTGCTTTCGTGAAGAAGAAACGACCACTTTTCAGTGCAAAACGGCAAAGATCTAGACTAGAACAAAAAGATAAAATAAAAGATAAAGTAGATTGATTTGTTTGTCGATTGTGTGTTTCAATCGGCCATGTACCCATTATATTTATAAGGTAAGCCTGGTCTTTGAGCTAGAGTAGGACTCTATCTGATACAAAAAGATATGTTTCCTTATGAATCGAATAACTTCCCAATTTCCACGGATTCCATCTTGTATACGTGATATCTTTCCGTTTTAAACCGAGTAATCCTTCTAAATCTCTGATTAGTTCAGCCACCGTGATCAGGACTCCACCTTGCACATGAGATATCCTTTCATTTAAATCGAGTAACCTTCCGAATCTCTGATTAGCTTGAGCGCCGTGAGCAGCCGTGGTCCCTTGTTCTCCAAGTTAGGGTCTCTGGCACCAGAAAAGTCTTTGGGGCAGATGACTCAGTGTAGTGGTCCACTTGCAGGGTAACTCGGTAATGCTGCAACTCGGGCATGCCAGAAAGAACTCGGCTCGAGCCACTCGGCGCGCCGGATGACTTGGACACACCACTTGACAATGCTGGAACTCGAACCCGCCAGAAGGGACTCGACCTGGGCCACTCGGCATATCAGACCACTTGGGAGCACTGCGGGCTACTCGACACGACGCACGATTTATTAGCACTGCGAGCAACTCGGCATGTGGTACAACTTGGATGCGCTGCGAGCTACTCGGCACGATGCACAACTTGGTAGTGCTGTGAGCTACTCGGATTGCTGAATGACTCGGGAGCCTCTGCGAGCACCTCAGCACTCTGGAACAAAACGAACCACTCGGGGACGCTGCAGGCTACTCAGGACTCGGTTGTAGCCTACTCGGGAGTACTGCTCAGGGATGCTGGTGCTCGGGGATGCTTGTACTCGGGTTCAGCAACACCTCATACTCGGGAACACGATCCCTTTTTCCTGCTTTTTGGCATGCTTGCTTAAGTTGTGCTGAGTGACATAGACTCATTAATGCCATGCTCGTATGTACTGTGCTCTCATCGCTACTCTCCTTTTAGCATGATTGACGAGGTTGTGTTTGTATATGCCATGATGACGTTGTGTTCGTATATGCCTTAGCCACTTGGCGCGATGTGTTCCACAAGATGACCTCTCTCGTTTTGTCGGCTCCTCTTTTATTTTGCAGGGACTTAGCAGGTTAAACAGCTTTGCCTCTATCTAGCTTGTGACCGTTGGAACTAATTCGGCGAGGAGATAGTGACGGGACTCATCGTAGTGACCGCGTTGCATCGATCGTGGTCCCGTTCGCTCAAGACTCCCATGGCCACTCGGGTGATGTGGAGGGCACGCTGGCAAGATCCCGTGCTCAGGCCATGGGGAGCGAAGCGACATGACGTGTGGAAGGCAACGAGGCTCGCCATGTCGACCGTTGCCCCGTTCGACACGGACGGTCTTCGAGGTCTCCGCCATAGGAGCAGCAAAGGAGCAGACACGACAGGGACGACCTTCCTCATTGAGGTTGCAGAGCGACTAGGCACATTCAGCCCCACCGTGATACGAGGCACTGACAGGCTTGCGAGGTGGTTGGGCGGGCATTCTCGAGGGCTCGACACCGGACCCCGGGCCTAGTGTGCCACGTAGCTCCAAGCACTCCATCACAGCGATGGACATCGAGCTCTCGCAGCGGCATAGCGAGGTACTCGTTGGCCGATGATTCCATCATGTGGGCTCTTTTGTTTTCTACTCCACCACGCACTTGATGCCGTTCCTTCGTTAGTCACTGCCCGTGTGATAGCGCTAACTTTTCATTTTCGCTCGTGTGTTGTGATGGCTAAGTACAAGTCCGTTGAGGGGATGAAGTATACCTCGTGGCTCAGGCACTCCACTGCTGATCAGGAGCTGATTGACGCCCTGGTGTGGGCCGGCAAGCTTCCCACTGCTACTTAGGAGAAGGAGTGCCCAGGTGTAGTCCCTCTAGCGGATGTGAGGTGAGCCAGCTGTGACGGCAGTGCCGTCGTTGTCTTTGCTATGCAATTTGATGCTGGGCTCTGCTTGCCAGCATGTGAGTTCTTCCACGACCTCCTAGAGTACTACCACATCGTGGTTTCCGACCTTCACCTGTCGGTGTTCGTGAAGCTAGCGGTCTTCGAGTAGGCGTTGAGGACCATGCAGATGAAGGCCACCCCACGACTCTTTGCTTGGTTCTATGAGCCTATGTTTTCTACCACCCTTCTCGAGATGAAGAGTGGTGATTTCCTCTCTCACTCTGGAGCCGTGAGCTTCAAGAAGTGCGTGCTGTGGAAGGGCCTTTCTGTTGACTACCCGGCCCAGGCGTCCAAGGGCCAATGGGGCGATTGGGAGAATTCATGGTTCTTCTTCCGTGATGATGAGAAGAGGTTCACCCCCTCCTCAGACTCCTTTCAGGTGAGCAGCGCGGTGCCTGTTGACCTGTCTATCATGGAGATGACCCGGATCAAGGCACTCGGGCGTATGTCACGTCGGTTTGGGATGCTTGACCTTGTCAAGGAGTTCTGCCTATTAGGGATTGACCCGCTCTCCACGGTGTGGGACTTGGAGCTTGTTCCCTGCCCTTCAAAGGTAGGGGTGAGTGGGTGTGCTTTTCAGCATTGTCCCCTTTGAGAGGGCATGTCTTCCTTGCCTCAATTCCAACACTCGACTTCCCTCCCTCTTCTGTCTTTTTTTGTCTTGTTGGCTTCTCACTCCTGTTCACCTCGTGACAAGTGTCGGGCCTCATCACACCTAGGATGCGGCATCGGAACTCGTGGGGTGACTCATCGTGAGGGAGTGGACGCTGCTCAACACGCTCCATGAGAGCCGGGAGAACAGGGGGTGCGCATACTACAAGCTGGAGGTGCCTGTGCGTCCTAAGCCTTTGACTTACGAAGAGATGCATGTGGGGAGCTCCAAGCGTCGCCGGGACAACAAGGCGGGGAGGCCCCTTCCTCAAAGCTAGCATTTGGCTCCCATGTGGACAAGTCTGGCTCATCAACTACTACACCAACTCTGCGAGTTCAAGCTGGCACAGCCTCTGGCGTCATCGTGTGAGGCGATGTCGCATTCGAGGACGCTGCTACGTCGGTCCTCCCCCGCTTGGGACCTGGGATTGGAAAGGGCCTCTTCGGTGCCATCCCCCCTGTCGGTACTGGGTGGGATGGTGAGTCCACATTGGATGACGACGAGGGCGACGTGGGTGATGCGACAGAGACGCAGATCGCGATTGATGTAGGAGTGGACGCCCTTGCTAGCGAGCTTGAGGTAGCGCTGAGAGGCCATGGTGTTCGCACGAAAATTGGATCTGTGGAACACTTAGGTGATGGAGTCGCCAAACATACTTTCGTGTACGATAAACGATTGCTTTCCGAGCAAAGCAACAAAGGGTAACTATCGTGCTTTCGTGTGCGACGAACGATTGCTTTCTGAGCAAAGCAACAAAGATCTTCTTGCTTTCGTGAAGAAGGAACGACCACTTTTCAGTGCAAAACGGTAAAGATCTACTGCTAAGAAAAAGTAAAGGTAAAGGTAATAGATTGATTTGTGTCGATTGTTGGATGTCAATCGGCCGTCACCCTTTACATATTTATAGGGCGGCTGGTCTTCCCATAGGAGATCGAGACTCCTAATCCTAACTGAATACAGATATATGATTTCCCCCTTCCAATGGATCCTGATCCCAACATACATATGACTTTCCTTTTCTCTAAGTAACTCGACCATTGTGATCAGGATTACTCTTTGTGTACGAGATATCTTTCCATACAAACCGAGTACTTTTCCGAATCCATGATGAACTTTTCTTCTATGGTTTCTTATTCTCCAAGTCAAAACCTCTGGCATCGAAAACAAACTTTGAAGTAGATAGCTCGATCGACTTGGTGCATCGCCCCATCTGTAAACCAACTCGGTGGTTCCGCGACTTGGGAGCACTGCAAAATAATTCAGCAATGTTGTAGGCTGCCTGGTACTCGAGGTTAAAACGGGCTATTCGGGACTGTGAGCACTTCGGTGTTCGGGGACACGAGATTCGGGTCCCGAGAGTGAATCTGGAACTCGGGGTATCTCGGTACTTGGGGATATCCACGAGTACTTCAGCACTCGGGATGAAGTGAGTCACTCGGTACTCGGGAGACTACCCGGGTAATCTACTCGGGGATATCCACGAGTACTTCAGCACTCGGGATGAAGTGAGTCACTCGGTACTCGGGAGACTACTCGGGTAATCTACTCGGGTTTCGAGCACACGAGCTATTTGGGTCCCGAGCACCCCTGCGAGTACCTCAGACGAGCCACTCGGGGACACAAGCTGCTCGGGGACTCCGTGGGCTACACGTGTGGTGTTACATCTTAATTTGGCATCATAGCTAAGGATACTGCCAAATTATGCTATCAACACATGCCCCCCTGTTTTCGGTATAATGGTATTTACCGAAAATACTTTGCTATTTCCTAGGGCGATATAACATATCGGCCGCACTAGCTATCAAGCTTCTTGCCACACACTTGGGTAAAATTTCTTTAAATACCTCCCATTAAGCGCTTTGGGTAGGCCTTCCCCTTGTAAAGTCTCCACGAAGTAGGAATTTCCAGGAACAATCCCTATAACTCTATACGAGCCTTCCCAACTCGGCGACCATTTGCCAAATCTATTATTTCTAGTTCCGACAGGCAAAATCGTTTTCCATACTAAGTCTCCTATCTAAAATGATTTCTTCCTTACTTTTTTATTGTAAGCCTTAGCCACTCTTAACTTTTCTTTTTCAATTTCTTGTAAGGCTTTCAATCTCTCTTCTGGAACATCATCTATCCTGTCTAACATCAGATTATTGTAATCTACAGCCGACAAGTCATTCTATCTGGCTATTCTAAGAGCTTGTAAATTAATCTCTATAGGCAACACTGCTTCCTGCCCATATACCAACTCATACGGTGTCACTCGGGTTGCCCCATGTCTGGATATCCGATGAGCCCACAAAGCTTCCGAAAGTACCTCGTGCCATCTTCTCGGATATTCCTCAATTTTCTTCTTTATAAGCTTAATCAACGTTTTATTGCTGGACTCGGCCTGACCATTGGTCTGGGCATAATAAGGCGACGAGTTCAACAATTTGATACCAAAGGACTCGGCAAACTCACGAAATTGATGAGACATAAAGGAAGCCCCCTGATCGGTTGTTAGATTTTGGGGAACACCGAACTTATGGATAATGTGCTCCAAAACAAAACTAATCACCTCTTTATGGGTCATATTTTTCAAAGGAATCGCTTCAGTCCATTTAGTGAAATAGTCCGTAGCCACAAGGATGAAGCGGTGACCCTTAGATGAAGCAGGATGTATTTGTCCAATGAAATCTAAACCCCATCCTCTAAACGGCCACGGCTTCACAATAGGGTGCATCATGGCCGCGGGTGCCAACTGTACATTTCCAAATTTCTGGCATGCTTCACATCCTCTGTAATATCGAAAGCAATCCTCTAACATCGTCGGCCAGTAGAACCTTGCTCTTTTCAATAACCATTGCATCTTATGAGCCGACTGATGTGTTCCACATATCCCTTCGTGCACTTCTCCCATAGCTAACTTTGATTGGTCAGGACCTAGACACTTCAACAATATTCTGTCTATTATTCGGCGATATAACTCATCATTCAACAAGGTATATTTTATAGCTTGCCGCCGAATTTTCCTGTCTCTCGTTTGACTCGGATTTTTCAAATAATCAACTAAAGGTACCCTCCAATCATTCGACTCCGAATTACCTGCCGACTTGGTTATTTGTGATCCTTGTACCGATACGGTCATTTGTGATCCTTGTACCGAATCATCACCCAATAACTCGGTTTTGACTCCCAACAAGTCGGCTTCACCTCTAACAGTAGCTAGTGCTGACTTTTCTGCAATGAAGAACTTTCCCTTTTTGACTTGATACCCCGATGCTTGCTGTGCGAGAAAATTAGCTCTAGGATTACCTTCCCTCGGCACATGGTTAATAGTGAAAGTATCCAGGGATTTGGTTATGTCCAAGCATCAGTCTAAATAACTATTTAGTAACCCATCGAAACATTGAAACCTACCATTAACTTGCTGAACTACTAACAGTGAGTCTCCAAAAGCATCTATATCTTTTACTCCCATATCCACCAAGCTTTGTAAACCAAACAACAATGCCTCGTATTCTGCCTGGTTATTGGTGCAAGGATATTCTAGTCGGACCGATGCCTCATAAATAACATCGTTCAGCGAAACTAAAATAGTGCCAATACCTTGCCCGCTGCTACAAACCGATCCATCAAAATAGAGCTTCCATGGGTTAATGCTAACATAATTAGTATCTTCTTCATCCTTAATCCTGTGATCAACAATGAAGTCGGCGATGACTTGTCCTTTCATAGAACGCAACGACTCGTATGTTAGATCATATTCTATTAATGCATATGCCCATTTTCCAATCCTACCGCTAAGAATCGGTTGTTGCAACATATATTTGATTACGTCGACTTGGCATGCTACTATACACGTACTCGAAAGCAGATAATGCCGAAACTTGGTACATGCATAGAACAAAGATAAGCATAACTTCTCAATAAACACGTACCGACTTTCGGTGTCGAGCAGATGGCGACTTATATATGCGATAATGCCTTCTTTCTTGTCGACCTCTTGGGTCAGCACTGCGTCGAGCACCCTGTCTTGTGCAGCAATGTATAGTCGGAATGGTATACCCGACTTGGGAGCTCAAAGCACTGGAGGACTCAACAAATATGTCTTGATGTTATTGAAAGCATTTTGCTGTTCTGCCCCCCAAGTGAATTCGGCTTCATGCTTTAGCCAAAGTATAGGGACAAATGATTCAATCTTTCCCGCCAGGTTAGATATAAATCGTCTTAAGTAATTTATTTTCCCTAATAGACTTTGTACGTCCCTTTTGCATGTGGGTTCTTCTAACTTTCTGATGGCTTCTATTTTCTTAGGATCAATTTCTACACCATGTTCATGAATTATGAACCCTAAGAACTTACCAGCCGACACTCCAAAAGCACACTTGAGTGGATTCATCTTTAATTCGTACCGACGCATCCTTTCAAAGGCTAATCGCAAGTTGGCTAAATGATGATCAAACCCATCCGACTTAACGACAACATCATCAATATAGACCTCCAACACAATACCTAGAAGGTCATGAAAAATCAAGTTCATAGCACGCTGGTATGTAGCACCGGCATTCTTCAACCCGAACATCATGACAACCCATTCAAACAACCCGACAAACCCAGGGCAACGAAAGACAGTCTTAAACATGTCTTCTTCGGCCATAAAGACTTGATTATACCCGGCATTGCCGTCTAAGAAGCGTATCACCTTGTGTCCCAAAGCATCATTTATTAACATGTCGGCTATTGGCATAGGATATTCATCTTTAGGAGTAGCCTTATTCAAATCCCTAAAGTCAATGCATACTCTAATTTTACCTGTGTTCTTCTTCTCGACCAGCACAATATTGGAGATCCACTCGGCATATCTACACGGTCGAATGAACTCGGCTTTCACCAGCCGATCGACTTCCTCTTTGATGCGATCATATAGGTTAGGGTTGAAACGTCTAGGTGGTTGCTTGTGTGGCCTGAAGCCAGCCTTGATAGGTAGTTTATGCTCAACTAGACTTCTACTCAACCCGGGCATTTCAGTGTAATTCCAAGCAAAGCAGTCAATAAACTCTCTAAGTAATGTATATAGCTTGCTTTTCTGGCCGGCTTTCATATTAGCATTAACAAATGTGGGCCTAGGAATGCTGCCATCACCAATGTCGACCTCTTCGAGCGGGTCAACCGATGAGAATCCTTGTCTGAGTTTTTCCATATCGTCAAAATCTTCGATGGTTTCATGCATATCGTTCTTTCTGGAACGATATTCTTGGTACGCTTTTGCAACCACCTAATGCTGGTGCATAGTGGAAGGGATGCAGCAGTTTGCATGGATCCAGTCGCGTCCCAAGAGCACGTTGTATCGGCCTTTGACGTGGACAACGAAGAAAGCAGTCGGCAATGTTTTGCTTCCAACTGTGAGCTCCACCGAAATCACGCCCTTGGCCTCCGACAATTCTCCCGAGAAACTGCTAAGCCCCATGTTGGTCTTCGTCAACTCATTCTCCTTTCGGCCCAACTTGGAGAAAACCAAAAGAGGCAAAATGTTGACTCCGGCACTGCCGTCAACAAGCATACGACCAACCGGTCTCCCGTTGATGTGACCTTTGACGAACAAAGGTTTCAGATGCTGTCCATGTTTCTTCGGCTTCTCAAATGTAGCATTTTTTAGCCCGAGTACAAGTTCTGCAATTTCTGACTCGGGTGCACGAAAATCCATGGGCAACTCAAACACCATATTGACGTCCATATCGGCAGGTATCTCCCTGATATCGTCATTGGTAGTGTTACTTCCTTCCTTCGCAAGGCGCTTCTCTTTCCAAGTCATCTTTGCTGGCATCATCGGCCTTGTTCGGTTGAACCACTCGTCGCGCTTCTTCTCGATTAGTTCCTCTTTGAGTTCGAGTGCCCGTAGTCGCTGTACCCTCCATTTCTAAGTATGCATGAGTCCTGTAGGGCACCACTGGGGTTTTGGCTTTTCTCCTGGTTCAACTGACTTGATCTTACTGACTTGCTTATTCGATGTTGGCTTGTTGAATTCATCCTTCCGTGGGCCGGTTCTAGCTGAACTGCTGCTCTCTGGAATGTTCGAGTTATCTATCGTGCCGAATTGTACACGCCGAGTTCCCGCTGGTGATGCTGAGTTGATCTGCGTACTGAGTAACCTGGCGGACTGTTCATGTCGACTTCCTTCCGGAACTCGGGTAGCACTTGCTCCGTCCGAGTCGGGCGCGAGATGGATCGCAGTAGTACTGTAATCCCCAAACTTAACGATTAAGCATTCATGCATACATGGCATCACCCCGCACTACCTCATTTAAACTCGAAAAGGGTATAACTGTAATTTATAGAATATGTTAATATCTCATCCTCGGTGGAAATTCATACAAACACCAATCAATTTATTTGAAGTATTCGAAGTAACAAAATCGTCGTTAAGGGTGGTGGAAATCATCGAACCCTTCAAAGAATCTCCGTCCCTAACCCTAAAACCCTAACGGTGCCAAAATTAGGGTTCGTCGATAGAACAACCTTAATGAGTCCAAACCTCCCCAAACTTCACAAATAGCTTGGAAAGTGAAAACCCTAGCCCCTTGTCAATTTTCATGAATTTTGGGAAAATTTAAATCCTAGTCGCAGTGTAAACCCTAATTCGAACCCTAATTCCAATTTGAACTGGACACCCATTCAAATCTTCCCCAAATTGATTCAAACTCCCCCAGCAGCTCCCAAATAATATTATGAAGCTTCTGTAAAAATTTCAAATTAATTGGAGAAGAAATTGTACATAAAATGTCGTGGGGAATAAAACTGGAAAATATAAAAAGAAAAATCAAAAAGAGCCCTAGCTCCCTCTGGGCCGGAACCTCCCCTCGGTCGGCCCAGCTACCTCGGCCCGCTCGGCCCTCCCGCGCGCGCGCCTCCTCCCACTGCCACGCGGGCCCCGCCTGCCAGCCTCACCCCGCGCCTGGGCCCTCCTGTCATCCCCCACCGCCGCACCTTCTCTCTCCCCCGCGCCTCGGGACCCACCTGTCGGACCTCGCCCGCCACGTCCCCGGCGTCGGTACGCCGGCGTGGGCGGTGCCCTTCCCCCGACGCCACCGGTCCGACGCCCCGCCGCCCCTTAAAAGCCGCGTCCCGACCAGCTCTCCTTCCCCCTCGCCCAGCTCCCGAAACCCTAGCCTCCTCTCCCTCTGTTTCCCCGCGCCCTAGTTTCTTCCCCGTCCCCGGTCACTGAACTCCGGCGAGGAATTAACCGCAGTCCAGTGAAGCCCCGACCTCCCTGACAAGCTCCCTAGCTTCCCTACCTTCTCCTCCACCTGCCTATCTCCTCTACGCTCCTGATCTGCGCCGGAATCACCGACCCCGTCACCGTCTTCCTCAGGTCCGGCCAGGCCTCCGACGAGCTCCAGAGCGCGCACTGGTTCCCCTCTCCTCCCATTTTCTTCCTCCCTAGCTCCCCTCCAACTCCCTTAACCCTCCCCTCTACTTTTCTGCACAGATCCGAGCCCCGGCACCCTTCCTCACCGGCGACCGAAGCTTCCCTCCGCCCCTCGCCGTCGCAGACCACCTCCCCGAGCTCCTTCGCCCTCGTCGAGCACGAAATCGACCCCGGGGTGAGCTCCTCCTTCGATTGCTGCACTCGACCGAGCTCCCCGTGCACTGTGGCGTCCCCGAGCGTACTCCGGCGATCTTCCGGTGACCTCGCCGCCATCCCGAGTGCCGCCGGCCAGCTCCAGAGAGAGAGAGAGAGAGAGAGAGATGGGCTGAGGTGGCGCTGCCTGATTGGATCCTCGGGTCCAGTCAGCCGCTGACTGGATCTCGGTGGTCCAGTCAGCCCTGACCGGAGAGCCCCACCTGTCAGCTGACGTGGTTTAAGGGTGGGAATGCCCGGGTTGGTTCCCGGGTGCGCGTAGGACTTTAGGTTTGAGCTGGGTAGACTTCGGGTAGATCTAGCATTTAGGTTTAGGCTGTTAGGGTTAGATTTTATCTAAAATTTCAAATGCTCATATCTTTTGAACCATGAATCCAAATTGGGCAAATTTTATATGGTTAGAAAGCTTATGAAAAACTCTACAATATGGCTGAAACAAAAATTAATTTTGAATACATGCACTGGAAGATATCTAGGGTAGATGTTTAACTACCGTCGAGGGTCGATAAAACCTAGTTTTTCAACCCTAGCTCCGATGTCGACGAATTTTATACTTCTGGAATCCTCGCGAGATATCCTACGACATGGAACCACTAAAACTCCAGTAAGGATACATGCACGATAAACTTCGAATGGATTAGCCTTTCATCGTCGCACCCCATAAAACCCTAGCTTGCGAGTTAATCTCCGATTCGTACGATTCCAAGTATTCCAAACTCCTAATGCATAACCCAATTTAATATTGACTTATTGCACATTTTTATAGTGTTTCACCACTAAAGACGCAACCCTAACTCATCGGAGCATTTTAAACCGCATGCATGCATCCTAGATGTCACATGTCTCCGATGACCTAATTTGAACCCACGAAGATCATTCCGGCTCTTCGACACCCACTACACATCTAATCCCATGTAGCTCATATCATCCATACATGCATACATGCTGGTCTCATTACCTTTTATCGTTTCTTTCCGGTGATCGCGTTATTTACAACAGAGCCCGAAGACGAAGGTGACCACCCGGCTTACGACCCTTCGCAAGAACAGGAACAACCAGAATCAGGCAAGCAGAGCTTGTTGCATCTTTACCTTCCGTACTCTTGTGTATGCCCTTGTTATATGTGCTATGTGTATGAATGTTTTATCTGTGAATTGTCACAAGTTGCGTACACTAGCATGTGTAGGATGTGTCTTACGTCGAGAACATCTAATGGCTCTTCAACTAAATGGTTAAGTGAGTTGCGAGAGCCGAGGGCGTGCACAATGGGTACGGTTGGTGTTCATCGTAGTTTGATGGCGACGCGGGAGTAAGTAGAGATTTAGTCGTCACACCAACCCTATCTTCAGCGTGTCACCATCCCTTATCACACGTGGACGCTAGCGAGAACCAACACTGAGGATAGTTGGGGGTAGGCATGCACTTTGGAGGCTCGCTACCTCCAAACTGTTATGCACTCACTATGCCTGCAGGGGTTGAGTTGTCGGTAGCGGTTCGAGAGATTAAAATGAACTTGTTGAGGATTGGATCAATTTGGATTGGATTTAGGGGCTGCTCTAATCGAATTGGATGAGGTTTAATGGATTGGTTTGGGATTGGACTCAGGGTTGCCCCAATGGATTTGGATTTGATGACTTGATCTTGTGGTAGCGTGATTGTGGTATGTTTGTGCCCTGAGTTAGTCTGTCATTTGGTATGTCTTTACTTCACCTTATTACTGTTATGTTCTTAAGTTGTATATTGTTACTCTGAGAAGCATTCATGTTTAATTGTGTTGTACTAGTATGAGTAGGACATTTAATCAAGCACGAATAAGTCTTGCGAGTACGTTTGTACTCACCTAGGTTAATCCTAGAGCTTGCAGGTGAGCCGGTGGTCGATGATTATTTTGACGAAGCTTGAACTCGGGTTTCCTCGGTTGTGTTCGATTGTGGGATAGTTGGTGTTTTGTTCAGCGGCCCCTATGTCGCTGTGGGTCTAATCATTTTGCTTCCGCTGTTGTTAAACTTCTCCGTACTCGGATATGCTTTCGGATTTACCGCCTGATGTAATATATCGTTCCCTCGGGGACTGTTATTAGTAATTTCGTAATGTAGTGCTTTGTGATGATATCCGAGTTGTTAATCCAGGCTGCCCTTACGCAATGCGTGTATGATATGAAGCGTTTTGGGTATGCCGTGAAGAGTCGAAGCCGTACCTTGTTCTACTAAGTCGAGCAGGTGTTGGTTGAGTGACCCGCTGGCTGAGATGCTGTGCCGGCCAGGCAGGGTGTGGGCGTTCTACCGGGCTTTCGAGCGACCCACTAGCCTCCGGGCTAGGTTAGGGTGTGGGTAGAACTGCCGGGCTCCTCCGACCTTGTTTGTCGTGGTAGGATTCGGGAACGACTCTGACTCCTCACCGGATTACGGAATCGTATGTGGTTTTGGGAAGAGTGGTCGCTTCCGGCCGGCTCGCAGGTGGCGGGTGTCGGATCGCTCTACCTTGGTGTGTACGGCGCAGGTACCGTGCCACCGGACTGACGAGTCCTTCGGTCCTTGGCGACTTCGCGTTCTCTTAATCATATGCAATTCCGGGTCCGTGACAAGTACTGCTAGATTTGGATTTGTCATGTTTGACCGGCACCCAAATGCATTTAATAGGCGAGTTGCTTCTCCTAGCTCCCCCCGGTGCCGCAGAGTGACTTGGTGCGCCGAATTCTTTACGCCGAGTAGTGATTTCATCCAGCGATCTAGCTCTCGGGTTAAACCGAGTTCTCTTCTCGTGCGAACGTCCCCTGAATCCGAGTCCTGATGGTATCCAACCCGGCTGGATCATGCCGACTGGTCCAACGGGATTTGGTACCCAAGGATTGAAACCCCACGGAGGAAACTGTAGATAGAATGGAGGTGCGCATCCCCAGTATGCTGGACCTGTGGCGAGGTATGGTGGCTGAACACATGGGCTTCCTTGCCAGTACTCGGGACTGCCCAAACCTGGTCGGGGAGGCGACCTAGGACGCTTAGTGCTTCTGAGCCGAGTGAACACATTGTTGGATGTGCGTGAGGTATATTTGTCCAACAGTTGTTTCACCATCGGCTTTGGTTTTGTGACTTGTCCCTTTCTTTGGTTGACCTTCCAGACGCCGACTTCTGGATTTTTTGGCCTGATCATCCTTGGAGCACCAGCATCATCATCAATGACGACGTTCTTTCCTTTTGTTGACTCGGCTTGATTTGACCGAATCAGCACCTTCTTCTTCTCGAAGTCGATCACGTTGATCGGAAAAGGATCGCTATCAAGTTTCATCTTGGTGTTTTGGACAAACGTCAATCGTCCGTCGTTAATGGCCGATTGTACCTGTCGATGAAACACATTGCAATCATTAGTAGCATGAGAAAGTGAATTATGTCACTTGCAATAAGCCCTTTTGCCTAAGTCTTCTGCAGATGGAAATACATGTCCCTCCCTTAATCTGATCAGATTTCCTTGCAGAAACATATCAAAAATCTTATCGCACTTGCTAACATCAAAAGTGTACTTAATCTCTTCTCTCCTAGTAGGTGTGGGTTTTAAAGCAGAACAAACGAAGGGTTTTGACTTGGGCACTTGAACCCACTCGGCTATGCATATATCCACGTCATCATCACTAGCCGAGTTGTCATCATATGATATAATATTAACTACAGGTTTTTCCTTACTTTTGTTCTTATTATCTCCAAACCGGTTATACTGTTTAACCTCCTTAGCTCGGTTCTCCTATGCCACAGCTTTTTGCAAGACTTGATTAATATTCGAGAATTCTTGACCTTCTAGTCTATCCTTAATATGAGCAAGCAAACCCAAAAAAGCAAGGTCGGCTAGATCTTTTTCGGCTATAGTCAAGGTGAAACACCGGTTTTTTACTTCCCTGAATCTTCTAATGTACTCACAAACCGGTTCATTGTATTTTTGCTTAACTAGCGTCAAGTCTGAGAGCCTAAGCTCAGTTTCGCCGCTATCAAAATAATCATGAAACTTCTGCTCCAATTGAGCCCACGATGTAATAGATTTTGGAGCAAGTGACGTAAACCACGTAAAAGCTGTACCAGATAATGATAGAGAAAATAGCTTCACCCTGTAGATGTCTGATGTACCGACTTCACTACATTGTGCCAAAAATTGCCCTATGTGCTCGAAAGTGGACCTACCGTCTTCTTCGGTGAACCTAACAAAATCTGAAATCCTAAATCCACGAGGATACGGCACTGTGTCGAAACATTCAGGATACGGCTTTTGGTAAGCACGTGCTTTACCCTTAGGTTCTAAACCGAATTCTCTGAGGGCTCCGGCGAGTTGATCCTTAAAGTCTGCACTGGCTGGTGGCACTGGCATGGCATGGGTATACACGGTCGGCTCTGGCAACGCAGGTTGGACTTGTAGGGAATTAAAATACGAATCGGGAACCGGCCCATGAGAGACTCCGGTACCGAGAGGTGGTATAGGTGGTGTGCTGTATGCTACTGTTTGATAATAGGGCTGTGCGATATCTGTACTAATGCTAAGACTTCGGTCGTCGTTGATGAAACCTTGGGGCACCAAAGTTGGAATAACAGATGTAGTAATAGCGGGAGTAGCTTTCGCTAGGTGATTAAATCTATTGGTATCAGGATACATCGGCTGCTTGTCCCGATGTTCGCTGTTGACCTGCAACGCTGTTGACCTGGCTTGATGAAAACTATTTTTCAGATCTCTAGCTAGTTGCTCTTTAAAATCATTAAATTGGCTCGTCATCACTTGAGTGAGTATTCGTGCCGTGTTATCCACATCAGAACCATACTTACTAGCCACCGACACGTCAATTAGATGAGCAATTTCTTCGGAGCAAGTCGGTTTAATCACCTCGGTATTGAGCGCAGGAGAAAGGACTCGGCACGACTACCTTTTTGATGATGCCGTTCCTCGTCTTCTGGTAGCCGGCCAACTTTTGCCGGAGTCGCTCCACCTGTTCTTCTTCGAGTTGGTGTTCGATCTCTTGCCGCTCATCTTCAGATAGATCGTCGAGCGTGACGGCGATTATGTTGTCGGGGCTGACGATGCTTCCGTCTTGGAGTCGGTATTCATCGTGTAGTTCCTTTCTTCTCTTCCCCAGCGGAGTCGCCAATTGTGTTCGCACGAAAATTGGATCCGTGGAACACTTAGGTGATGGAGTCGCCAAACGTACTTTCGTGTACGATAAATGATTGCTTTCCGAGCAAAGCAACAAAGGGTAACTATCGCGCTTTCGTGTGCGACGAACGATTGCTTTCCGAGCAAAGCAACAAAGATCTTCTTGCTTTCGTGAAGAAGGAACGACCGTTTCCAGTGCAAAACGGTAAAGATCTACAGCTAAGAAAAAGTAAAGGTAAAGGTAATAGATTGATTTGTGTTGATTGTTGGATGTCAATCGGCCGTCACCCTTTACATATTTATAGGGCGGCTGGTCTTCCCATAGGAGATCGAGACTCCTAATCCTAACTGAATACAGATATATGATTTCCCCCTTCCAATGGATCCTGATCCCAACATACATATGACTTTCCTTTTCTCTAAGTAACTCGACCATCGTGATCAGGACTCCTCCTTGTGTATGAGATATCTTTCCATACAAACCAAGTACTTTTCCGAATCCATGATGAACTTTTCTTCTATGGTTTCTTATTCCCCAAGTCGAAACCTCTGGCATCGAAAACAAACTCTGAAGTAGATAGCTCGATCGACTTGGTGCATCGCCCCATCTGTAAACCAACTCGGTGGTTCCGCGACTTGGGAGCACTGCAAAATAATTCAGCAATGTCGTAGGCTACCGGTACTCGAGGTTAAAACGGGCTATTCGGTGACTGTGAGCACTTCGGTGTTCGGGGACACGAGATTCGGGTCCTGAGAGCGAATCTGGAACTCGGGTATCTCGGTACTCAGGGATATCCACGAGTACTTCAGCACTCGGGATGAAGTGAGTCACTCGGTACTCGGGAGACTACTCGGGTAATCTACTCGGGGATATCCACGAGTACTTCAGCACTCGGGATGAAGTGAGTTACTCGGTACTCGGGAGACTACTCAGGTAATCTACTCGGGTTTCGAGCACACGAGCTATTTGGGTCCCGAGCACGCCTGCGAGTACCTCAGACGAGCCACTCGGGGACACAAGCTGTTCGGGGACTTCGTGAGCTACACGTGTGGTGTTACATCTTAATTTGGCATCATAGCTAAGGATACTGCCAAATTATGCTATCAACACATGGCACGCGTGTCACAATACCCTCCCCCGGGGGGCTTCACCCCGACTCTGACAACGACCTCATTGTCCTCTCGCCCCGGTGCTCTAGCTGAGGCGCAGGGGAGTGATGGGGAGTTGGCACCGGGGAGGGGGGGCGTTTGAAGCCCCCAACTCCATTTCACACTCAGTGCACTCTCCCAGGGTGCTCCCGATAGTCACTGGAGACGGCACGATACTGTGGCTCCCGATCTTCACGATTTGGATAAGGATAACTAGAAGGGCCTAGATGAAATCCCAAACCAACAACAAAACCCCAACGGGTTAGCCTTTGGAACTAGGACTCAATCAACTCCTCTTGGTGAATGCCTCGATTACCATCCAGGGCACACGCCGGTCCTCACAATCCAAAGAGATTACAAGGCCTAAGATGGAACTCCGAATCTAGAGGGGTTAACCCTAGATGAGGAGCAAAGCTCTCTTAAGTCTAAAATCAGTCTACCCTAATTAGAGTATGGTGGGGGTATTTATAGTTTTAACCCCAAAACCCTTGAGATAGAAGGTAATTTTGTTACATGGGCCTCGGGCCCAAATTACTGTGCGCAGGACAATGTGCCCGGACATTCCGGGGCACCGACGTGGTTCTCGGACATTTTCGGGGTAACTTTCCCGGAATGTCTGGATGTCTTGATTAGTGGACGTCTGGAGGGTTGGAGCTGACACTCCGAGCAGCAGTCGTTCAGAGACTCCGGGGATGAGGCTCGGAATGTCCGGGTGTGGAGCTAGGGCAGGCTCCTCTCGGGCACCCATCCGGAGTATCCGGAACGGGTCCTGGAATGTCCGGGTACCATCCCGAGAGGAGCACACTCCAGATGGAGGATGTCCGGAGATTCCGGGGTTGAAGCCCGGAATGTTCGGATGTGTAGTTGGAGCTCGGTGCTTCCGGGATTGGTGTGTCCAGAGTGTCTGGGTGTCCTTGTCCGGAATGTCCGAATGTGTATTCCAAGCAGCAGCTCAGGCTCTTCCTCCACTTGGATTTGCTCCACTTTGTTGACCCTTCATTCATGAGCAAGCATAGAGTCGAAACATCAAGTAGCATACTATTCAAGGTAGGATTAGATGGGCACGTGTAAAGGAGAAGATTCACCTGTTCATGCCATGTCTTGGCAACATATGGATCCATACACATGTCACTTGAAGTTGAATAGCTTGATGACATGTTATCCTTGGGATGCTCCGCATCACAGCACTCCCCTAGGGGTGGTGAGCACGCGTCACCTGGTGCGGCGCCTCACTCCCTCACACTTCATCGACACCGCAGTGGAGGCAGGGTTCTACCAGGAGGTTGCCGAGTGGGTTGCTGTTGACGAACTGGAGACTACGTTCCAGGGATTGACTATGGGTCAAACGTGTGATGCGGCTCGATCTTCCCTTTTGAAGGTAAAGATAGGTTTTGTGGTCGCGTGCTTGTGCTGGTTTGTTTATCTGACTCATGTTGTTCTTTGTGACACATGGCTTGCTCGTGGGGGAGCAGGTGTCGTGTGTGTGGGCCACTCAAGGATGGGTAATGAATGCACTGCACGATGCCGAGGAGGCGAAGGCCGAGGTGGAGGTGCTTCTCGACGGGTTACGTTGGGAGAACATAGAGCTCAACACGTGCTTGGCCACGACTGTGAGGCGTGCGGACTCCCTTCAGACTTCGTTGGAGGCGAAGCGAGCCCGTCAACGTGAGGTTTCTGCTCAGGTGTCGACCCTATGCAGGGTGCTGCGTGAACTGTGTGAGGCCTCCAAGGTTGGGGTCGACCCCTTCTCGGGCAAGGGAGAGGGGGAGATGGTCAGTCTGCTGCAGTGGGTGATGTCAGTTTGCGATGTTGTACATCATGGTGAGGGCCGACGCAACGAGGACTATGCGCTGGCTACCGCGATCTTGCGCTCTCGTGCGTTCGGCACGTCAGGGTTGGTTCGCCGGGCATGCTTGTGCCACTTCAGGAAAGGCTCCCCGATATCGTGACCTTTGGGGCTTCCTCAAGGAGGTGAAGGTGGACTCGGGTGCCTTCCTTACCGTGTGGGCAGCACACGGCAAGGCGTACCTTAGTGCCATGGCGGATGCTCGTCATGCTGCCGCTAGTTGTTGGTGGAGATGCTTGAGTTGGCTAGCGTGTGTGTGCTTTGGTGGGCGTAGCCCCTTGCGATGTTGTGCATGGTACTTGGTACCTTGCCTCCCAATCAAAAAAAACTTTGCGTCCCTTGGCATGGCAGGGTGCAAGTAGCCACCTTATGACCTCATGTTTTCTTCTTGTATCAAATAGTTAGGTGTTGATTCCGGGCCCTTGCCCTAATAAATACAGGGAAGCACTAGGTGCTCTGCACACAGTGACATGCGTGCTGGGCCTATGTACATATGTATATTTTATCCGCTTGCGAGGCAGTCGCGCTGGGGAGCGACAATGCTCGATTCACGTGGGGGATGTTTCTCCTAGCCGTCGTGAGGAGGCTTTATACTCGACTCGTGTGGGGCATGGGTTACATTCCGGCACTTACGATGAGTTTTGAGTGCTCGACTCATGTGGGGGAGATGGTTCCTCCTAGCCAACGCGAGGAGGCTTTTTGCTCAACTCGTGTGGGAGAGATGGGGCTTCCTATTGCACATGAGAAGGCTTAGGTACTCGACTCATGCGGAGGGGGGGTGTGGTTCCTCCCGGCCAACATGAGGAGGCTTTTTTGCTTGACTCGTGTGGGGGAGATGGGGCTTCCCAGCTCACATGAGGTTTGGGTGCTCGACTCATGCGGGGAAGATGATTCCTCCTGACCAACGTGAGTAGGCTTTTTTGCTCGACTCGTGTTGGAGATATGGGGCTTCCCAGCACACACGAGGAGGTTCCGGCCTTTTCGGGCGGGCACGCGATGTGGGTAAATAGACTTGCTGTGCACAGACGTATATATGTCACGAGACAACTTTGGCATTTGTTACAAGAACATGGAGAGGTCGTGACGAGGTGATGCTCCTTGGGAAATCTAGCGACGGCCGACGCAGCGGCACTTTGGAGGAATTTAAAAAGTGTAAGTAACTATTGGGATTGACGCAGTAGTCCTGGCCACGGTCGGCCTACAAAATGGGTGAGGTCTTCTCGAGCCCTTGACGGCTTCACACATAGTATTTCTTCAAGTTGACGGTGTTCCAACTGTTCTTCAGCTCTTCGCCGTCGAGGGTCTTCAACCGGAATGAAGTTGGGAGTGACTGGCTAACGATCTCATATGGTCCTTCCCACTTGGAGATCAGTTTCCCATCGGCTTCGGGGTTTTCCTTCTTTTTCAGGACGAGGTCGCCCACCTGGATGGGATGCGAGTGAATGGCTTTGTTGTAGGACCTTGCCATGGATGCTTGATAGCGTTCGATGTTGAGCGTGACGTCCTACCTTAGCGCGTCAAGGCTGTCGAGGGAGGCTTGGCGGGTCTCGTCTTCAGGTGGTGTCTCAGTGCGAGAGGAGCCCAGTTTGATTTCTTCGGGGGTGACGGCCTTGTTGCCAAAGAGTAGTTTGAACAAGGTGAAGCCGGTGGCTCTATTGGCTGCTATGTGAGTTGACCACAACATGTTGGGGAGCTCGTCTACCCAGCGTCCTTTGGGGAGGTCGAAGAGGCGCGTGCGCAAGCCATGAAGGAGGATGCCGTCAGCATGCTCCACCGCACCATTCACTCGAGGGTTGGCTACAAAGGCGAAGCAGAGGTTGATGCCAAGCGAGATGCCGAACTTGCGGAATGGCTCGCGCGGGACGCCGAAGCGACATATCAAAATTTTCCATATAAACTTCTGCACGGAGGCGGAGGTGATCTTGATGAGCAGTTCCACCTCTACCCACTTGGAGAAATAGTCGACCACTACGACCACGAACTTGGCACCATGGCTCGCGGTTCTAAACGGGCCAAACAGTTCGATGCCCCTACGTGCGAGCGGCCACGAGGATAGGATGGGCTGTAGATCGTGCGCCAGAAGCCTTGTGTCTCGTCCCATCTATTGGCATGCTGAGCATAGCTTCACCAAATCTTGTGCATCGTGTAGCACTGTTGGCCAATAGAAGCCTTGACGGAAGGCCTTGGAGACTAGGGCGCGTGGAGCGAGGTGGGATCTGCACAGTCCTTCATGTATGTCGCGTACCAACTCGGTTCCTTCCTCCTTTGAGATGCATTTGAGATATGGTGCGCATACGCTGCGCTTGTACAGAGAGCCTTGGTGGATGACAAAGCTCTTTGCACACGCCTTGAGCTCGCGAGCCTCGATGTGATCTTCAGGTTTGGTCTCGTTGATGAGGAACCGCATGATGGGTGTCCTCCAGTCCTACGGGGTTATGACATTCACCTCTAGTAGCCCTTTCATCGTAGGGGCTGTAGGTACCTCGTCGAAGGCTCTAGGCGGCATGCCTACGGAAGTACTTGCCACTTGGGCCAGCATGTCTGCCTCCACGTTCTCGTCCCGTGGGAAGGGATGAACAGTGAAGCCCGAGAAGTGCTTCTCCATCGCCCGTGCCATGGCTAAGTACTTGATCATTTCTGGCTCTTTCGCTTGATAGCTCTTGTCGACGTGTCCTGTGATGAGCTGGCAAGACGAGCAGTAGAACCTCATACTTGGCGATGTTGTTGGTAGCCTTGAACTCAGTCGGGTGGTGAATGAAGTGCGTGCTCCATCCGGTGACTCGAGGACTGCCCCTGCGCCTGTGCCCTCGGCGCACCACGAGCCATCCACGCAGACAGTCCATGTTGGCTCGGCGTGCCCTAGGGGCGCTGGGTGCTCAGAAGTGACCCATTCTACTACAAAGTCTATGAGGGTCTGTGACTTGATCACCATGCGAGGGAGGAACTCGATGGTGAATTGCACGAGCTTCGTCACCCACTTCCCGATTCACCTTGAGGCTTCCTTGTTGCGAAACATCTCGCTGATGGGGTACGAGGATGGTACTTGGATGGAGTGTGCCTGGAAGTAATGTCGAAGCTTCCTCAATGCGATAAGGAGTGTGTAAGCATGCGTCTCCAGCTCAGTGTAGTGCACTCTCGCGCCTTGAAGTGACTCGGGCACGTAATATACCGGGTGCTGAACGCGGTCTTTTTCCTTAACCAGCACTGCACTCACGGCCCCCCGATGTCACGGCCAAGTACAGGAGTAGGCTCCCTCCCGGAGTTGGGCTTTGTAGCAGGGGAGGTGAAGTCAAGTATGCCTTGAGTTCATCAAATGCTCACTGGCTTTCAGAACCCCACTCAAAGCAGGACGAGCCTCTAAGGGATTTGAAGAACGGGAGTCCCTTCTCGGCGGATCGGGACACAAACCTTCTGAGCGCGGCAAGGCACCCAATGAGCTTTTGCACTTCCTTTATGTTCTGGGGCAGAGGCATGTCCAATATGGCTTTAATCTTGGTCGGGTTGGCCTCAATTACCTTCTTGAAAACCAGGAAGCCTAACAGTTTACTGCCTGCACCCCAAACACACACTTCTCAGGGTTGAGCTTCATCCCCGTCACGCAGAGATTGCTGATTGTTTCTTCCAAGTCCCGCGTGTGAGAGGGTGCGATGGTGCATTTGACGACTACGTCATCCACGTAGGCCTCGACGTTGCAACCCACCAAGGCGAGAAGTGCCTTCTGCACCAGGCGGGCAAAGGATGCTCCAGCATTCTTCAAGCCGAATGTCATGCCTACGTAGCAGAAGGTCCCGGACGGCGTGATGAAGTTTGTTCTTTCCTCGTTATCCTTGTCCATCCAGACTTGGTGGTACCCTGAGAATGCTTCTAGAAAGCTCATGAGCTCGCAGCTGGACATGGCGTCGATGAGTTGGTCGATGCGCAGGAGCGGGAATTCATCCTTCGGACATGCCTTGTTGAGGCTGGTGTAGTCGACGCACATGCACCACTTGCCATTGGCTTTCTTAACAAGTACAGGGTTGGCGAGCCACTCGGGGTGCAAGACTTCTCGGATGATTCTGGCCTTAAGGAGCTCGTTGACCTACTCGCAGACTGCCTGCTGGCGCTCGGCGCACATCTTCCTCATCCTTTGCTTCACGGGGCGGGCGTCTGGGTGGACGTACAACTTGTGCTCGATGATCACCCGTGGGACGCCTACTAGATCCTCGTGTTCGTAGGCGAAGTTGTCGGCGTTGTCCCAAAGGACCTTGATGACCTCCTTAGACACTTCCGGGGTAAGATCCACCCTGACAAGCGCGGTTTTATCTGGCGTATCGTCGTGCAAGAGTACGGCACGCTTCTCCCCATCTGGCTTCGGCTTTGGGGTCCATCGTCCTACGCTTGACAGGGGGTGAGCCCCTGGCCCCATCAAGCCCCCTTCTAGTTGCACGTTGTGGACGTAGCAGTTGACGGCTTGTGCTCGTTCGTCGATCCTTCGGGATAGGTTTTGATCCCCGTGCACCGTGATGACGCCTTGCGAGCTGGGATCTTCACGCATAGGTATGCGTGGTGGGGTATAGCGCCAAACTTGTTGAGGGATACTCGCCCCATGATGACGTTGTACTGGTATGGCAGGTCAACAATGTTGAAGGTGATGTTTTTGATGCGGGAGCAACCACCTGAGCAGAAGGTAATGGGGAGTTCGATGTGTCCCACAGTTGCGATCAGCTCGCCTCCAAAACCTAGCAAGGGAATGCTAGGGGCTCAGAGGAATGATGACGGTATGCCTATTTCTTTGAAGGTTGATGAGAACATGATGCTCGCGGAGCTCCCCCCGTCAACAAAGACGTGATGTACTTCCGCATCTGAAATCGTTGCAGTTATGACGAGTGCACTATAGCAGAATAGGTCAGCACTGACGGTCGCTTAACCCCCTCTACTGACGGACAGGGGGCCCGTCACCCTGGAAATGTCAGTGGAGGGGGTCACTCCACTGACGGGCAGCGCGACCATCAGTAGTGATCATCACTACTGACGGGCACACCATGCCCGTCAGAGGAGACCCCTCGTGGGAGGCTCCCACTTGTGGTACTACAGACGAGAATGTCATAAGGGCCCGTCAGTAGAGGTGATATTACACTAACGGGCTTGTCATAAGAGCCCGTCAGTAGAGGCCTGTATAGCTGCTAACTAAAAAGCCTTTGCTGTACCTCATAGTCACACTTAGATTATTCATAATAGCAATTACATTATTCATAATCATAGGCTATAAAACTATTCATTCACATAGTCAAATCTCATAATCACATATATAACACATTCGTAATCACATAACGGTTGGCACTTAAGACATTCATAATCACATATATAGTATGTACACTTCACTTCTATCACAAGTATGAAACAATTGTTCTTCAATTACAGAAACAACGATTCTATTGATGCCCGCTTAAGTTTGGCTTCGGAAATTGGGGGGCCGGCGTAGAATTCACCCATCAGATTGATGACTTCAAGGTTGATGACTCTGGCGAAGACTTTTTGGATCTGGGCAAAGTCCTGTTGCCAGTCGTACATCTTCTTTCCCAGCTCGCTCCAAGCCTTCAGTTCTTTCATATCTTTCCAATGCTTGTTCTTGTACCGGACAAATAAGTCCATGTGGGCACAGGTGTAGTACCCACCTGTCACGCTATTTTCCAACTGAACTCTGCAAGGGAACTTGTAATGGTGTATCATTTTTGTCGCTTTTACAGGTATTTTAGTGTGCCCCGAGAACTTGGCTCTGAAAAAAGCTGTATCCAAGATCTTAGTGATATTGCTGAAGTTCGATGTCTTCTTGGCCGAGGATTCAAAGTAAAATGCCTTCGCCCAGCTTGGAACGATCACAATGAGGACACAGTGGTCGCTGCGTAAATGTGAACAAATGAACGTAAGCAGGCGGAGATACGTACGTAAAAAACAAAAAAAACTCCACGGTGCTGAGTTTAGGACTTACAGAGGGTTGTAGGGGGCTAGTATGTACTCCTTGTCCTTATGAACCACGAATGCATGGATAGGTATTCTTCAAGAAATCCTCGACCGTCCGGGGTCGCGGCATAGCCTTCGTTCATGCATATCGGATCGATTATGCCAATATTGGAGTCCCGTAGATGCCTGCACTCTTGGGCTTGGTAGAGAGCCCATAGCCTGATCATCGTGGTGTCGAGCCTATAGAGGTTGTACATGTTGAATAGGTCTTTAAAGTTGATGTCGAAGGTGTCTTGGTCATTTTGCATGAAGAAATTGTATTCGCTCGGCACCTTGACCTTCCAATATTGGCAGAATGTATCAGGATCTCTGGACATCTTTAGATAATCTTCATGCAACACCTTCATGTCCTCGGATAGATTGTCTAGCTCATCTTGCGGGAGCAAGTCCTGACCTGGATAGTTAACATCTCGCTGCAGACCCATGCTCCGTGTAGATAATTTGGATGACGATGTAGAGAAGGATAAGGATTTCTGCATCTGCTCCTTTATTTCCTTCTCGCCGGTGCCAGCCTGTCTCTTTTTGCTTTTCTTCCTCTTCTGTAGCGGCTCGGGACTCTTGCCTGCCGCCATTGCTGCTTCCAGCGTTCCAGCTAGTGTGGCGGGAGAGATAATATTCCCCCTGCGTTGATCCAGGGGGTCGCCTTGAACCTCGGAGGGCCTTTCCGACACTTCCGGGGACCGCAAAATGGGTGACATGTGCTGGTCCCCGACAAGATGGTCTTCTAGGTCTTTAAAGGACGGAGGTGATTGGCTGAGCCCCAACGGAGATCGTCCAATTGATGGAGATGGGTTGTTGGACGAGGAAGCTGTGCGAGGAGAGGCCACCGCGGATATAGTAATCTGGCTCTTCGGCCACTGGATGAAGTGGTTCTTGCACTGCCCTAGCTTCGTAAGTTCCGGTTCGGGGGGGACAGGCACTAACACCTCACTGTAGTCGTTGAGGACGAGGTCCACCTGCACCTTCGCATGGTGCTCCCGCATAGGAACACAGTGCAGGATTGCCCCCTCCGGCGTTGGGAAAACCTGGACGTGCGCAACCGGGACCTTCATGCCAAGAATCTGCACCGTGAGTGTGCATCTAGTGGCCTCCTACGAAACAGAGGATAGATGTGCCATCCTCATTAGAGTCAGCACAATGAAATCATCTATTACTAGAATGACTCGTTTAGCGGATGAAACTTACGGTGATGCTGTCGACGGGATTCACCGAGTCGGGGCCGCCGTTCGAGGTGGATGCGCAGCTACTCCATCCAGTCGGCTGGTTAACGGGAAGCATGCTCTGCTGACCTTGCGCTGCGGCCACTTGCATACGTAACCATGTCTGCTCGGTAATCTCCTGCATTTGCTCCCGCAGATTGTCCATAAACTCCTGGCTATCTCTCCGGGGGCGGCGGCGACCCTCAGGGTTTCGGGTAAATACCTTGTCCCATTTAACGCCATCCCCGACGCCTACTACACGGCCCCGATGCTCCGGTTTCTGTCGGGCCTTCGCCAGATCGTCGTTCCATCTTGGGAAGCTCGTGACGGAGTCCTACGAGCTTCCAGGCTGCTGGCTTAGTTCTGTCTGGAAGTTATATTACTTGATGAGAAGATAACATATTTGGATGCAACGTAATTAAGTACGAAAAGAGACTGGGTTGAGTCGTTACCAGCCGGTCGGCCACCACTTGCAGTTCCTCGGACTCATAAATTGGTGACCCCATCATAGGGTCAGAGCTCGTGTGCGCCCTCATGTACTCCCTAGCGCGTGGCTCCCTGAGATGCGCGAAAGGAGGTGCTTTCCCAGCCGCGGCTAATTTTTCGTCCTCTCTGGCCCACTTCGGTCTCTTCCCCAGGTATCCATGACTGCCGAGCTTGTGGTCTAATGTGTTCGTCCCAGTCTTCCTTTTGTATCTTGGACCATCTTTTACTAATTTTGGTTTCCCAATCCTCGTCTACAACTTTCTGTGTGTCGTATCTCCAAGTCTTCAGAGCCCTAGCCATGATGCGAAGGGCTTGCGCTTCGACTCTGTCCTTATCGGTGGCTGTAATCTGGTACTTGTCCCACAGTTTCTTCAACAGAGTATCTTTTGTGGACTGAGTCAACTGGCTGAACTCTTTGCATGTAATCTTAACTTGTTCGCGTACTAAGCACCCACAGGCGTTGCTGAAGGTCTTGGCGGCCTTATGTAGACTCGCTGGAACATCTTTGACGTCGTCGACATAAGTGATGACATACGTCTTGTCCGGCAACTGGTTGTCTTTTCTCCTTTTCTGAGACCTAGTCGGGGCCGTAGGCGCTACCTCCTGCGCAGGCGCCTCGTCCTCTTCAGTACCTGACTTGGAGCCAGAGTCATCGTTGGATGAGCTGGAGTCCGAGGTAGGTTGCTCTTGACCAGCTGTGACGGCCACCTCGGGGGCATGTTCTTTGGCCGGCTCGGAGGCAGGTTCCTTGGCCGGCTCAGAGGCAACTTGCTTGGGCGCCTCAAAAGTTGGGGTGTCGATCGGTGCCGCCACATTGAGGGCGGGCCGTGCTCTCAGTAACAAGCTCTAGTTCTCGACGAGGCAACCCAGCGGGACTAGTACTGGCGGCCATTTTAGAACTGAAGAAACAAAACGTATCATACATATATAAGCTACATTTCCTTTCTGATATTCCTACATGTTCAATGCCATTCTGATGGTCCATATGTTGCATGCTATACATAATTGGAATGAATCCAAACCTCAAGTCTAGGCATCACGATTACTCAACATACTAGGCATGGAATTATCCTCACAAGAAATCCAATCCACAATCACAAACACATTATATTCTCACCAAGCTGTCCATAACCGCGGACACGGCTATTCGAATAGTTCAAACCCTGTAGGGGTGTACATCTTTACCTACACGTATCGATCGACTCCTAATGCCAATGCAATTTACACACTTTCACGAGGTGTGCTGGCAGAGGGTGATCGAACACGACCTTTACAATGTTTTTGACTTAGGCATGAGCCGTCCTAATGGGCTAATCCGCGTACGACAGTCCGGCCGGTACTACGACACGGTCCCAATAGTTGTGTCAGGTGATACATCCCCGGTCCCGGACCGTGTGTAACCCTCACTCCTATATTGTTGCACCACACCACCTTATTTTCCACTCACCCAATACACGAAAATAGCAAACTATGCGGCTCATCACCTAAGTCTAGACAAATTATTCGGTCGGGGGTAGCCCATTATACACCCGTGTAGTAGTACGCAAATCTTGGGTCGAAAGGGACACCGGGAACCGGTCCTTGTTGGATCAACGAGACAACCCACCATGCTCCCAGCATGGCCTCTCGTCGATGCCCGATTTGAGATTAGTCAGGTTTATTAATCACATCCTGGTGAACACCCACCTACCCGCTAACCCGTCCAGAGTAGTGTGCTTTGTCTACCATCCAAGGAATTACGACTTTTGCCCAACTAAGCAGGTCTAAGCATCATGAGCTGTATTAGCAATATTAAAACAACAAGTAATTCACTCTAAATAGGTTGGGAGGGTCGGTGGTGTTGATTGAGCGATAAAGTAAGTTTTCATGCAAAGGATAGGGTTCACACTTAGCACAAAATATCAGTGGAACGCATGCAATACGATTTTAAAAACAAATAGTAAGTTGCAAATAATGGGTTATCCGCAAGATGGTCAAAGAGGCTGCTTGCCTTGCGGTTCCGCTATTAGGTTCTATTCCTGCTCACGGTTGTACTCGTCGAGATAGTCCGGTCCTATCGGAAGAACGAACACACCGAACAAACAGACGCAACGATAAATACCATGATGCAGAACATCGACATGAAATGAAATGTATGCCATGCTCTAAAGGTAAAATAAAAACTATTGCAGTTGGAATCAGGTTAATTGGAGTTCGGACGCTCGAAATATCGCGATCCGAATTTCTCCGGCTAATCGGGCAAACCCTAATTCAAGTTTTTAGTCAATTTCATTTATCCTAGCATGCAAACATGGATGAATATGACATAATTGAGTAGATCTCATTTTTCTGAACATTTTGATATATTATTTGCATTTTTCTGACAAAGTATGAATTTTCTACGAATTTTACAAAGTTTAAATCCTTTTCTGTATTTTTCTCAGTAAAAATAAATAGAAATACTTTTCTTACTCAACTTAAGCTAGCGACAGAGGATGACAGTGGGCCCCATTGGTCAATCCGAGTCAAAATTGACTGAGCCTATGACTAGTGGGGTCCACATGTCATAATCTTTTCTTTTCTTTTATGATTCTCTTTAAATCTGCCGAGTGGGGCCCATGTGTCATTGGGACAACCAAATTAAACCATTTATTGCACTGATTAGCTCTTAATGATAGCAATTAACGTGTCTGAACAATAATTAATTCACTAATCATAGGTCATTAAATATACTCAGCGATAATGAAGCAATGATCAGCACTTATTACACATCATTAAACACTAAGCATTAATGGGGTAATTACCCATGCCCCAACGACGGTTATATGGGCGTTAGCACCCTTACCGGCCGGTCGGGAGCTCGGTCTGGTGGCGGGTTGCCCGGCGCGGTGCTGCTGGGGCGGCAGGATCTCGGGCACGGCGGCGGGGCAGGCGGCGGCTTACCGGCGACGGGGTTCGACGGCGGAGGCGGCGGGTTAGACGGCGACGGGGGCGAGCTCCGCGGCGGGGCGGCGGCTGGGACCGGGGTGGAGATGAGCTCCGGCTTGTCGAAGCTGCGGCCAAGGAGGAGGGGGGCTAGATGGAGGCGGGGGGGTGGAGGAGAAGCTCGGGGTAGTCGGGCGGCGGTGGAGCCGGAGACCGAGGCGAGCGGCGCCGGGGAAGGTGGAGGAGCATCGGAGAGAAAAGGGGCGGCCGGGGTGGTGCGGGTCCGTCGGGGTGGCCGGGGCGACGAGGTGTGGTCGACGAGGAGCGACTGGGCGGCGTCGGAGCGGCGGCGGAGGAGGAGGCGAGGCCGAAGCGGTGGTCGATGGCGGGGGTGTGGCGGGGCGAGGCCGAGGTCGTGGCGGAGCTCGGAGGCGTGGCGGGGAATGGCGGCGGGGAGGCACCGAGGCGACGGAGGCCGGAGCAAGGCGGGGTCGAGGCGGTTCGGGTGGAGCGGAGCCGGGGCCAAGCGGAGGCGGCGGCGCTGCGGCGGAGGCGCGCGGCCGGAGCGGGCGGGGCCGGCGGTGAAGAAGCGGAGCAAGCGGCGAGGGGGCGGTGGAGAGCCGAGAGAGAAAGGGGAGGGAGAGGGGGCATGCGGAGCAGTGAAGAGGCCGAGGGGGGGCTTTAAGGGGAGCGGGCGATGCAGCCGAGTAGAGGAGGGAGGAGGGCAGCGCGAGGTGGCAGCGGGGCGCATGCCACGCGGCGCGGTGGCGTGCGCGAGAAGAGAGAGGGGCGGGGGGGAAGAGAGAGGAGGAAGAAGGGGGAGGCAGGGGCGCACGGGGCAGGCCTGGGTGCGGGCCGCGCGGGGGGGGGGAAGGGGTAGCGGGCCGGGGGAAGAAGAAGGCCCGTCCGGGGTGAGAGAGGGTAGATTTAGGTTTCTTTTGTTTTTATTTTCTGTTTTCTTTTGATTTTTAATTTCTCTTTTGGATTTGTTTGACAAGTTAAATGATTCCAGGCTAAATTTTCTACTCTTTAGATTTGGCTTTACAAGTTCAACCAAATTTCAAGTTTGTTCCAATTCAAATGATTTTAAACTTTAAACCTCTGCTCTCAAATTCAACACTAATTCCTTATCTCTTTTTGAATTAGTTTCCTTTTTCAAAAGTATTTGCAGTTTAACTCAATTCCAAATCCTTTCTCTCTAATTCAAACTCAAATTTCACTAGAATTTGGATTCTTTTTGTTTCTTTTGAATTGGCTTATCAACTGGAATAGATTTAAAGTCTCTCTTTAGGTTTCAAAATCTAGTTCAAAAGCTCAATTTAAATCATGCAATGACATGCTATGATGCACAACCAACATGAATTAAACTGGGGATGTTACAGCGGCGGAGGCCAGAGGAGGGGCGGCGGAGTCGTCGGACGGCGGAGCAGCCTGGCGGCGTCGGGGGAGGGCAACCGTCTTGCTGCTGGTTCAATTGAACGCGCGGGACTTGGTGAAATTTTCGCCAAGTCCCGCGCGTGGCTTATATACGGATCTGGGGTACCACTGACAGGCGCCTAGTAAGGGCCCGTCAGTAGATACGAACACGTCAGCGGAGACGAACCTCCACTGACGGGCAACCACACAAGCCCGTCAGCGGAGGGGGGGACTCGTTAGGGTTAGGGCTACGAGTAGCACTGACGGGCGGCTATTACGGGACCGTCAGCGGAGGGGGGTAGCACTAACGGGCGGCTATTGGGTGCCCGTCAGTGGAGAGGGGGGACTCGTTAGGGTTAGCGTTAGGAGTACCGCTGACGGGCGTCTATTAGTGGACCGTCAGTGGAGGGTGGCTGTTTAATTTTAGGTTTTCTGGATTTTTTGTTTAGGGTTTTAGGGTTTTAGGGTTTTTTCGGGTAAGGGTTTTTAGGGTTTATGGGTTAGGTTAAAGTTACGCATTTTTCTGAAATCATTTGCTATTATTCAGGCATTAAATGAATTTCTAGCTATTTACTAGATATAATTCAAATTTGAACTACAAGGGTCTTTAAAAAGGCATGTAAATAGAAGAAAAATTCATATCTAGGTACGTATGTATCTTTTAAGCTCCTATCAAGAAAATATATAAAAAATTCAAATGTTTGCGTGGGAAAATTCAAATGTTTGCTTGCATCTTGTTGGTTTTTTATTTTTTAAAAATCAAAATATGGTAAAAAACATGAAAATCGGCATGGGGTCATTACATGACCTCGTGAGGCTATGTTTAAAATTTCAGACAATTTCACATAAGTTGGATTATACATTGCTTTGTAACTCAAGCATCTCCGAGAAAGCTTCATATCATTCAAAGGGGAAATATGAAGATTGAAGTACACATCATAATTTCTTCATCATTTGAACTTGAGATTTGGACTACAACTTAATATTACACTATTATATGCTAATATTTTATCATGTTCCATCTTGTTGTGTAATAATTTAAATTTTCTATTTTTCGAAATACCAATTTGAGGTACCATGTGTAAACCCTTCCAAACATTATTTTCCAAAATGCTCCAAACTTTTTCTACATGTAACATACTACATTACATTGTTCGTGTCAATGTTAGGCATTTTTCTGAAATCATTTGCTATATTTTAGGCACTAAATGAATATCTAGCTATTTATTGGATATATTTCAAATTTGAACTAGAAGTACCTTAAAGAAAACCTTTAAATAAATGAAAAATTCATATATAAGTACCGTAGTATAATTTTAGCTCCTATCCAGAAAATATATCAAAAATGCAAATGCTTGCTTGGGAAAATTCAAATGTTTGCTTGCATCTTATTGGTTTTTTATTTTTTATAAAGTCTAAATATGGTCTAAAAAATATGAAAATTGGCATGGGGTCATTATATGACCTCGTGAGGCTATGTTTAAAATTTCAGACAATTTCACATAAGTTGGATTATACATTGCTTTATAAGTACTATAAATTCATCCACAATATTACACATACACAAGTACACACATTATATGAAATCATCCAAACCAGGACACTGTTATACATACACATATATCTCGCTAGGTTTCGTCGTCTTCGACAGTCTTCTCATGAATAGTGATATTCTTGGTGGTATACGTTAGTCTTTCGGTGTGACTGCGTCTTATGTAGGGCTCAGCATTCTTAGTAGCTTTGCTCCTTTTTGTAGGGCGTTTATCAACATCTTCTGGCTCGGAGTCTGGGTCATCGAATTGGTCATAGTTCTCTTCGTCAACAACACCATCGACTCCAACAATACTCCTTTTTCCTTTTCTAACGACATGGCGCTTCTTTGCCTGTGGGTCTTTTATGTAGAAGACTTGCGAGACTTGTTTAGCTAAAACCCATGGCTCATCTTTCGCACTGATTGCTTTGACCTATGTTGACTCAATAGATGTCGGGGGAGGTAAAGTCACGGTACTGAATTTGTCATCATCGATATGGACATTTTTCGCCCATCTGACATGAAACATGGGGATCTTTGTGACGGTGTAGTCCAGTTCCCAAATTTCTTCGATAACACCGTAGTATATGTCCTTACGGTTACCGATTTTAGCCTCCATCGTCACCCCATTGTTCTGATACGTACTTTTCATGTCTTGAGCGTCCGTATAGAATGTGTATCCGTTGATATCATATGCTTGAAATGTCAGGACCTTGCTCGCAGGTTCTTGTGACAACATTTTGACCGTCTCTTCTTCAAAATTTGTCGGAGGCCTTTCATACCAATAGTTCTTTAGCCATTTTGTGAACTTTGCATTGTGCTCTTTCGAGAGCCACGCTTCTCCCTTCTTCGGGTTTTCTTTTTTAAGCTTTACCATGTGCATCCAAAGATAGGGATGCACCACCGTCAGGTGTTGCAAGACCACGAGATGTGCTCTGTCGTAGTCATCTGATCTATTGGGTACTAAATTATAGACATGTAAAGACTTTTGTCCGCGTGCATGGCCTTCACCATCGAGCCTCCCCGTGTGCCGCGAAATAGGTACACCTATGGACTTTTGATCAGCCAAGTAATCAGTACAGAACTCGACACACTCTTCGGCAACATAGCCTTAGATGATGCTACCTTCCGGTTGTGATCTATTATGAACGTAGCGCTTCACAACCCCATTATACATTTTCAATGGGTACATATTGTGTAGGAACACGGGACCTAGGTCCAGTATCTCCGGGACGATATGGATCATGAGATGTACCATGATATTGAAGAATGCTGGAGGGAAGTACTTCGCATAGTATGACAATGATCTCGTCCTGCAGTTTATGGCAACGCGTAACGGAGATCGACTTCTGAGATATCGTGTTGAAAAAGTTACAAAGATTCAAGATCGTCTTGCGGACCTCCGGCTCCATGAGACCTCTAATTGCAACATGAAGTATCTGCGTGATCATCACATGACAGTCATGAGACTTCATACCAATTACGCGGCGAGTCTTCATGTCAACTATTCTCCCGATGTTTGCCGAGTAACCGGAAGAAACTTTGACACCTTGGAGGCACTCCAAAAAGCTAACGATCTCTTTTTTGCTGAGAGTGTAACAAGCAGCGGGACAGTCCGTCTTGATTCTGACTGCACCCATCCCCAACTTGGTAGTTCGCTTGGTTGCCCACAGCTTCTTTCTTATACCCAAGAATTCCATGTCAGCTCGTGCCTTCGGTCCATCTTTTGTCTTTTCTAACATGTTGAGCAGGATACCAAGCAAGCTTTCGCACATATTTTTTTCAACATGCATGACATCTATGCTGTGATGTGTGCTTAGGAATCTCCAGTAAGGCAAATCCCAGAATATGGGTTTCCTTTTCTAGACGCCGTCCTGCATGGGAACAGACGGTTGTGTCTTACCCGACGTAACAGGGGGCATTGTGTTCACGATATCATAGATTTCTAACCCGGTCTTCTCCCGAGGCTTCGAACGGACCTCAACAGTATTGTCAAACAATTCCTTCTCTTGCCTCCATGGGTCATTCTGTTTCAGCCACCTTCGGTGGCCCATGAACACAATTTTTTGGATCCCTTTAAATGTAAACTTGTAGTAGACTCCAAACACTTCATACATCCTTTGTATCCATGAACACACTAGCAGGGTTGATATCCGTACGCGGGATAGTCTTGGACCGTCGTGAACAACAATGCTTTCAGATTGAAGTATTCTTCTTCGTATGCGTCCCAGACCTGGGCCCCTGATTCCCACAGTGTAGCTAGTTCTTTGAACAATAATTGTTGATACATGTTCAGATCGTTCCCAGGTTGCTTCGGCCCTTGTATGAGAATAGAGAGGTGTATATACTTTCGCTTCATGCACAGCCATGGAGGAAGGTTGTACATCCATAGAACCACGGGCCAAGTGCTGTGTCTGCTGCTCATGTTGCCGAATGAATTGATCCCGTCCGTACTCATACCAAACCTGATATTCCTCAGATCTTTTCTGAAATCATCATATTGGGTGTCGATTCCCCTCCACTGCGAAGCATCGGCAGGGTGTCTCATCACTCCATCATCAGTTTTTCACCCCTCGGCGTGCCAACGTAGCAGCTTTGCCTCCTTGTTAGCGAATAAACGATTCAAACGGGGAAGGACCGGAAGATACCATACAACCTTTTGCTGGAGCGCCACTCATCACTGGGTCCTCATCATCGACTTGGTTTCTACCCCTCTTGAATCTGGATGTGTTGCACGTAGGACACTTGTACAGCTTCTCGTGCTCCTTGCGGTACATAAAGCAGTCATTCGGACACGCATGGAACCTCGGCACCTCTAACCCAAGATGGCAGACAACCTTCTTGGCTTCTTCGGTGCTTGTAGGCAGCAATTTGTTTTTGGAAAAACTTTTGCAAGAAAAGCCAATGTCTCATCGAAGCCTTCGTCCAGACAGTTGTGGGCTGCTTTAATCCTTAGAAGTTCCAGCGTGACTAACAGACGCGTGTGTTCTGGATCGGCACCGGTATACAACGGGGTTTGCGAGTCTTCAACTAGTCTCGTGAATTTAGCAGCCTCTCTTTCATTCTCCGAATCTAGCACGACCTGCTCCACCATGTGAACGTCCTGCACCATATCGGCCAAATTGTTCCCCATTTCTTCTTCGGGGTCAGATTCGAAACTCCCTCGTCTTCTTCGTCCTCTCCATGTTTGGCATCTTGCTGTAGTACTTGATCTTCCTCCTCCTCACCGTGACATATCCAACGTGTATAACCTGGCATGAAACCCTTAAGCGCCAGGTGTACTGTCACCCTCCCTCTTATATCGAACATTACCAAATTTTTGCAATCGCGACATGGACAACAAATCTTCGTGCCACCTTTTCTTCTCGTATCTTGCTCAGCGACATCAAGAAACTCATTCAAAGCCGTAGCCCAATTCTCTGTCGCCCGGTTCTCATACATCCAACTGCGATCCATCGATCGATCCCTACGACACGAGCGTACGTATCTCATTCATCCAAATTAAGAGAGTATTATTACCGAGCGCTAGCAATCTTTTCGGCGAGTGAATGGAACTTCGGGGAAGGAAGAGAGATCTATGGAGAGAGTGAGAGGAGGAGGGAGAGATGAGAGATTTTGTTTGGTTCAAAAGAGAGATTTAGAGATGGGCGAAGACATCTAGAAGATATGAGAGGGTTTGGGAAATAAATCTAGCTTGATCTCTAGATCTAGATCTAGTGTGGGAAGGAAGGAGTGAGAGGAGGCTAGGAGGGGGTTGGGGAGATGCATGGGAGGGTTTGAAGGTGGGGTGGGGGCGGCGGCGGTGGCGCAGCGGGGTCGTGTGGGTGGGGGCGCTCGCTGCTGGCCAGTGGGCACGCGAGCACTGGCCAGCAGCCAGCGGTGCCTCTGGTATATATAGGAAAATTACCACTGACGGGCTCACGAAGAAGGCACGTCAATGATATGCACGTCATCCCATGAGCAAACAACGCTGACGGACGCGTGACACGCCCGTCAGTAGAGATCACATCACCACTGACGAGCAGGTTAAGGAAGCCCATCAGTGGAGTGTCCACATCATCTATACCGATTTTTGGCACCACTGTTTCATCTCCGCTGACGGACGCCTTAAGGGCCCATCAGTGGAGGTCCTCACCGGCAGCCTAGTAGTCTCCTCCACTGACGGGCTCATACGTGTCCGTCAGCGGTTAACCACTCCAACGATGGTCCTTTCGGTGCCCGTCAGTGGAGGTCCTTCAGCAGAGGGTCAATCTGCAGTAGTGGTGTCAGGCTCGAAGGTCTCGGTGTGGACACCCAAGCAAGGAGCTCAGTGGGCGGAAAAGAGGCGATGTGGCTTATCTGGCGGGCATACGCACATCTTTGACGTTTGGACAGGAAGGTATGCGCATTGCTCCCTATGATGGCGTGGATGACGTGGTGTAGATTGATCGCTTGTACGGGAGCCATGCCAAGGGGAAGAGGTGGTGGCGGTGGTAGCTGGAGGTGGGGCTCTCTTGGAGCAGTAGCTCATGCTGGGGGCCTAGCGTCGCTCGTCAGTCTTGGGTGAAGTTGCTCGCGCATCCTCCAGATCACGTCACACTCGGCGGTGGAGTGGTTATATGACTAGTGCAGCTCGCGAAATCTCCTTGCTGGGTTGTTGATTCCCATTGCGTATTGATGGCTCTGGCGGCCTCAGTTGTTACGTCCTCCACCACGACCGTGGTTTCGCTCGTCTCCGTGGAGGCCTCGACACGTGAGGTTGTGGTCCTCGTGGCGTTCTTGGCCCCGAGCTTGGTCACGGTTGTCATCATGCCTGGGGTGAGGGGTCTCTTGTCGTCCTCGTCCACCTGGTGCACGCTGTGGTGGTGTGGCTGAGGATCATCATGAGCTGCCTTGGGATGCCTGGTGGCCGCTAGTGCCTTGTTCCACAGTTAGAGTTCCCTTTCTTCTTGAAGCGCGTACCTCTCCATGACGTCGTACAACTTTTGGATGGTGGCTGGTGGGTTTCGGCCCACCTTGGCACACAAGGCTTGGTTCCAGATGGATCTTCACGTGGTGGAGCACACACTTTCGTCGATGATGCTGTGTATCTGACACTGCCCGTTGGTGAAGCGCTTGTGAAATGCTTGAATGGTCTCTCACAGTCCTTGGACTAGCGTGTAGAGGTCTGCCACTGTCACGGCCTTGCTCTTGTTTCCCTGGAAGCACAAGCGTAGTAGCTGGAGCTGCTCCTAGGAATGTACCAAGCTGGTGGAAAGCGTGAGGTACCATGACCATGCTATCCCGGAGAGCTTGAGGAGGAGGCTCTTTGCCATGGTGGCCTCATTTCCTCCTGCCGCAGACTCAGTGGCCTCATACACACGGGTGAACTCAGCCGGATCGGTGTCACCTACGTAGCTCGGGAGGTCCGCGAGACAGAACTTGTGTGGCCACGGCTTTGCTTTGAGCCCTGGGCTGAGGGGGGCTTCAGTCGTTGGCGATGTTGATGACTTCGTGCCTCGCAGCTCACGTAGTTGGCGCGGCGGCGTATTCGTGGGCATATTCCTCTGCGTCCAGCAAGGCGTCCATCTCGCATAGGGTGGCGAGAGTCGCTTCATATTTTTGCCGAATTTCCATCCGTAGTGCTTCCGCTTCCGAGGTACCCGGTGGGGTCGTAGGTCTCGCGCGTGCGACCACCTCCCGCAAATGGCGTCGCTGCTCCTCGGCGACTTGAGGGTTTGCTTGGACTTGTCCCATTGCCACCACGCATCCTAGTGCTTGCGCATGGTCAAGGCCTTCTACCGGTGCCATCGTGGGGTCGGGGGCCAGTCTTGGCACGGCTACCATCACTGCTTGACATGCGTGTACGTCGGTGGCCTCGCATAAGAGCACCTCCATGCGCAGGGTGTTGGCTCTGAGTGCTTCCAACACGGCTTGTAGCTCCTCCACCTTCTGGTTTGCTTCCGCGGCTTGTCGTCTCAGCACCTCAATTTCCACTTCATTGTTGGTGACCTAGATGGAGGCTTCTGAGCTGACGGCCTACGCGTCGGTGGAGGGTTTGGGCGCGGCATTCGCTGCGTGCACCTCGGCGCGTGCCGTCCTTCTACGGACTTCTGCTTCGATCCGTCTCGCTTCTTAGGCGGCATGGCTCGGTCGTCCTATGGGTTGACGGTGGCATCTTCGCGCTCCTGGTGGCGGCCGCGGTCTTCGTCACACGGCTTCTGGCTAGGTTCCCACAGACGGTGCCCATTGTCGTAGCAACGAGGCTAGACAGTGAACTTGTGACACCACCGCACGGCTTCACAGACCTACGAGGGTTGCACGGGAAACTACATCACAGAGACACCTCAGTCGCGCACGCGGGTTGCACGACACAAAGATACTCGAACCCGCTGCGAGCCACGAACTAGAGGAGAGGAGGTTCAAGTGAACTTTTATTTCAGAATTTGGGGATTCTTTGAACGAAAGGGGTGCCCCTCTATTTATAGAAAAAATGGAGGGGTGGAGGAGATTACAAAAATTCCCTTAGGCTATTTACAATCTTGCCCTTAGATGTACTAGTGCCCTCGAGGACGAGCCGGTCTTTTTCTCTAGGAATATTCTAGGAATATCCCACAGGCCCCGCTTATCATGTATCCCCTCGTGGCGATGATCTTCCCATCGCCTCGAGCTTCTGGTCGTCACGTACTTCCCGCTGTCACGAACTTGCCGTCATGAACTTGGCGCTGTCGTGAACTTGGCATCGTCATGGCCGGACTACATGCAACAACATGTACAGCCTGCAAGCAATCTCCCATAAGGAAGCTTGCACGAAGGCACAACCATCAGGTTACATAGAGAATTGATGTTTCAGCCTTGCATATAAACTTTCAAGAACTGACAACTTTTATGGCTGACCTCATTTTTCTACTCTTCACTAGAAATCATTGCAAGAAGCAGGCCACATCGTCACGCAAGCAACAGCTAATCAGCTACTCCAGTCATTGCCCGAAACCCTACATGCACTTTCTCTGTTACAACATACACTTCAGCAAATGCACTTCAGGATCACCAAACAGTATCTTAGATGGTTTACAACAGTGCACAACTCATTCGGTTTGCACAGCGCACAACTCATTCGGTTCAAGAACAAAAATTGATATTGAGAGGGCCAGATGATCTGACCGTGTGCGATGTGTCACTTCATCGCACACGGTTCTTTCAATTTACCGTGTGCGATGTGGATTCTCATCACACACGGGCCCTACTGAAGAACCGTGTGCAATGTGTATTCTCATCACACGCGGGCCCTATTGAAAAGCCGTGTGCGATGTGCGTATCATCGCATACATCTCTGGACCTGTGTGCGATGTGCCCCCCACATCACTGACCAGCCGGTGCATACGGGCTGGAAAACCGTATGCAATGTGCTTTTTTAACCGTGTGCGATGAGCTTTTCTATGGTAGTGGAGGTGGGATCTTGATTCTTTGCTTTGGCGGAGGTGGACTGCCGGAGCTTGACGGGGAGGCAGGCAGAGCAAACAAAGTGGAGGAGGGGGAGCGACGGGTCCAGGGGCCCGTGACCAGCGGTGAGGAGGAGGAGCTGCGCCGGAGATGAGGATCTTGGCGGGGGCACGTCCGCGGGAGGAAGAGGTGGGATCTTGATTCTTTGCTTTGGCTGAGGTGGACTACTGAAGCTTGACGGGGAGGGAGGCGAAGCAGACGAAGTGGAGGAGGGGAGCGACGGGTCCAGGGGCCCGTGGGCCGCAGCGAGGAGGAGGAGCTTGAAGGTGCCCAGCCAGCAGAGGAAGAAGGCAGAGCTGCCGCAGAATGTTGTGGTGGAGAAGGTGAAGGGGATCCCGTAGAAGAGCGCCACGACGGGTAGAAGCGCAGCGAGGCGGGCCGAGCCCGGGCGAACGCGCGCAGCGGCCATGCGGGCGTAGAACATGGCCGCCCAAACCGCCGCTGAGTAAGGGTGAAACCGGATCGGATACGGTTCGGATAGCGCTTGTACCATATCCTATTTCATATTTTTTTCTCGGATTCGGAAACGGATTCGAAAACATATTTCATATCCTATTTTTGGCGCTGAGACCTTCACGAGGCTCCTGAGCTCACCGTCCATTAGTGCCACCGCCATTATTGTGGTGAACAAAAAGAAATCAATAGTCTCCGCTGTAAGGCGTCATGAACAATTTTGTTTTGAAGATGAATAATTTTATTTTGAAGATGCTCTGTCAGTTCTTTGTGAGGTTGGGCGTGGTGTCTGTCATTGACTTCAGCCACGCCGGCTCCCCCTCCACGTCCGCCGTCCCGAAACTGGATGCCGAGGAGGAGCCGGACGTGGAGGTCGGCCCGGCCGTGAGCGAGGCTATTTGTTTTAATTTTTTTAATCTAGATCAGCACGCCAGTTGACAAAATACATTGACGTGGGCTAGTTTTGACCGTATTTGCACTCACCTGCCAAGTTTAAGGTGCCGATTTACCGATTTGAAAGATATTGTAGTAACCTGCACCCACCTGCCAAGATTTAGGATTCCCAGTGCAATTAACTCTTAGGAAAACGCTAGCAATCGCTAGGGCGATCGACACGCAACGTCACCCTGGTGTGCTGCCGTCCGACACGTAGCAGCCTGATGTGGTATTTACAAAAATACCATCGCACTCATATTTTTAGATATTTATAAAACTGTCATTGCACTTTGGTTTGTAGATATTTACAAAAATACCACCGTACATATAATTTTTAGGTATTTATAGAATTATCACCGTCGCACCAAATGTTGTAATGCCACAATTGTTTTATTGCATTAAAACAATTAATATGTTGCAGCAGATCAACAATCTATTACTATCGAGTAGTAATCATGTACGTGCAACGCACGTGTCGGCCAACATAGTATGTACAATTACCCGGCTTGGTTTTGTTCAGAGTCTGGAAGTTTAGGAAAATGGTAGCAATCGCTAGGGTGATCGACACGCAACATCGCCCTGGTATGCTACCATCCGACACGTAGCAGCCTGATGTGGTATTTACAAAAATGCCATCACACTCATATTTTTAGATATTTATAAAACTATCGTTGCACTTTGGTTTGTAGATATTTACAACAATCATAAAAAGGCTAATTACTGCATAGCTTGCTGAAAGACTAATGTTTATCAATCAGAAATTTTGCTTCGTAGTATATAACCATGTTGCCTAGATAATCATCCTTTACCTTCTTAGAAAAAGGAAACTCTGGACCTGACGTTCTAGCCTTGTGGGCCTTTCAAAATCACAAAATCACAAAATCAATTCTTTGTTGTTAGACTTTGGTACTTGTAGAAATTCCACTATGCACTCAAAACTTCAGGGATAACAATTAAAATTGCAAGTGCAAGTATGCAGGCTTCTGCAGTGTGTTCATGGAGTAAATTCAGATGAAACAAGTAGAAATATCATAAATAATAACGACAATTCACATGAAAGCAACTACTATGTGATTTCCCAAAAGTTCAAACCTCATCGTAGCTTCAGAAGTACTCATTCGACTTTTTCTGGTTAACTACCGACTAATCAACACCGATGCAAACCACATCCGTGAATCAAACAATTATGAACATGCATCAACACCTCCACAGGAGCTGAAGTAAGGGTAGGGTGTACGTACTGAGATCTTATGGGCGAGGTCGGAGGGGCCGTACTCGTTATCGCTGCTGCCATGCGAGTCCTCGCCTCCATTGCCGCCATTCTCGAGGAAGTCACTGACGAGCATGGCCAAATCCATCTCACTCTTGTGGCTGTTGAGGCTCCCAAACCCCTCCGCGGTACCGCCTCCTCCTCCCCCCCGTCCGTAGCCATAGCTCACCCGCCGGTGACCCCCCGTCCCGAACCCCCACCGATCTGAGCAACTTAGCAGAACCCCATCAAATTGCAGAACCGAAGACACCTAAATCTCACTTGAGAGCAGGACGATACCGCAGTGATGGATGCCTGTAGCGCCGCCACGGCCGTCTTGTACCGGTGCCTCGCCTCGTCCAGCGACCCACCAGGGCCAGGGCTGGCTGCCCCGCCACTGTGCCCCCCCGGCCACGCCCATCGCAAGGGGAAGGGGACCACGGGGATGAAGGCTCTGAGCGGGGAAGTTGGCGAAGGAGGCTTGCGGGGGGTGCGTGGCGGAGGCGGAGCTACAGGGCGCCGGGCAGCGGAGCCGTGTGAAATGCGGGGTGCGGGGAGAAGGAGGCTTGCGGGGGGCGTGCGGCAGCGGAGGCGGAGCCATGCGCAGCATAGGGGCGGGAGTGGGTGGCACGCGTGGTGGCGGACTGAGGGGCGAGCGTGGATGTGGAGAACAGGGCCGGGCGAGGAGGCTTGCCGGGAGCAGTTGCTAGCGGGGGAACGGCCGGGAGAAGGAGCCTTGCGGGGGGTGGGCGGAAGAAGGAGCCTTGCTGGGGGCGGCGGCGAGAGGCTGGCCGCTGTGCGCGATTGGATGGGGAGCGCGTGACAGGGTGACAGAGCGAGCGGGGTGCGGGGCACCACGCGATCAGCCAAACAGATCGAACGAGAGAAGGGGGGGGACACAAAAAAAACATGATCCGTTCGATGCCATTGATCCGACGGTACAACAGTCTTTTGTATATTTCTGTGTACATAAAATAGGGTGGTTGTAGAATAATAAAACTCGTGCTTTTAATAGTAGTTTAGATTAGATTTAGATTAAATATGAGTTGGTGGTTGTGGTGACGGTGATGTCACACCCTCTCCTCTTAAACAAAATTTGAATTTAAATTACCTCACCAAACACTCAACAAAACAAAATTCAAATTTAAATTACCTCACCAAACTCTCAACAAAACAAAATTCAAATTTAAATTACCTCACCAAACTCTCAACAAACTTTCTCAAAAGTCTTATCCTCCCAACAAACTTCCTCAAAAATCTTATACTCCTAACACACTTCCCCAAAAATCTCAACTTTCGCAAAAATCTCGCTTCCACATCACGTGCTCGAATAAACTTCCTGTGGCGTACCCGGTTTGAGGGCCGGATACGCCCTCCCGCGATTACTGTACTGGTCCCTGGATTAGTAGCCAGTACATACAAGAACTTGATAGCATTCACATACAATATCGAGTATTTTACACAAATAGACCATTATGGTCATTATTCAACATCATAGCCGATTGGCCAAAAAGAAGTAGCAGCGGAACAACAACAAAGCGTAGATAATAACCCATCAATATGCCTACCCAACAGGCAACTGACTGGGGGAGTCGCCCTAGCCCTCGTAATCGCTTTCCTCGTCTCCGGAGACGTACTCTTCTTCTTCTGGCCAAATCAACAAGCCAGGTGAGTACATTGAATGTACTCGCAAGCTATTCCCACAGGAGGAATATACGGCAGTAATTCATACAAGTTGAACATCAAGGGATAGCTCTATCCTAGGTTGCTTGTTGTGCAGAAAAGTAAGTTCTCAATTTAAATACGAGTAATAGATGTCAAGGCAGTTTTGTAAACCGAAGAACATTACAGAACAAGTCAGTATTCGAGGTAGACCCCGCTACCTCTCCTTTCCTGCCTCAGCGGGACAGCCACGCTCATCACCGCCTACCCTTATGGCTCCAGCTTGCACTGCCCTGGGCAGCGCAGCTAGCCTTCTCTTCTGCAATTCCTAGCTACCAGCCGTGTAGCATAAATTGCACCCTGTGGACACATCATGCCCATGTCCTTAATCCCATTTTCTAGCTTTCACAAATAAAACTTAGTCTAACCAATGTGTGGCCTTGCCAGTTCATGTCCATGACTGAGGACACGGCTATTCAAATAGTTTTTAACACTCTGCAGAGGTTGTATGGCTTTACCCACAAGATGTAGTTCACCCTTATTGCCGAGCACTAACAGGTACACCTTCGCAAGGTGTACTGGCAGGATTAATACAACGAGACCCTTCGCCCATGTTCACACTAGACCCAGACCCGCTAGGAGGGTAACCCAACTTTTGCATCCCGGATGTCAAAAATGGGACTATCCCCCTTTGTGTCGAACCATGTTCCACGTACTACGTGGAGCTCACTAAGAGACTCACGCTCACGCAGTCTCGTGGAGATCCTCTAGGGATCCCAAATCTACCCTAGCACTTCACCCTAACTTCTCACGGTTCCGAGCTCTAGCATTAGACGAGGTAACAAGCCAAGTCCTTCCCATAAAGGACATGTGGACGTACATTGGGGGAACTGATTCAGCGCCACTTAGGTTCAGTCCTTAATCGATTCGAGCAAGACTCCATTTCCAACCCCTCACCTCAGGTGGCAACCGGCAAACCTATCCTTTCATTACCTCAAGTAGCAACTGGCTACTCTACCACCCTCCAACATCCCTTAGCTTTCTTGCCCGAATCCAAATCCTCCGTTAGTTCATTTTGGGATTTTTGATAAACATTTTCTTTTAAAAGAGATTCCCCGGAATGCATAAGCAAATCGAGGGTTTTTGATTCCCTTCCCAACATAACCAGTAAAACTTAATTTTTATCTATAGCAGGGCTAAGCACGGCTAAAGCCTATATTCCTACTAACTTGTTGATCGAATATCAACCGACTAGTCAAACCTAGGGTTACCAAGGCCGGATATTCAAGCCTACGTCACATGCAACTACTAGGCTTAACTACTCTACATAAAATAACGTTGATATTCACATAGCATGCAAAGTTCACAAACGAAATATTTAGATTTCAAATATGGGATTCAACATGATCAAGGTGGGAATGCTTACCTAGCAGTTCTGATTCCTGTTCTTGCTCTTGGCGTGGGGGTGTTCTCGGGTCTTCCTGACACACCTACGCCACTCCCTTAACTACACGTTGGAAAACGGCAAATAAGAAGCGAAGCAACTCCAAATCAACTCAGAGTATATGCATGGTAAAAATGGCGAAGTGCAGGTGTCGCTCGGTTCGTTAGGGTTCTAAGGGTAATGGATCTCGGTTTAGGAGAAGAAGTCCCCGAGTGCTTGGCTCACATAAACTAAAGACTTGGCGATCGGTAAGGTTTTAATTTCCTAAAGTTTAATTTTGATATTGCTTGTTCTTTTGATCTATTGAGTACTGAAAATATTGGGACTACACTAGGCAGCGTGACAATATTTTGGTAGCATTTAAGTTAATACCTACAGCATATATATATTTGTTGTTTTAAGGAAAAGGAAAGAAATACCTAAACCTAATCTTTACTGTTGAAGCTTTTAAATGTATTCGAAATTTAACACTTCATGAATATAAGAGTTTGCATTTATTTTGAGGATTTCAAAACTGTAAGAGTTCTCCAAAAACCGGTTTAGAAAGGGATGAACCAGCCGAACCGAGTATACACTGGTCCTGGAATAAACCAAACCGGCTTCCTGAGCATAATACGCTTTCACGGCTGGGTTTTACGTCTTCTCTATTATGGAGGCGGGGAACGTGTGGGCGTGGCCACTCATCGAGGGTGGGCCTTATCTTAGCCCGAGGCCCACGCGTCAGTGGCACCTCTCCTTACCTGGCTTAATCCCTGGCTGGTGGATTGGGAGCATCGACCTGGTCTTGTTGCTCGGGACAGAACAGAGTGGCCGCCGGCGCAAAGGCTCATCCAGAATTTGGGGCTTCTGGTGGTGAGGGTGCTTAGAGAAATCGGTAATGGCTCTGAGGAGAGGGAGGAATGGGGATCAAGCTGAGCAAGTTAATTGAAGAATGGTGCTCGAGGTTGCTCAGAGTGTTGCGGCAAAGGGAGAGAATGATGGTGGTTCGTGGCAAAATTGAGGACAGTAAGGGAAAGGCGGGTGGCTATTTTTGGTCTAAGGGAGTAGAGGAGGCTTAGTGAGGGAGAAGGGAAGCTGGGCTTGCCATTTTATAGACGCTCGGCGACTGTCCTTGGGAAAGGCCGCCGTGGTTAGCTCGGCCACGTGTGGAGGCAGTTTGAACGCAATGCGACGCCACACTGAGACGGGAGGAAGACCAGAGCGCACATGCTGTGCTTCAACGGCGTGCGGCGCGGCGTCATCGGCATTCGGCGCGGCTTTGAGCAGAGCTCGAGGCGAGGTTGTTCCCGAGGATCAACAGACAGCATCGAGTTGGACAGGGGTGATTTGACGCTGCACTGAGGCGGAGGTAATCAAGGGGAGGGCGTGTGGGATGAAGCGGCGAGGAGGGCGGCGACTCCATCGACGGTCCTCACGGTAGGGGCGACGGCTGGCGTGGCCACGCCCATGGTGGCATGCCGGAGCTTGACCAGAGCGTACCCAGAATGGCATGCTGTGCCACAGAGCAGCCAAATGGGTTTGCCACGCATTGCTTTGTCGCAGAGATTCCGGATTACGTGTTCAGGGGAAATAGTGGTATTTGGCACCGTCTAATAGCGCAAGAGTTGGATGTTTTTGAATGTCAGCTCTCGCCAGGGGTTAAGATTCACTGGGAGTGATGGGACATGAGAAGTCAGAGGGGGGTTGTGGTGCTGGACATGCTGGGGGTACAGGGGAGGAGTCCTGTGCTTGGTTTCCATGCTCTTAGAGTTTTACTTGTCATTTCATGCGAAGACGTTAATTTAACCAAGGTGTTCGATATTGATACCGTGAGATTTCTACACTGGACATGCCCATGTGTTTGTGTATCTGGGCTTTTGGGAGGGTTATGACCATCGTGGAATTTTTCTAGAATTTTCTAAGTCTTAGCTATAGGGGTTGTAGTTCAATGCGTAATTTTGCCCTAGGGTTAATTGTTTTCGTGCTCAGGTATTTTTGAACTGAGTACTTCTATTTTATTTCATATTTGAGTTGATTAGGATATTAGAGAGTTCCATGAATTTATTCATGATTTTTAGAGAGGTCGAGGAAGGTTAGATCTCGTGATTAGGGTTTTGGTGGCAAAAAGGGATTAAATAGGAAAGAAGGGGTCAGGTCGAGGGACTAGGGTTTTCCGGGTGCGGCAGGGAGACAGGGAGGTATGGAAGCTCTTCGTGCAGGGTGCCGTAAACCTAGCTGCGTATATGGTGTAGGTGTTTAAGTCAGGGTGGATTACTGCGTTAAGGTTTAGTCCGGAGGGGCTGGTGTGTGGCGGGGTTGGGAGTTTTGTATGCATGCAAAGTATAAAACGTGCTAGACATGTGTACTAATATGTCGACATGCGGGTTTTAGGAAATTAGGGTGTGACACTTCCCCAAGAATTGCTCCGACTCACCGACGACTCCACATGGAAGGATAGGGACCGATGCTGCGTGGCAATAGTGAGGCGGCGCCGTCGGCAAGGACCCCTACCTCGCCATGGACTCATTCATCCGCCTCGTTGCCGTAGTCACCTAGGCCTGCCGCCGGCTGTGACTATGAGCGCAACATCAGTTCATGCGATTGAGTTCTACGCTAAAGTCCGTTCATAGACATGCCACCGTGAAGCCTAGATCTGACTGGAGAGAACTCCGCCAAGAGCAGCATATGGCCGTGATAGACAAAGGATGAAGAGAAAGTCGGAGCGCCACTAGGCCACCACGATCGAGTTGTCGCCACCAGGTTGAGGTGCTGCACGGCAACTAATTTGAGGGAGGGAGCAAGGTTTCTCACATTGAATATCCTTGTCCTAGTGTCCTCGTAGATCCAGTCGCCATGAGTAATTGCTCGTCTCTATCTGTATTTCCATCAAAATTAAAAAATTAGCCAATTAGACATTTCCTTTAGCTATCTTCATTCAGTTGATGTTTTACGAAGTGGTCCACATTCCAGCGGTTGACATGTTTAACAATCAACAAGTTTGCATACCCAAGAGCAAGTTATGGAAATTGAACAATATATTTTTCATATTTTGCCTCAACTATAGTACTTGATATGATTTAAGAAATAAGTTATGAGGGATTTGCTCCAACAAGTAGAACAATGAGCAGTAAGGCCACGGATAGAAATCGTGCAGAATTCACCGAAGCTGTAGAACATGAGCATATGACGGTGGAGTGATGTGGAATGGAGCGAGATGATGGCAAAGCAAAGTGACGTTGCAGCGATGACAGTGCAGGAGCCAGAGTTGAGGGGCAAGCAGGGAGACATGCAGGAGAAAGAAGTCGTTGCTTGTCATGACACGGTTGAAACTATATTGTGATCAATGTTTTTCTACATCCATCTTTTGTTCTGAAGCAAACACACGAACAATTTACTAGAGTTGGAGAAGGTGCAAATATGAATTAATGTCATATGAAATGGGAATTATACAGGCTTATCTATGAACTGACAATTTTACATCGACCTCTTACAGTAAATGTGGTTCATGGTTTATAGTGTACATAATTAAAAACATGATACAACTTTCTAGCCAATGTGTGGGGTATGTAGATTCTGACAATTCGTTATCAGCAACCTTAATATGTCTTTTAAAGGAGGTGAGAGATGATGTAAGTAATGTTCTTTTCTAACAGATAAGTAAATGAGTTTCTAGGAAAAATAGAGAGTAAGGAGCTGGGCTACTAGCAGATTATTTGACAACAATAACCAAAGTGGGTGAATGCAAAGTTGACCAATTACACATCACATCTTTGAACATAAACCCTCTGTCCTGGTTGATGTTTAATTGGGGTATAAGATAGACATGGACCAATTAATACAACACCGTTTGAAAGTTGGCACATGTGAATACTCTTCTTCCCATTGGATCATGCATCTATTTTGATCAAGAAAATTCATGCACGTGCGTGTTGAAGCAGGCGTAGCATAGTAGTCGGAGGTGAATTGTTGCGATGCAACACGTAGGTGAGAGTTTGTATGTGTGGTAATTGTTGCGATGCAACTATTATGGTTGCGGCAACAATTTAGTTCAGTAGTTGTAGTATTTTATTGTATCGGATATAATAAATTAGGTAAATGTTACAGCATAATATAGTTTTCTGATGATGGTGGTAATTATGTAAATACCTAAAAATTATATATGACTAGTAAGGTACCCGTGCGTTGCAATGGGACAAAAGGAGAGATATCTAAAGATATTGATAAAATAGTAGCTCTATTTTATGAACATATGCGTCAAAAGTGATGCGTGTGTGGTTTTTCACAATAACCATTGGCGTCTTTCTGTAACTTCCTTCTCTCTCTAGCGATCACCTATGTTTTTCTCTTTCTCTCTCTTTATGATCCTCTCAGCTTTGCCTCTGACTTTGTCGTCTCTTCGCTCTGCTGTCATCCTGATTCAATCTCCATCGCTCTACTGTTATATGCGTACCTTCTCCAACTTTGGTGGATCACCGCCACGTTTTCCATCGCCTCCAACTGTAACACTTCAGAATTAATTAAAAATGATAGAGTTATTAAAAATCGAGGTTGACCAAAAACCCGAGATGAAGGGATAAATTTGACTTTTTAAACCATGTATTGAATGGAAGATTCATGATTGTGTTGTGTTCATCTCATCGAATCCATCAAGATAGACTATAAGTTTGTTCAGATCTGAATGTAAACAAATTTGGGAGAATCCGATCGATATAGGCCATCGGATTTCACTTATCTTCGAATACAACTCAATTTCCGAAAAAAGCAAACAATGAAACCAACCCCAACCTTCGCTATCTCTACTCTCATCTCACCCTCCCTCCAAGTTGCAACCACCCTTTTTGGTGCCGCCACTGTCGTGCCCTAATTTCCTTCCTTTCTCCTCCTCCTCCTCCTCCTCCTCCTTCTTCTTCCTCCTCCTCCTTCCCATCCTTTCCAGCCTCTCTCTTCTCCTTCCCCCAACCGAGCTCCTTCCTCTCCTTAGCTAGCAGTTAGGGTAGCCCCGCTAGGAGGGGAGGTGGCGATCGACGGCGGCGCATGACAGTGGCTTCTTCCTCTCTTCTTCTTCCTCTTTCTTCTCTTCCTTGCCTTTCCTTCTCTTCTCCTTTGCCCAACCAAGCTCCTCTTCCTCCCCTTGGCCGGCAGCTAGGGCAGCCTGGCTAGGACGGGAGGCGGTGAGATGAAAGGAGAGAGAGCACGGGTTGGGGCGAGTTTTTTTTTAAATGAGTTGGATTAGGAGTTAGTTAGAGAAGAGAGATTTGTGTGAGTTAGTTGAGAAAAAGTAGGATATTAGAAATTAGTTAGAGAAGAGAGATTTGTGTGAATTAGTTAACAAAAATTAGGATGTTAGGAGTTAGATAGAGAAGAGATTAAAGGAGAGAGATTTGTGAGTTAATTGAGAAAAATGGGGGACGTTACGTGTTAGTTAGATAAGGGATTAGAGAAGAGATATTTGTGCGAGTTAGTTGAGAAAAATACGGGACGTTAGGAGCTAGTTAGAGAAAAGATTAGAGAAGAGAGATTTATGCGAGTTAGTTGAGAAAAAGGGATAAGTTAGGAGTTAGTTAGATAACACATGAATTTAAACAGCAATGAAACTTGAATCACTTATATGAAGTGATAAAAAATTAGCTAGCAATGACAATTATCATCTGTATGGAAGGATAAAATTATTAACATATGTGTCAACAACAAGCTACAGTGACCTTTAACCAGGAGCAGTCTCAGATCGTACCTTGGAGACGGTGTCGAGCTGCAGCTCTAGAAACTCACAGGTGACAGTTACGAATGATTGTTGCTCGAGCCAAGCGTGGAATGGTGGTTGCATTGGTGGCTCCAAGACCTCACGGGCATCAGTGGCAATTACATGTATTGATTCTTAGGTCATAATCAAATAAAATCAACTAATGAATAAATATAAGCAAATGAAACTAAAAACAAAGTATACAACAACAGACAAAAATAAAAATGACAACAATTAAACGATGTAAGAAAGAATTACTGGATTGATTACACCCTGCTACAAAAAACACAAAACCATGAAATATAAAAATACAGAACTTAAACTATGTAAAAAATAATTAGTGGACTGGTTATACCGCGATAGAAATCTAAAATCATAAAACATGTTAATAGTTCAATGCATACTTGTAGCAAGAATGTTCTCCTGCCCATTCAGTTAAGTAAGAGTTTGAGAATATATACAAGGTTTTACAAGGTTTGCCTCATGGCGCTAATATCACGGATGTTTACACACCGTTAGTTGGGTCCTTTTGACTACTCATTCCAATTGCACCATGTCGATAGGACGTATGCCATTATGAGATTTCGTCATGTATCAAGAGGGTCATGTCCCGGAAGCAAAGAGCCTTGTTTTGGAAGACTTGGCGGTTTCTCTCCTTCCATATTTCCCACATGACATAGATCAAGGTACCGCAAAGACATCGACTGTGCTCCTTGTTTGTGCCTATGAGGCTTGCATCCCACCAATCCGCAACGTTTTGATGTGCCCTAGTGGATACAATGCTCATAATGTTCTAGAAGGTTTGTGAGTTCTCATGAATACTTAGATATTTATCATGGAAAATATTAGAGATAAATCTTCATGTCGAAGTGAGAATACTCTAGAAAATTTTAGAGTGATAAAGATACTTGAGAAAGCCCTAGAATAAATCAAGGATAAACATGTTGGAGATATTTTAGAGATGAACTCTAAAAAATTCTAGAGTAACATATTTTAGGTGTAGTGTCTATGAAGTAAGAAAATATCCAGTACTTGGATAATGTTGTAGAAAACTCTAGAGATAAGATATTTGTAGAGAGTTTTCCAGAGTTATGTTGTATGGCTTGGATTGTGTCACATGGCACAAATCCAATGATCATGTAATCCTATAAATAGGGGTACCACCCCTCCCCTCATGTAATCAACCAAATGAAGCTACCAAGTATAAGAATGTCTTAGGGACTGCCATGAAAAGGCCATAGTATAGAGTAGTTGGTATACCGAGTGTATGTAGATCCTCATAATGTGAGTAATAAGGGTCACTCTCAAATAAACAAATAAACTAAGAGAATCCTTATCCTTTGGTATCTCAACAAACAAACAAATCTATTGCTAAGGATAAAGATAAGGATAACAATTAAGGATAAGGGTAAGGATTATGTTTGTTAGTTTTTTTATTTGAGAGAAGGGTGTGACACTACCATTAGGAGTGTGACACCACCACAACCACCAACTCCAATATCTGAAAGTATAAGCGTGTGATGATACTTTTATAATACTCTGATCAGCTGATCGCTGATCGGATGATACGGAAGGGGGTCGATTTTTCCCTCTGCCGCCCTGCTGACGCCTAGCAGCCGCCCATAGTGCCCATAGTTTGACCTTGTCTCTAATAAGTCGCTATCTTGTAAATGCTCTCGGCTTTGATTGTAGGTTTACTAGCGTGCACGTGCATAGTTTGTTAAAAAACATGATCCAGAAAATGGCAAGCCAGGGTGGCTGCTTTGATTTGGGCCGGACCAAGCCACACGGGACCGACCCATGGGAGATTGAAGACGGCTTTCTGATTGCAAAACCCTATCTCGCGTGAGTCTCGCCGCCGACGCCATCCACTGTTGAGCAGTGCGAGAGTATTGGATTCAAGACTCCGCCGCCAGCCACCACCATTCCTCTTGCTTCCTCTCCCACGCCCTCCGTCTCACACCATGGATCCAAGAGGCGGAGCCCAGAGGGAGAAGCTGAGGGCCAGGCCAGCAGCGGCTCCCCCGCTACTTCCAGCGACTCCACTGCCGCCCATGTTGAGCATTCCGGCGACTCCTCCACTGCCGCACATGTTGAGCATTCCAATGACTCCTCCACTGCCGCCCGTGTTGAGCATTCTAGCGACTCCTCCACTGCTGCCTATGTTGAGCATTCCGGCGACGCCGTCGCGGAGGTGCAAGTCGATGATGGTAGCACGGATTCCGAGGAAAAGACAGCGGCGAAAAAGAAGAAGCAACAAGAGAAAAGAACGAGGCGGAAGAGAGAGAAAGAGAAGAAAATGCAAGAAGAGGCAAGGTTAGTTGAGGAGGAGCGGCAGAAAGAGGAGAAGAAAAAGATTGAAGATGAGGCAAAGCGAGCTAAGATGGAAAGGCAAAGGGAGAGGGAGAAGATAGAGGAACAGGCAAAATCGGCTGAGGACAACAAACGGTTGGCGGTGCCCGCGGAAACGGCCGAGGGCCTTGAGCTTATCCCTATGAGGAAGCATAATGAATCTTTGGGCTCAATAGCGACCAAATACACACTTTCACCGTCAGGAGATACCAAGAGAAGTGGCAAGAGAGCTAAGCCTGTGGATTTGGCACAGCATCAAAAGAAGGGGGCTGAGGAGATCACGAGGTCATCGGAGAATGTCCTGCAGGAGGAAGAGGCACAGCATCAAGAGAAGGGGGCTGAGGAGATCACGAGGTCATCGGAGAATGTCCTGCAGACGGAAGGTGAAGCTACTCCATGGCTTGCGAGTCTGTTAAAGGGGATTCCTCCTTCTCCAGTGGATAAGGGAAAAACAGCGGATAAGAAGAAAAGTAACGAAGAACCGCGCCCTGAGTTTCTATGCTTTCTTAAGAAGTAGGGCTCTTCTTTTTTTGGAATGTGATAATTTGTTTTCATCTTGTTGAACCATGGATTCCTATTGAAATTTTCTATCTAACAATTCAGCATTGTTTTCAGCTATTGCAGGCTCAAGGACGGGACCAAGCCGTTTTATCCTTCACAGGTGGTTGCTATGAACTATCGGGAATCCAATGTGCTCACAGTTGATTTCAATGATCTCTTGTCAGAAAAGGAGTACATGGATCTCGCAATTAGAATTGGCAACGAAAATGACCACACGTGGCTGAGAGCAGTTCTCATTGAGTTCTTGGAATCTTATGGATACAAATCTGCATCTCAGGCAGTTCTTTGTTTCTCAAATAAACCTAAGAGGTATAATAGCATGTTTACCTTATTTTCTTCTGCATGGTACAAATATAATATTTGTGAAGCTACAACAATGTATTCTAGCTACATCAATGTGTGTATGGTAGTCATAATTGCTTAATTTATCCTAGCGTGCAACAACTGGTTCTTTTTTCACTAGGTAACTTGTTTCTCTAAAATTTCTTTGATTTTAGAACTCCCTGACATGCATAGAACAATTGAGTTGTGCAAAAATGTGTGGCCATATGCATGTGAAATTATGTAATGATGCTGTCCAGAATTGTCATTTTTATCATTGACCATTTTTTTGTTATTCTCTACTGGAAGCTGACTTGGCAGATCAAATATTTGTATATGTAAAATTAGCATGCAGCCACCGCAGATAAAATTGCTATTGAACATAGTCCAACATGATATCATTCTAGGAATTCATATGTTAATTTACTTTTATTTGCTTATGGATTGGTGATGGCTCATCTGTGCTAATGTTAACAAATTATTGCTATCTAAGGTATTGGATTGCATCTGCTGCCTTTTGAAAGCATGTATGCAGTAATTCCTCATCACCCCCATGTGATACATTAGGTGTAACTATCTTGAGAGTATTTATAGACACCGTAGCTCCAACCTGCTAGTTTAGGTGTGTATAGAAGATATATTAGGTGCTAGCACTTCTCAGCCAGGAATATTCGGTTGGTCTTAACTGCAGGATATTTGAAGCTGCTAGTTTAGCTCAATGGAAGTATGGTTTTCTATAGGTCATTCTTTTCTAGCTTTGACTTTTGTCAGCTTTTGTGGTATAACTAAGCCGTCCTTCTAAGCCTCTTTTAGGAGAGAGGGAGGCTATTGCAGGATAACTTGATTTGCACCTATCTGAAATTCAGTTTATTCCACGTGCAGAAGATAGATAACCTGCCAGTTAATTTTACTAGATATGTAAACCTTATTTTTGTTTTGCTTGCCTTGGTCATTTATCTGCTGTTTGGTTGACCAGCTGTAGTCATATATTAATTCTTGCTGCAATTATGCCATTTATGAGTTTTCGCAAGAGTGGAGATCCATTTCTGGACCTCACTAAAATGTTAATTGCAGGTTCAACTAGTCATTAGCAGATTAAGTGGTATCTTAACTAGTTTCATAGTTTGCCGGTTCAAGTAAACACGCCATCAGAGGTCCGGGGTAATATGGACTCTTACGCTAGCAAGATATGCTTTTTCAAAGCAAAGCCTAGCTATTGGTGGAATTGTGTCCTACATAAAAATTCAACATTTCATCTCATCAGATCTACAAACGAACACAACAGTGGGGTCTATGTTGTCATTTGTAAGGAAGATTAGATTATTATCTGGTTCTTGGTGCGAACTAGCCATTTGCTTACTTGATGATTGCTGTACCAAAGCAGCTAGGGATGCTAACAAGTCAAGCTTGAGCAAATTTGACTTTGCTCTGCTCTGGTTTGTTCTGGAAACCTAGCTAGATCTAATTGAATCAGGTCAGTGGTCAAGCCAGGAAGTAGGCTCGGAATCAGCTTGCACCATACTTGAGCTGAATTCAAGCCAATCTCGAGTCTTGAGATAAATATGAACAATAAAATGTGTTCAAATCATATGAAACTAATAAAGGTCATTATAAGAATTTCAGTATGAGTTGATTGAGACACAACATTATTAGTACATAGTTAGAAATTAGAAGTGAGAAAATTACCATAAAGGCCAAGCCGATAAACCATTAGAAAATGATCCACAAACTACTAGAAAAGATTAAGATTCCATTTATTGTACAAGAAAGTTCGAGGTCTTATTAAGATTCCATTTATTGAACAACAGAAGACTTGTGATTTTGGGTGTGCATAATTTGAATAACACAAACATGTAGAGTTAAATTACACGTGAATTTCATATGAGCATAGATTTCAAGATTTCAGGAACACAAACCCAGTCATCCGGCCCAGGCTCAACCTCAGCTTGTTTTTAAACCAAGTTAGAGAAGTGCTCAAGCTTACCTATTTTCCATTTGAGTCTCTTAAGGCAAACCTGAGTAGCTAGCGAGCCTTCAGCTTTTCTTGCAGCCCTAAGCATAGCAAAGTGGGCATGCTGGTATTGTTGAGAGAGTAACTGCCTGTGCATTGGTTTATTTGAACTCTGGTGGCAACAGGTTTCTGGTAATAGACATGCGTAAAAAGCAAGAGCGTGACTATGGTACACGTGCATGTAAATTAGGCACTTTATGTACGCTTTGCCACCATCCACTAATCCACCAATCAGCCTACAAAACTAGATAATCTGACTATGTAGTTCAGCTGAGTTATTTAATCAACTGCCTGAGAACTCCTGGATGGGTATCAAAATTAAGCATCATGGATTTAGTGGTGATTATATTTCTATGCAGGCAAACTCCTTTGGCCCTTCATTATAAAACCAATTAATGTTGACCTGAAGTTCAAAATTTTCTTGTTAGTGAATACTTGTTTCGAATTTTAGAAGTTTTTAAGTTTTTTAAGTAGCATGTTCAGTTTTTACTATTATAGTGCTAATCTGATCTCAACGAAAAAATAACATCTTAATGTTCATCCTTAGGCATTAAATTAGTTCTCTTAATGTCGGTGGAAATTTAGCAAGCTGTGATATAAACCTTATTTTCTTCTGCATGATACAAATATAATATTTGTGAAGCAACATTTTCTATGGACATATGTTTTATGCACCTTTTGCTATAGTGCTTCACTGTATTATACTTTTAAAACATTTCTTTTTAATCTTGTAGTGTTTCTAGTCTGGAGCAGTTTATGGCAAGTGTGCCCTCTTGGAAGGGAACTAAGACCTGCCTTGACATTGTATATGAAGCCACTCAGCATGGTAGGAAAGGCCTACTCGCTGTTCTGAGAGCATTTGTTAATAAGCACAAGCTTGGGGAGAGCTATAGTGGTAACTTCAAAGCTGAAGATCTGCTCATATTGGACTCCGGAAGATGTTGGATATATGGGGAACCAGTGAGTAACCATGCAGGAGCAAGCTGTAAGAAGGATTTGGTACAGGTATGGACCATCATGCGTCCATATTATTGTATTCCTGGTAGAACAAATGGTCAGTCTTTTTCGCTAAACTTTGTGGATCTGATCTCTGACCTAACAGAAGTTGAGGAACATGAGGTGATGACGTGGTGGCACAGAACATTGATCTCTTATCATCCAGTCCTCGCTTCTTCTCTGGTGCGGAGGTAATTTGTCATGACATTCTACAAAATCGTCAGGCTGCTTAATCTTGATTCCAGTGAAGACTTCCTGAAAGCAATACCTGATGGATCACCGGCTAGTTGGCGAATTGAAGTTGGAAAGCAAACTAAAGATTGGCGATACATATTTTGCGTGTCAGAAAATCCTATATTGCATGGGGTCTTTTGGCATGCACATGAGAACAGTGCCAAGAAGAGTGCCGGAAAAGCCTTGCAGGAAGAACAGAGTGATGATAATTTACCGTTTGATAAAACTGTGTTTGGCATGTTGTGGTTTAAGAGAAATTTGTTATAGCATATGGATGAATATGGTGCAACAAGGGAAATTGAAAAGATAGAGCTGTTCTCCGCATCTAACTGCAAACATCTTCTGGCATATGTTTTCAGAAATATCTTGCAGCTTGAGAAAAAAACAAGAGAACAGAAGTAAGTCCCCTTATGTTCAATGCTGCTTCCCCTTAATGTTCCCCTCGATTGCGCCATTTTTTTTGGCATGTGATCTGCTTTGAGTTTATGTTTTTCAGACAAATAACAAATTAGCACATTATGTTTACATATCACTGAGCTTCTCAGTCTGTCATGGAGATTGCTTCTCATATAGGATTTGTCTAGCTCGTCAGGAATTTATTCGTTTCTTCATTAAGAGACCTCCCTTGAATCATCCTCATTATTCGAAGATTCGCTTCACTAGGATTCTTGCATTTAGTAGTTGTCACTTGGGTATTTTTTGATAATTTTGCATAAAACATTCAGGTAGTCTTAGTTCAGTTGTGTTGTATTTTTTCTTAATGGCTTTTAACTCTTTAGTACAGCATCCAATCACTTATTTGTTTGTGTTAATTTTTGGCTGTAACGTCTGTTATTGTTTTGCTGCTCCCTAACTTTTTTAGTCCTTGCTCTTGTATTCCCCTGTGTTGGAGACTTACTTTTGTTCGTTCGACTAATGGTTCCAACCATCTCACATCAACATTCAGCTAGCTTATTTAACTGATTGCTGCACTAACTGTAACTTGTTTCGGAGAGCTCCACTCCACCTCCAAACTTCACTTCTGGGAATGGCTATTCCTTTTGGAATGTATGCAAACCAGCAGCCTGTCGCATTTTCGTATAGCTGAAAAGAGGAGAATCACGTCATGCGATTCCTAGCGTGGCTGACTGCTCAGTCTGCAAGCCGTTAGTTACTAATTTAGGGTGATTTGGCTGGAACTTCTGTAAAAAGGGTGGCTTTTTGTGCTTATTTGCGCCCTTTTCCTCAGTGCTTTCTAACATGGACAAAATGATTAATGAAGCTTACTCTAGAACTGATCATGTGCACCTGCCCTACACAGTGCAGTAGGTCAGAACTGCTCCCTCTGAATCAAAACCAAAAGAACCAAAACAGGTTCATATATATAGTATATCCGGCCTACATCGAGAGGGCTTACGTGAGGAACATTGAATATCTCACTGCTCTGCAGACCTTCCTGAGTAATGCATACAGATGATCAACAACAATCTTCTTGGCGTTCTTGATGATCCCTGAATCTCTCCGGGAACCGACGATGGTGTTGCCGAGGATGTGCACGAATCCGGCATCCTTGCACCGGTTCAGGAACTCTAGTTCATCACCGAATGTCTGGCTCGAGTACCTTGTCAGGCTGTTTCCAGTTCACGGTGCACAAATTCCACACATACATGATGAAGAAGTTGGTCGCAACGATGAGTGGGGCCCAACCACCTTGTTTTTGCAGGCTGTGAAGTATGGGAGCTCCACCATCAACAAGAACACAAGAAAGGTGACAACAAGGATCCAGTGGCTCTTCCGTACCAGCAGCATAATTGGGACCATGAGGAATGTTGTTACCAACATATATAACTATCATAACCACCGTGCCTGTTCATGCAACATAACAAGCAAGTACGGTATCATCTATGGAATGCAGAATGCATCATGAAGATTCAGTTGCAATTGTGTTTAGAACCTTAATCGACAATATACATCGTGTCCTAAACAATTTCAGTCATTTGTTTTGGTTAAGTAATGCTGCAACTAGATGATGCTCACTCACTTCATGTTTTAGAAAGGTAACCTCATTTATCTGACATGTCCTTTTGAATGAGCGCGTTTTTCGAAGTCATGTTGGGGCGATTCGGGGGCGATCTCACCCCATGCATCGCCGAACGCCGAGTTCCCCAACATCTCAACGTCGGAGGTCGTCGGAATAGCTCGCCCTCACCCATCAGGTAACTGATGTGTCATTGCATGCAGGTTCGGACGACTCCGCCGATTGGGCGATGGCACGCGGTCTTTCTCCCCGGCCAACACGTTGATCCAGGGTGCTCAATCCACTGGGCACCCATGGCAGGGCCCGTGCCATTGGCACGGATCTCACCGGCAATGACCTTAGGAGGTGCGGCTTTCATGGCGGCGTGTCCGGATCACAGGTGGCTAGCCCAAGGTTGTCGTGGGCCCCCTCCTCTTTCAACCCAGTCTGCAGGCCCTATTATGCCGGGAACCATGGAGGTGGGGACCATCGCCACTAGATCCCGCGACATGATCAGGCTTGGCGGAGGGGAGTCATTCTCCACCTCGCCAAGCGGGCCTTCCCTCCTCAGGAAAACCCTCTGGCCACTGAAGTGGCGGTGACCGGTGTCGCGAGAATGGTGGCGTGTCTTCCTCTGCCAGTGGTGCTGCACGTCGAAGGTTGGGGCCGCTACTGTCGCGCCTGTTGCTCCTGCCACCACCATGCAGACAGAACTGAGAGACAACGTCGATAAATACTAAGAGCAACAAGGTAACAAGAGGGGGAAAGGGAAGAAGACACCGCTATTTTCTGATGTATGTGAAGGGGATCATCTGGTGAGGCGCTGCCCTCTTCTTTGGCAGACCAAACTGGTTGCCACCATGTGCGTTTTCGGAGCCGACGGACTCGATTTTATTATATCCCCTCGCCAAACAACCCGAAGGTGATTAAAGAGTCCAATGCCAACACGGTTCGAGTCAATGGAGGCCAACTCACATCGACATAGTTGATCATGGAGTTAAAACACATTATGCCGGTGCCGGATTGTCAGTTGCAGGTGCAACAACATGGTGAAAATGCCTTTACTGTCCCTTTCCTGTTGGTGGTGGAGCTGGAGAGGCTTACTCAGATTGAGGAGGTTAATGTTAGATCTCATGGTGTCGTTTTGCGATTCTCCAAATGGAATGCAGAAACAAATGCCAAATATATTGTGAAAAGTGTATAGGTCAATGCATGTATATGGAGTACCTTATGAAATCAGGGATTTTTTGAACCTCTGGGTTGTGGGCACACTTGTCAGCGTAACCCAATCGGTTGACATGGTTTATACCCCGAAGAAAGGTGTTGTTCGCTTGGAGGTAGCTGTGATAGACTTGAAACTTATACGTGGATGAGTTGAGATTGTAGTTGGAAACATGGCCTCTGATATTTTATGTAATGACCCAATTCTTAAGACAGGAGATCAGTGAGGATCATTATGTATAAAAAAAGACCTCTTTCCCTGCATGCAAGCATCTAGGTAATTTAAAATTTTCTTAGCTCAAAAACCCTAAAAATCTTGGCCTAGACTTAACTTAGAAGAAGATTTTGAACCTTCAACCATTGAAAGCTTTCATTAACAATTTTCACAGGTTCAAAATCTTTCAAAGAGGATCTCTATAAATTTTCAATCCATGTTGACCTATTTTGATTGTTCAAAAGCTATTCCTTAATAAGACAATACTTTCGTGGATCTGAAAACGATAGGAAATGGACAATTTCCCTACACTTAAAAATAATGAAAACTTATACTTGAATTTGAAATATCCTCCTGAACTCCTACAACTATTCTAAAAAGTTCTGCAATTATATTGATGAGACCATTACCCCTATAGATGCACCCGTAGCTACCCCTACTTCCACTACGGCCTCGACTCAAACTATGATGGACAAGAGAAGGTTCATCAAGATCTTCAAAAGCCGGAGAGGATTCAAATTCAAGTTCTCAAGAGGAGGAGCGTCGCCAAGTGAAGACTTCTAGACACTGAAGCCCCCATAATTAGCATATGGTGCTGCGCCACTTCAAATTTGGGCCATGCCCATGTTATTTCGGATTTAATTCAGATAGACAAGTTTTAGAGTCCGTATTCAAGGGGAACTAGGTTTTAGAGGCTGTTTCGGACCCCTACCTTGGGGGCCACAAAAATCCTCTCAACCCCTCTTTAAATACACCCCGAACACCTCCTATAAGATTTGGGTTTTACTGAGTTGTTTAGCTATTGCTACATTATCACATCTACAAGTTGTGTAGAACTACCACCTTGTTTAGATCGCCAGTGGGATCCCAATACACATTCTTCTATCTCTTGTGCCAATTTACTACTCACGATTTCATATTGCAATTTATCATAGTTCTTGCTGGTTCTTCGGTTGCTTGCAGGAACTCGAACTTCATTGTTCACGTTGATCATGCCTACGGCAAGGTCAATAACCATCGGAGATTAATTTAGTGATTGCTAAGGCATATCATCGTGTACGGTATAGTTGGATCGTCAAGGTCAATCTCTGCCAAATCGATAGCTATCTTTGTCTTATCGAAAGATTAGACCATCGTCTCATCAAGTGGTATCAGAGCTCAGGCTGATCGGTGAAAGTTTACTATTTTTCGTAGATTAGATTTGTTCGTGCTACCTCCAAAAAAAGCCAAAAATACAATAGATTAAATTTGTTTGTCCCACTGTCTAAGCCAAACAGTGCCTTTGCATCTTTCTTTCAGTAACTTTGCATCGTTGAATTTGTGTTGCATTATCGTGTCATGTTGCTGGTCATGGTTTAGATTTGGTGTCTATTTAATCTTGTCTTGCATCTTACCACCACCACCATCTTGTGCTGATTAGATTGGTTTCGGAAGAAGAAAGGATCAAGTCCTTATGTGTTACGGATAGAGTCCAGGGCAAACATATTTCCAGAGGCTCTGGCATTTCTAGAGGCTCTGACATTTCCGGAGGCTCCAACATTTCCGGAGGCATTTCCAGAGGCTCCGACATTTCCTTTGACTTCAATCCTCCGTGGAACTAGAAGCTAATCTCGGTCTCTCCGAGCTCAAATTCCAGAGGCTTCGAGCACATTGATGCTTCCCAAAGGCTGAACTCGGTCCCTCCAACCTCAATCGCGGAGACTCCGAGGACGACAACGCTTTTCTAGAAGCTGAACCCGGTCCTCTGACTTCGATCCCGGAAGCTCTGAGGACCAGAAGCTAAACTCGGTACCTCTAATTTCAATCCCGAAGGCACCAAGGACATCTGGCTCTGGCATTAATTTCCAGAGGCATTTCCAGAGGCTCCGACATTTCCTCTGACTTCAATCCTCCACAGGACCAGAAACTGATCTCGGCCTCTCCGAGTTCAAATTCCAGAGGCTTCGAGTACATTGACACTTCCCAGAGGCTGAACTCAGTCCCTCTGGCCTCAATCGCGGAGACTCCGAGGATGTCAACGCTTTTCCAGAAGCTGAACCCAGTCCTCTGACTTCGATCCTGGAAGCTCCGAGGACGTCAGGGCGATTCCAGCAGCTAATCTCGGTACCTCTGATTTCAATCCTGAAGGCTCCAAGGACATCTGCTTGTTTCCAAAAGTAACTCTCGGTACCTCCAAATTCTATCCTGGAGGCTCCGACTTCAATACCTCTGAATACTAGTTGAAGAGTCTAGATCTAGCTCTTGTTTGAGTGGTTTTAGTAAAACAGCCATAACTTTCTTATACGAAGTCCATTTTGGGTCCACAACCACTCAAATTGAAGCTAACAACGAGGCACATCTAGGGAGAGAAAAGGTGGTAGGGTGCCGATGGGGATATATACCCATATATATGCGCACAGGCGGACATATGCATATACATAGAGGTACCCGTGTGCTAGATGAACATACACACATACAGATACATGTATATGCGTGTAAGGGCTTGCGAGTATGCATATATGGTTTCTCGAGAAGCCTGGTACGGAAAGATAGGTGGGGCTTGCCTTATGTCGAGGGATGCAGGGTCAAATTGGGGAAGAGGAAAACTTGATGGAGGTCTAGACACACGTGTTGAGAGGGAAAGGAGATCACTTGGTTAATATAACCAAACGGTGTTACGGTTACAAGGGGAGAGATAAGGTTTTAATTAAGTTTTTTTAAAATATTGTTATTAACATAAATTTTTTTGTTAGCCATAATTTTTAGGTTTGGGAAAATCAGGGTGTGACAAACCTGCCCCCCTTAACCGGAATCTCGTCCTCGAGATTCAGATAGATTTAGGGAATAAGAATGGAGCCGGGGCTGCATGGCCTTCCACTGCAGAAATTCTTCGTAAATCCAGTGCAAATTCTTCTTCCATCATCTGTGCGGTAGCAGGTTTGGTGTGTCATTGAGGCAACTTCTCTTGCTTCTCATCATGAGCTTGGTAATGGCTTAAGCGCACATAGGTTGAATCCAAACTACTAGTCTACACTAGGGCTTATAAGTCATTTTTTAAGGTAATAGGACTACCCCCCAAAAAATCTTTCGTGGGGATCTATGCTAATCCAATATATCATACTTCATCCTACTGGAGTGGCCTGGAGCTTGTATTCAAATCATATAGATCAGATTAGCTATCCTAGATAAATCAGTGCATGCTATCCTCAAGTGACCTGAGTATTAGAATCCAATAAATCCAAGCACGTTGAAGACCCCCTATATAATCCAAGAGACATCCCATCTCCAAGATTATGTCATCCAATCCAATCGAATATTTCCCAATATTAGTTCTTGAAGAACTTTGCGTCATTGCAAAACCAACATTCGTTTTCCATAAAAGCATATCCCCCTTTTTTTAACCTAAGAATCCAAATGCCAAGAAATCATTTTCTAGGTCCAGCCAGTAAGAAAAATATCCTCTGATTACTAATGTCCTAATTCTAAGGATACATCAGTGATTCCAACGATTAAGGGTTAAAATCTGATGGTATTCCACCGATTAATCCTTTTTATCTAAAGATCAACCCTTATAAACCTCAAGTGTCATTTTTTTCTACTTGATTTAGATCACTTAAGTCAATCCAAGATTCATAATCACCTAAAGATCTCTATATTACCAGTGAGATAGTTCTTCACACTTGCAATTCACCAAACTCAACGATCATCTATATGTTCCATTCCACTGAAATCCTTTGTTTTACCCTCGATCCCAAGATTCATATCTTACTCCAATTGACATTTTGTTCTTTCGAGATTATTCAATTGGTTAATCAAAATTCGAAAATCCATAATATTATCTGCTAGTCTACAGATCACCATTCAAAATATCTTTATGATATCATCAAGCCTTTTACAAATTATTTAGGTATACTTCACTCCATTCCACACTACTATGATCTCTGGATACTCAATATCAGATCTAAGTTGCTCCGACCAAGGACTAAGTTGATTCAATGAATAGTATCAACCAATTGGATCAATAATTTACTAAACCATCATCTAGCATCAAACCCTCCAATCAGTTACATATCTTTAAATAGATTGACCTCCAACAATTAATCCTTCCTGGAAATCCCAATATATATCTTCCACTCATCTTTGTGATACAAAAGATCAGCCTTTGACATACCATGATTCGATTATTCTCTAAGGACACCCTACGTCATGGATTACTAAATTACAGATATTGACTCTGATCAATTAGGATGGATGGGTCTACCTAGTGCATTGGCCATTACATCCAGTAGTCATCAGGTTCTTGACTGCATCTGGGAGTCTTCTTCGTTGGTCTTGGAGTATAGTTTTTGTCACGGACTCCAATGGGCATTGTGCTGGAACATGGTCGTGTGCCTCGCAGATGTAACAGGTGACCTTGTGCATTGGGCATTCTTTGTTTGGATGATCTGTATCACAGTTACGAGATGCCCCTTCTTACCGCATCGATAGAAAACTTGTTCCTCGTCTGGCCGGGTGCGTTTACTCTTTTTCCTCCTCTTGAAGGGGTGCTTGTTGGCGTAATGTCCTGGATCCTTGCAGCTGAAGCAGGTAATTCTGGCTTTTCTTGTCGACATCTCTGGTTGGTTGGCAGTGGGCGATGAATGACAAACTCTACTTGTGACATGAGCGTTTTGCCGAAGTCAGTGTTGGTTCTTCAAAGAATTGGGGCGATGGAGGAGGGATTGGTTGCGAGCTCGGGTTCTCAAAAGGGGAAACCATTCCTTCATGGACACTAATAGTTGCCTATCTTTTTATCATATCCATCCTATAGATTTGTCTCCAGACATCAGCTGTTGAAGTAGGAAAGGGGAAACAATAGCCAGACGAGAGGGAATAATAGGGGTTTTGGTGTCGCACAAAAATGAAAACACCCAACATATGATAGCATTACAAGAGCCGGAGGGCCCAATCAGAACACCAGTAAAATGATGAGGAAACCAGCATGACACCCATCCATACGCCTAAGAACACATCGAACAGGTGTGCCTTAGTGCCAAAGGGCACGAAGCAAATTCCCACGGCAAGCATCAAAACAATAAAAAAGCATCAAAACAATAAAAACACACATAACACTAGCGCACGAAGGGGGCTAATTCAACCTCGGGGTGCCTCGATGGCTTGATCTAAGTTTAAGTTGGCAGCTTGGGGTGGATCTGTTCTATCATGGGATGTCCATTCTTCGAGGAAGGGAGAGTGCTCTGAGGGGTGGTGGTGTTCCTGTTGCAGCGGATACCTTCTTCAATATCTGGTGATCTGGGTAGGGGTTGCTCATTGACTTCGGGGGCATGTACAGGTGTCACCGAAGAGTCGCTGGAGTAAAATGGGGGATCGATGGTTCTGAGCGATAAGACCCAAGAATCCGCTAGTTGGGTAAGCAAGTCGTGTTGGGCGGCAAGGTAGTGGTTAAGGTGGACCACTGCCACATCTTCTTCCTGATGCGTGTTGGTGAACACGGTGTTTTCTCTAGGAGCATAGCTGGGATAAAGAAGGAAAGCTCGTTGGTTCATGCTAGGGACCATGTGGCGAACACGAGAGATGGCTTCCCACGTGGCCTGGATAGCCATCGTTGAAGCAGGCATGGTTTTCCTAATGAAACGGAGAGGTGAACCTTCATTGGTGTCGGCTGGGTAGACATGAACTTCTACCCAGAACTCATGCAAGGAGCAGGAGGCACTCCCTAGGTACCCACGGTACTTAGGGCGTTGTGTCGCTCCAAGGGTTTGTTGAGCCACGGTTCACAGAACATTTGTGGCAAACGAGACAGTGCATTTGCCTATCGCGGCGGCGGGGTCCCATGGCTTGCCGACAGAGCAGGTTGCTACTCGAATGTTGGTTACACGTGCTGGTTACATGCGGTTTTAAAAGGACCTTGTGGAGGCTATGATTTTCTATGGAATTGGATCCCCTGTTCCTCCCAAGGCTAATCTTGGGGGTCAACTTGGTAGTCTTTGGTATCTCCTTTATTGATCCCGAGGATTTTTATATCATGTTCTTCCTAAAGAACAAAGTGGATGGGTTCCAATGGGCACTTGTTGCAGTCTATGGTGCAACACACCCTGAACATAAAAGTGTTTTCTTACAGAGTTAGTCAATGCTTGTGCTAAGGAGTCCCTCCCCCTTTTGGTTGGAGGCGATTTCAATATCATTCACTAGCAGGAGGAGAAAAATAATGACGACTTTGATGCCAGATGGTCTATTTTGTTCAATGTTGTCACTGACAGTTTGGACTTAAGGGAAATTACCCACTCTGGCAGAAAGTATACATGGGCCAACTCCTTAGAAAATCTGATGTTCGAGACATTGGATAAGGTTCTCATGAGTACCGAGTGGGAGGAAAAATTTCCTCTTGTCACAGTTCAAGGTCTTGAGTGCTTTCCATCGGATGATACTCTAATGCTACTTGAACGGGGATTGCTTCTCATGTGAGCAACCAACCCCTGTTCAAGTTCAAACTTGGGTGGCTTGTACACGATGGCTTTATAAAGATGGTCTCTCGAGTTTGGTAGAATGAACAAAGGGGGAGGTCATCAATGCAGCATTGGCATAACAAGATCTGCTCCGTGCGTCAATTTCTTCATGGGTGTGTAAAAAATACAAGCGGGTTGCATAAAGAGAGAGAAAAAGGCTGCTCCAAAGCATTGATGAGTTTGATAAGCTTGCTAAAATGTTAGGCCGTCGAACAAGGAGTTTGCCCTAAAACGACTAATGAGACGCTGGCTAAACTCTTGTGAGAAGAAGAAATTAAATGGTACTAGCGATGAGTCCATTTCGTACTCATCTATTTGATCCTTATTCAATGCATTTTGACTGTATTAATTTCTGATTTCTCCTATTAATGCCTAATTAATCACCAATTGTGCAAAACTCTCTTTTTGGACTATATGTGTGTAGGATCACTGGAAAAGGGGGGCATATATTGACATATTTGGAAACTACACGTCAAGAAGAGTTCCCACAAAGAAATGAGACCCCAAACAGAGTTACTAGTGTGCCAGACAACCAATGGTACGACTGAGGCCGCCAGTTCCTCATGGTCGTACTAAGATCGTGCCGCATCGCCACATCAAACCGATTAAGTTTCATTAAGGAGTCTCGAGAAGAATCGCGACGGTGATCCCATAAAACCCTAAACTACGCCTTTGATCTATAAAAGGAGAAGAAGAGAGAAGATGGGAGGGGGCGACAAGAGAAGAGACTAAGAGCAAGAGCCATATCGAGGCAAGAACCACTCCATGCTGCCTCCACCGTAGCCATCTTAGTTTTTGTTCTCTCTCCGTTATTATTGCCAAGAAGCAAGGTTGTAAGAAGGTTTAAATATTTTAATCGAAGTATTTTTTTCCCTTTTATCTCCTTGTTACAATGTTCTTCATTAATTTAATCTTGGTGATTTCTATGGATTGTGAGTAGTCCCTCATAGGCTTTAGGAGGAGGATGAGCCTAGTAGATTGAAGTTTATTTGTATTGGATCATGTTTATTTGCTATCACGTATTTTTGATATTTTGTCTTGGTGCTCATCTTGATAATAGGTGCCCGAGGTGAACATTGAGGAGGACTCATACTACCTTCAAAGCGTCAGTGATAGCCGCGTGAGGTGTAGGGAAACACAAGGAGCTTCTAGGGAGACCCAGCACAATCACAATACTTTAAGAGTTGGTCAGGCTCACGCCTTAATAATTCTAGTGACACGGTAGATGTCGGCTCCAGGGTTGGACAATAGATCCTATGAGTAGGCGGATATCAGCATAGGTGAATTCTAGACGTGTTGCTTACTTGATTATCTATCTTGAATATTGATGCTATAATAATTATGGTACTGATCCATATACTTATATTCATATCTATAGGTGTAACTCACTCCTAAGCCTATCCCTCGTCATATTAGCGATCTTTGTTATTTATCGCATTTTTAATTTAAGTTTTATTTAGTTTTAGTATGGTTTTGTTCTCCACAGTTGATTTTAGGAACAAGCCATCTTCAAATCTATGAACCAAGCACTCGCTGGCACTCACTGAAATTCTCAAGAACGATCTCAACACTGTGACCACGTCTACGATGCCTTGCTTCCCCTCATAATACTTCTAAGGGAAAACTTATTGCAACCAATCTAGTCCTCTTGCTAGGCCGGGAAAGCAAGCACTGCTCATGGTAATGATAGCTTTCTTTTTGTATATATTAATTTTAATTTATCTTTTAGTTGCCTAGTTTTATTTTACATTTTTAAGTGAAGATCTAAAAAATTAGTTGCTAGTTTTATTTACTTCTTAGTTCATTGAAAATTTTGCAAAATTAGTTAGTTAAAATGGTTGAGCATAAACTTGGTGATTTTACTAGCCCCACTAGTGAGAATTACTTGGGGGCTCCAGTCACTCAACCCATTATTGCTGTTGAAAATTTTGAAATTAAACCTGATATATTAAATTTAGTTCACACTACTGCAGAAACAATTTGTACAGACGGTTCGGAACTTCCAAGCGGGACGGTTTTCCGAACCGTCTGTACCAAACAGTCTGTATAAATCAGATTTGTATAGACGGGTAACGAACCGTCTGTACAAATAATAAGTAAAGACGGTTCCACACAGGAACCGTCTGTGATATTCGTTTGAACAGTACCTCGATCAAAAGCATTTGAACAGACGGCTCCAAATGTAGAGCCGTCTATACAAATGCATTTGTACAGACGGCTCTAGATACGGAGCCGTCTGCACAAACGCTTTTGAGGTACTGTTTAAATCATTTTTACAAATGGTCTGGATATAGTGCTGTCTGCACAAACGCTTTTGAGGTACTGTTGAAATAATATTTACAAACGGCTGTGGATAAAGAACCGACTGTACAAACGCTTTTGAGATACTGTTCAAAACCTTTGTACAGCTGGTTCTATATAAGGAGCCATCTGTAAAAATAATTTATACAGACGGTTCTACCCCTGGAACCGTCTGTACTCTTGCGAGTCACCCTGCCGCACTGCTGCTGTGGCAGCCGAAATGGCTACCGCGGCAGCAGTGCGGCAGGGCGGCAGTGCTGCAGCCTACTGCCACGGCAGCGGGAACCATCATTTCTACTGCCGCGGCAACAGTGAGGTAGGGCGACGGTGCTGCAGCTTGCTGCTGCGGCAGCGGAAACCTTCATTTCCGCTGCCGCGGCAGCAGTGCGGCAAGGCGTACAGTCAATGATCTCAAACTTTTTTATTCACAAGTAAACATTAATCATCATTCTCAACCACAAAGTCATTAAGAAGTAGTAACTCATGTGTAATCACATTAAACGTCATTCTCGAACACAAAGTTCACAAGCAGTATAATTCATCAACCTAATTACATGACAAGTCATTCTTAGGGAGAAAAAACTCTTAAATCATGTGCAAATTTTGAGGACTATGGAATTCTCCAGTCTCCTTCAATAGCTGGGATAGTATGAAACCTATTAACCATTTTTGAACACACTGGACGCCCTGACTGTCGAGCTCATCTGTGGGAAACTTAAATGACTATAGAAGGAAACTAATATAAGTTAGGCACAACATCAAAACGATGAAAAATGTAACTTAATATGGTGTGATGACACTAACCTCTGGATCTACCGCACTAGAGCTAACGATCTGCAACATATTTGTGACGACATAGTATCCACAGAGGTTGCTGCCCGGCGGCTGCTTGTGGCACTGCAGAAATCATGATTACATGCAGGGTACATTTAGTTTTACCGAATACATACTAGAACGTGCTTACTCATTATTCATGGGCGAGGGAGGAATTATTACCGGGAAATGAAATTGGTGGGTCGGTTCGGTTCCTGCTGTTTTTACAGGCCCCCCTTGAAAACGTACTTCTTGAACGCCCCGTTGAGCACCCCAGTCAAATCCACGTACTTCTCGTGTGGGTAGTCCCTGGAGTCGAAGTACACGACATGTTGATGTTGTGGTTCAATACAAACGAGCATCCAGTGGAAGTCATAGGTGTATGGTACAGGAATGAGGCGCTTAGTACAGAGAATGAGCATGGCCTCCGAGATGTAATCCTCGACTTCCTCCGGGTTGTGTTTGACCATTGTGCATATGACCACTTGCAGATTGAGGAATCCGATATTAGGATTTTCTTTCCTAGCCTCTTGAAGCATATTTCTACACATAAGAGGAATGTTATTGAAAGAGCGTTTCAATGAGTTAGGTAGTTTATTTAGCATAAACCATGATTCAGAACACTTACAGTGTGCAGCGTCTTAATAGGCTGACATCGAGGGCGTCGTGATGGTATAGGTCGGATAAATCCTTAAACTCGATGGTGAAGGTTCCACCTGGATGGAGGAAATGTTGCTGCTGGAACCTGGCGTAGATATTTTGAGGAAGCGCTCTCTCCTCGTTGGACCTCTTCATGTAAAAATCGTGCACAATCTGAGCTGCCCAACCGAGTCGTTCTAACTCCGCCCGCATCACTAGCGGCTGCCTTTCCCTATAGACTCTTATCTCGGGTTCTTCTTCTATGTCTTTGCCCTTGGCTGACTTTTTCATATTTCTGGTGGCCATATGCTGAGCTTGTGGAGTTGATTTGGTGGCCTGTTGCCCAGATTTGCTAGACCGATGAGATTGTGCTGAAGCGGATTTCACCTTCGGCGCAGGACCACGGAACGAGAAATCTTTGCTGTCTCGTACCGGAGACAGGGGTCGTGCAGGAGGTGGAGGGGCAACCAGGGAAATATACTTCTTTGGCACTTCTTCGGCCACTGGATGAATGAGAGAATGGCCTGCCCCATTGTCATGACATCGTCCTCCAAAGGTACAGGAAGTGGGTAGGAGGACATATTCGCGTGCACCATGTCCACTGACACCTTGGCGTTACCCGCCGCTAGCGGAACTCCGTGCACTGTATTCTCCGTAGCTGGTGGAAATGCTAACCCCGTGGCAGCCTCAAGCGTGTGATTGGAGTAACCACTGCTGGGCACGAGGAGCTTGCACTTGGTTGCCACCGATATATCGTCCACAGGTAATGTGCAGCTACGGACGTCACCTGTAATGTCCTCCAAAGGTAAGTTGACGGCCCGGGCGTCATCTTCAAAGTTGCCCTCAGCCAGTTCATTGACATCCTCAGTTTGCTCACCTCCCACGGAAGCGCAACTACTCCAACGCCGAGTATGCGGGGATGAGCCTGTGGGGCTGCATTCATCCGCAACGGCTGCATCCATCTGCCTTAGCTGCCGTACCCGTTCTTCGACCCTTGCATCGATCCTTTCTTCCAGGCCTGCAAATATTTCTTCCATCAGCTCTCTTTTCATCTATTCACGCTTGGCTGCCTCACGCTCGGCTTTGCCTCTCCTCCGACTCCTGTACGAGAAGGCATCATCGGGGAATCCCAGCTTCCACGGAACCACGACCCCCATGCCACGCGTGCGACCCGGGTGCTCTTTGTTTCCCAGAGCCGAGGTCAAAATATCTTTTTCCCTGGCTGCTTGGAAAATCCTTGAGAGGATTCTTTTGAGAGTCGCGGGATGTTTTGGGCCACTTGTGCCGTTTCAGGCTTTCTGAAGGCGACGGTGCCATCAGCGAAGATGTCGGCCCTCGCTTGATACCAGTTCTAGGCCCGCTTATCTGGGATCTGCGAGAACGGTGTATCGCGACATTCCTAAGATGCCTGCTCCTCCTCTCTTCTCCACTCCAGCTCTTTGTGCGCATACCCACCGGTGCCGAGCCTGTGGGGGTTAATGTTGCATGCTTGGCGCGCCCTGTTTTCCTGACTCCGTTGCACAAATTTGTCACTCCTGCACCTCTCCACAAATTCTGCCCATTGATTCTCCAAGTACCCATAATTGTTCGGGTCCTGCCTATAGGGCATAAGATCGTGCTTGATGTACGTGTTGTACAGCTCGCTCTTGAAGGTCTTCCACGCCTTGCACATCTTGAGCTTTGCCTGTCTTTCCACTTCCTTCTCGATACCTTCGGGGAAGTCGAACTGTGCTTTGATTATGTCCAACAGGAACTCTTTTTCGCTATGCGGCACTGACGGCCAGCTGGCGTATGTTATTGGAACCTTTGTCCTCGCAAGTGAAGCGCACGCTCTACGGAATGCCGCCTGAGCATTCAGAGGCAATGTGGGCACACCCTCATCACTGACTTGAGTTATCGTGTAGTGACCTATGGCATTTGATTTTTTGCCTCGGCCACCTCGCTTTCGCTTCGGTGCAGCGGTGTCTTCGGTTTGCTCATGACAGCTGGCCTCCGCATGTTGTTCATGGCAAGGTTGAGCTGGTAGGAGACAAGTCCAGCTCATCTTGTTGAGGAGAACAGGGCCGAGGCACTTCACGTTCATCTCTGGACGCCATCTTCAAAGGAGGACAAAATTTATGTCGATTAACGATAGGGTGGGTACAAAATTCATCTTTGTATGCAGCACGTTCGACGTCCACAGTAGTCATGCCGAACTTCTCGACCTTAACACTTGAGAGAGCGACCCAGCGTCACGGAAAGAGGGGGATCTTGAAACGTACATAGTCGAGTTCCCAGATCTCCTCAATGTAGCCGTAGTACGCACACACCCCACGTTTGTCCTGGAAGGCATCTATGCGGACACCACTGTTCTGTACTGTACTCTTCCTATCCTGTGCTCTGGTATAAAAGGTGTACCCATTTATGTCGTATGCTTCAAATTTTAGGACTGTGTGACTTGGCCATCTTGCCAACAACCAATATTCTCCTCAGTTGAACTACTAGTAATTCAGACCTGCAACCAGTTGTTGAAGCTGCGGTTGTGCTGTCTGGTGAGCCAAGCCTCCGTACGGCCTGGATTCTCTCTGCGTAGCTCTTCCTTGTGCATGTTAATATCTTGGGCCACTTCAGTCATGTGTTGCAAGACTGTGAAATGGGCTTGAGACAACGACGTGTAGTCAGCAATGAGTGACTTCCTCCCTGTGGTACCTTTGCCATCCAGTCACCCCTCATGGCGTGACACAGGCACACCTATTAGTTGTAGCTGGTCCATGTAATCGATGCAGAACTCGACCACCTCTTCGGTGCTGTAACCTTCGACGATGCTGCCCTCTAGGCGAGATCTGTTTTGTACGTATTGCTTGAGAATTCCCATGTACTACTCAAACGGGTACATCTGGCGTAGAAATACTAGTCCACAGATCTTTATCTCTCTCACGAGGTGGACGATAACATGGACCATGATATCAAAAATGATGGAGGAAAATACATCTCAAGATGACATAGTGTCTTCACCACATCGGCCTGCAAAACATCAAGTGCTTCGGGATCAATGACCTTCTGAGAGATTGTGTTGAAAAAGTAACACAGTCTAATGATTGTGTCTCGGAGATAGGGCGGCTGGATATTTCGGATTGCAACAGGAAGCATCTGTGTCATCAACACATGGCAATCATGGGACTTCATGCCAACTAGTTTCAGATCTTCCATCGAAGCAAGTTTTGAGATGTTGGCGGAGTAACCGGACGGAACTTTCACACCTTGCAAGCACCGGCACAGTTCGGTCCTCTCGGCCTTTTTCTGGTTATAGCAGGCTGGAGGAAGCCTTGTTCTGCCTTTTTGGGAGGGTTCAGGTGCCAACTCGGGCCTGATCTTCATGTCAACCAAGTCGAGACATGCATTGAGGCCGTCCTTTGTCTTCCCCAGAATATTAAGTAAGAGACCGATCAAGTTGTCACACACGTTCTTCTCTACATACATGACGTCGATGCAGTGGCGAACTTCAAGGTGCCGCCAATATGGTAACTCCCAAAATATTGATTTCTTCTTCCACATGCCGATTGCCTTCACCTTTTTACCACCCTTTCCGAGGATAACATCGATATCCTTAACCATATTGTACACCTCTTGCCCGCTGTAATGCCTTGGAAATAAATCTCTCTCCCTCGTCCCGTCAAATTGTTCCTTCATATTGCAGTAAGGGTGATTCCTGTTAAGGAACCTACGTGGCGCATGAACACCGTTTTACGGGAGTGGGCCAGCCACCTACTCATAGTACCATCTAAGCAATGAGGACAAGCCTTGTCTGTTTCTTTACTCTGGCCCGAAAGATTATGTAGGGCAGGCAAATCATTGACCGTGCAGAACAACATGGCACATAGCGTGAAATTCTCCTGTTTATGCGCATCCCATAACTGCGCCCCTTCGCTCCTGTAACATCCCCAAATTATTAAGCTATGGTTTGTGCATTATGGCATGTCATTGCATGAATTCAAGTTAAATTTTGAACTAGAATTTGAATCCAAGAGAGAAGCTTCAAATATGTTTAAACCTGTAAACCAATTCCAAAAGTAGCAAAGGAATCATCAAATTCTTGTTGAAGTTGTATTTGAACCAAAGTAATAGTTTGAGTTATTTTGAATTTGCATTGAATTGGGGAAAGATCTTTGAATTAGTTTGATTTGCAAACAAATTTGAAGCAGAAATCAAAAGTAAAAATAAAAATAATAAAAACCTATTCTAACCCCCTCCCCCGACGGGCCTCTCTCTCTCTCCCGGCCCGCTTCCTTCTCTCCCCTTTTCCCCCACGTGGCCCGCTCCCTTGGCCCATCTCCCCGCGCGGCCCACCTGGCCCGCCCCCTCTCTTCTCCCTCCTCCCTCTCTCTCCCTGCTGCCGCCGCTGGCCGCGTGGCAAGCGCGCGCTGCCACTTGTGCCACCTCGCCGCTCCTCTTCCTCCCCATAAATCCCCTTCTCGACCGGCCTGCCTCCCTTCTTCTCCCGTTTCCTCCGCCGCTCTGCCACCTTGACCTCCACCCCACTGCTCCACTCGAGCTCGCCGCCGGCGCCACCTCTCCCTCTCCATCGTCCTCGACTCCGTCGCTCCACTCCCGCCTCGGTCGTCCTCAGCGCCGAGCTCCTCCCTCGCCTCCCTCACCTCGCTCCCGCTGCCGTTTGCCCCAACCCCGCCGCCTCCGCCGAGCGGAGCTCGCCTCGCCCGAGCTCCCCCTTCCCGGAGATCTTCCTCCGCCGCTCGGTCACCGCCTTCTCCGCCGCAACGTCGCCGCCCCGAGCCCAGCGCCGCCCCGTCGCCAAGCCTCGCCCCCGGTCGCCTCGGAGCTCCGCCCCCGTCTACCCGGAGCGCCCTCGGCCGCCGCTCCGCCCCCACCGCCCCTCTGTCGCCGTCGGTGAGCCCCGCTAATCCGGGCCGAGCTTGAGCAGCCGGTCCCAACCGGACCAGTTAGGGCTTAATGCCCATTAATTAATCGGTTGAAGCACAATTAAGCCCTTATTAATTGCTAAGTGTGTTTATTATTCGTGATTAATGTTCAGACATGCACTTATTGTTGATGATTAGTCATTAAGTGTGGTTCCGACACAGTAATTGTTGTAATCAATGTTAACCAGTGTAATTATTGAGCTCATTTTGTTGTCTCAATGACACGTGGGTCCCAGCTGTAGGAATTTAAGAAAAGATAAAAGAAAAGGGAATTATCTGACTGGTAGGCCCCACATGTCATAGGCTCTATTAGTGTTGACCCATATTGACCAAGGGGCCCACCTGTCATACTCTAGAGCTAGGTTATATTGAGTAATAAATGTATTCTGAAATTCTTTACTGAGGAAAGGGGGTTTAAACAGATTAAATCTTGTAAAATTCGTAGAAAATTCATCTGAATTCAGAAAAATGCAAATAATATATCAAAATGTTTAGAAAAATGAGAGCTATTCAAATATGCCATGTTCATCCATGTTTGCATTTTGGAATAAATGAAATTGGCTAAAAACTTGAATTAGGTTTTCCCCGAACCCCCGGAAGTCTTCGGATCGCGATATCTTGCGCGTCCGGACTTCGATTAAATTTATTCCAGTTGCATTAGATTTTATTTTGAATCCTCTAGGTCATGTCATACATTGCATCTCATGCTGGAGTTCGTCATCATGGTATTCACACTGCGCTTGTTTCCGGTGTTTTCGTTCTTCGATAGGACTGGAAGATCTCGACGTAGTTGTTTCCGAGCAGGAACAGCACGTAGTACCTGAACCTCCAGGCAAGCAGCCCTCCTTTGACCATGTTGCGGATATCCCATTATTTACAAATTTATTATTTGTTTTTAAATCCCTCTTGCATGCGATCAACTGATATTTTCACGGTAAGTGATAGCCCTATCCTCTGCATAAAACTTACTTTGTCGCTCAATCAACACCACCAACCCTCCCAACCTAGTTGGAGTAGTTTAATTGCCATTGTTGAATTATTTATATAGCTATTGATGCTTAGACATGCTTAGCTGTATAAATGTCGTAATTCCTGGGATGGCAGACAGAACACATTACTCTGGATGGGTTAGCTGGTAGGTGGGTGTTCACCGGGCGGTAGCTAATAATCTTGACTAATACTTATCGGGCTAAGACGAGAGGCCATGGCTGAGAGCATGATGGGCTGTCTCGTTTTTCCCACAAGGACTGGTTCTCGGCGTACATTTACCCAAGATTTGTGTACTACTACACGGGTGGATTATGGGACCACCCCTGACCGAATAATTTGTCTAGGCTTAGGATATGAGCCGCATAGTTTGCCGTTTTCGTGGAATTGGGTGAGTGGAAAAGGAATGTGGTGTGTTGCTTCAATATGGGGGTGAGGGTTACACACGGTCTGGGACCGGGGATGTATCACCTGGCACAACTAGTGGGACTGTGGCGAAGTATCGGCCGAACTATCGTTCGCGGATTAGCCCATTAGGGCGGCTCATACCTAGGTCGAAAACATTGTAAAGGTCGTGTTCAACCACCCTCTGCTAGCACACCTCGTGAAAGTGTGTACTCCGTAGCGCTAAGAGTCGGTTGATACGTGTAGGTAAAGATGTACACCCCTGCAGGGTTTGAACTATTCGAATAGCCGTGTCCACGGTTATGGACAGCTTGGTGATTACCTACCTCGAATTAGACAAGTATAACCTTAATCTAAAACTTGCCAACTCTAAGGACGGAATGGTAGCGATTGCTTCCTCCTTGGTGGTTGAGGAAGAATCGAGGGTTTGGAATGTTCATAAGGTCTGCAATAGATTTTAGTTGCGAAATAAACTCTCTCATGTAGTTTGGCTCATCTGCTTTGAAAAATACTCCAGTAGTCGGATTTCAATCTACTTAAAGGTATTTTTGAAGAGCAAATTAGCTTTCCGCAAAAGAGTCCACAGATAGCCCCTTTTTGATACCTGTGCATCTATTACTACTTTCCCTGTAAGTCTTGCGGAGTACATTTTGTACTCACGTGCTGTTACTGATAAATTTGTGTGCAGAGGAAACCACTCCCGTAGTGGATGGTTTCTACATAAAGATCGACTCCGACATCGACTAGTCACTGGGAATCCCAGGCAGTGATCCTGCCCAGGGTTCGGCAGCTTGGTTAGTTCTGCCGCCACTTTGGCTCTACCTTTGGGCTTCTTAGCCAAACTTAAACCTTCCGCTGTGTTATGGACTTTCATGTATGTATATATATATGTTGTTAAGTTTCCGAACAACTAGTATTATTGTAGTTCTATCGTAGAGTCTCTGTTGTGATACTGGTTTGTTCACCCTGCCTCATGTGCAATGCGTGTATGGTTGAAGTACATGACGCAGGTAGGGTTTCAGGGTTTTTAACATAGCGTTATTAAGTTTCATCACCCCTGTGAAGTGACTCTCCACTGAGATGTTGGGAGCTATATCACCCTAGTCCAGCTGAGCATTAATTTGCCGGGACGAGTTCAGGGTTGACGCTCTAGTTCAGTGGGAAAGAGTGAGGAGGCTATATCATCCTACTGCTCTGTGCATTGATTTGCCGGAGTAAGCTTTGGGGTTGAAGTCTCGGGCTATTCGAAGCCATATCACTCCACTCCTCTCAGAATTGATACCTGAGAGTTGAGGTCGGGGTTGACGTTTTGACTTAGTGGGTGATTTAGCTTAAGACTCTCTGTTATGAATCCTGGGGTTCGACAGGCTTTGGTATCAGAGCAGGACTTCTGTAGGATGACCTTTGACCTTGGCCGATGTTGGGTCTAGAGTTGCGAAAACTATTTTGAGCTTAAAAGGGATTTACAAAAAGCATAAGTAGTGATTCTATTTACTCCTTATCCTCTTCGATCTTAGCCTTTTCCCTTACCCCCTTTGTTTGATTGGAAAAATGGCTTGCTTACTCTTTCCTCCTATTCAAAAGTTAGAATTCACGTGTTCGGGTTCCTTTACCTTCCCTCTTATCTAATTCAGTTGCAATGGGATTCTACTCTTGTTCCTTGATTCCCGATGTCTCGCGGTAAGACTGTTCATCTTACCCGATGCCTTGACATCCCTGGTTTCCCTACAACTCTTGTCAGAACAAATGGTTCGCATTTATCTCGTCTCCTGATCCATTTGGGTTCGAAAACCTTCCTATCTTTGCAATTGTTTTATCTGGAGACCTAATATAGCTCTCTTTTCCATCTTTGGCCCCAGATGGCCGAATCCTATACTACCATGGCAGGCACTTCCCACTGTCTATCAGTTGGTGGTGCTCCTCCACTCCTGCTTCGAATGTTGACCAAGTTGGGGTACAAGTGGCTTCCTGAGTATACCATCTATCGCCTCAACTGTCGATTTGGATTAAGCGACTATGTTGCTTCTCTCTGTATCTGGTCACATCCTTCAGAACTGTTGCAAACGCCCCTTCTGCAGCCAGGACATCCTGTCGTCTTTGAGGGTCGTGATGGTTCCTATGAAGCAACTGGCCAAGTGCTGTGCCGACTGCTCATGTTGCTGAAAGGATTCATTCCGTCCGTGCTCAAGGCAAACCTTATATTCCTCAGTTCCGCACCAAAGTCTTCAAAGATCATGTCGATGTTTCTCCACTGCGCGGAATCGGTAGGGTGTCTTAGCTTTCCATCTTCCTTACAGTCCTCTGGGTGCTAGCACAACAATTTGGCCTCTTTTGGATTCGTAAAGAGACGTTTCAGACGTGGAATTACAGGCAGATACCACACCACCTTAGCGGGAATTTCTTTCTTCAGCTCGATTGAAGTCTCACCATCGTCTGATTGACTCTTATGCTTGTAACGGGATGCTTTGCACACAGGACATGACTGCAGGTTTGATAATTCATTACGGTACAGGATACAGTCGTTCGGACATGCACGTATCCTTTCTACCTCCATCCCCAATGGACAAACAACCTGCTTTGCTCGGTATGTGTTTTTGGGCAGCTCGTTTCCATCCGGAAGCATGTCCGATAGGAGACCTAAGAGCACCGTGAAACTCTTATCTGACCAACCATAGCTTGCTTTCAATTTAAACAGCTAGAGCACGGATGACAACTTTGTGTATTTTGGCTTGCAACCCAGGAACAAAGGTTTTTCAGAGTCCTCAATCAAGCACATGAATTTGTTTAAGTCTCTCTCAGTATTAAAGTTCACGTCAGCAACGCGCAGCATCTGATCCAACCTATCATCGTCCTCTACGCCACCACAATCAGCATCTGCATGTACTTCCTCTGCACTTGCACAATCATCGTCTGCACATACTTCCTCTTCATCTTCTCTCCTTTCGGTGACGTCTGGTTATTGGACGATGCAAATGTCTTCGTCTAACATATTCTGTTGTTCACCATGTTTGGTCCAATACGTGTAGTCCAGTTTGAAGCCCCTAATAATCAAGTGTAATACCTGTTTTCATCTTACGGCTTAAGCCATGCATTTCATCCAGTATACATGCCATCATCTCTGCACCAACCCTTGCATAAACTCAAATGTGCAAAAACTATAATTTATAGAATATGTACATATCTCATCCTTCGCAACTAATTTCGGCAAACACCAATCAACTTATTTGGTCAACCACAACCAACACTAATAGTAGCAGGTGGAAGAAATCAGTGGCTCTTAGCTAGATCACCATATCAATGTCCCTTCTCGAGGCTTCATCCAAAAATATTATGTTTTGCTAGCTCAATTGAGGTATTTGAATTCAAATTCTCAAACGGCAGAACTGTTGATAGGTTCTTAGGCAATGTTTCTGTGGGTGAAAAGTTCTAAAAATTTATATCTAGCCATGAAAATGGGTATTCTAGCTACATATAAATTTTCGGGATTTTTGGAAACATGCATGACCTAGCTACAGTTCAAGCCCACTTCTGGGCCAGATTTGAAATTGAATTTGAAACTAGGACAAAGAATCTCCAAATGGTATAAAATTTTTATGGTAGGCTCTATATAATATTTTGTAAGTTTTGTAAAAATTTCAGATTTTTTGGAGCAGGTTTGGATGCCCAATTGAATTGTTATTTGGTTATGTTCCTAGAAAAAGGAAAAAGAAAAGAAAATTTTGATTTGATTTTGGGCTGAGGCTTTTGGGCCGCATCCGGCCCAGCCCGCGAGCTCAAAAACCGCCTCCTCTTCTCGCCATTTTCCGCTTTCACCACTGGAAAGCGTCCTCCGGCGTTTTACGCCTCCTCCCTCCCCTGACAGGTGGGGCCCACCTGCCAAGGCCCCTTCTCCACGTCGCCGCCGCCAGGTGGCCATGGTGGGCGGCGCTGCCACCGCGGCGTCCCGACCGCCGCCCTTTTTAAGCCGGCCGAGCCGCCCCTTCTCCCTTTTTCTCTCCCTGCACCAAACCCTAGCCCCTCCCCTCTTCTCCCCGTTGCCGGAGCCGACCCCGCCATCGCTTCCTTCTCCGCCTCTGGCTACAGCTCCGGCGAGCTCCGCCCCATGCATCCGGTGAGCTCCGGCCTCCCTCTCCCTTCTAGAGCACCCCCTTCTCCTCCCTAACTCCCTCGTCCCCTCCTCCTCGCAGATCTGCACCCGGAAGCCCGTCGCCGACGACCACCGCAGCTCTCCGTCGCTGCCGGCCACCGCAGGCTCCACCCCGAACTCCTCCGCTTCCTCGCGCCCGCGCATTGAACTCGGGGTGAGCCGCCCGTGCCTCCACTGCCTTTCCCCAGTCCTGCAGTGCCCCATAGCGCCTCCGGGCTTCCTTCGGCGAAGCTCCGGCGAGGGCACCGCCACCCGAGCCACTCCGGCCACCTCAGCGCTGAGAGGGAGTGAAGGAGGCGAGTGGCAGCCTCCCATTGGCTGCCCGAGGTCCAGTCAGCAGCTGACGGGCCACCTTTGACCAGTCAGCGCTGCCAGGAGGGCCCCGCATGTCAGTTGGGCGTGGATAGAGTTATGGTAGAATTTTGGGTGCACATAGCAATTATTTTTATTAATTTTTGCAGAAAATAATTCCATAATTGAGTTCTAGGGTTTTATACAAAATGTGAATTTGAAAATACCGTAACTTTTTGCTCATAGCTCCAAATTTAGCAAATTTTATATATCTAAAATCCTTGTGAAATTATCTACAACTTGATTTATAAATACAATGTTGACCAATATTCAATTGTGCAATAATGTTCCCTCTCGCGCACTGACTTTCAAAATTCATAGCTAAACTTATGTAAATTCAAATTGCATAATTCCAACTACGTTAGTCTTGTCTCTCAGCGTAATTTTCCTAATTAAAATACGTTAGGGTATGACCACTCACTATGACTAGCCATTTTCAAACCTAACATGAATTTGAACGTAAAATGTTCATGCATGCATTGCTAGGGCAATCAATTAGTTCCACAAGTTCAAATTGAGAAATGTTCGTTGCCATAGATTCCTAACATCCATAAGTCACTTTAGAAATTCACACCTAGCGTCATTCATCATGCATTCATGCTGGACTTATTACTTTCCTTTGTCGTTTCTTTTCCGGCATCTCGTGTTGCTTGCAATAGAACCCGAAGAAGAAGATCATCAGGCTTTTGACTCTACTCAAGACCCTGAGCTTTGTGATCAAGGCAAGCAGAGCTTGTTGCATACTCTCATTCCTATTATATGCCTTGTTTGAATGTGCTTGTGCATGGATGGTTTACTTGAATCTTATGATCGGAATTGAGCAAACTAGTATGCTTAGGATGTACCAAGTGATTATGCCTTGCTATGGCTGAGAATTGAACTTGTTGTTCTATTAACTTGAACTTGTTAAAGTGAGATGTGAGAGACGAGGGTGCACACGATGAATACGGTTGTTATATATTGATGCCATGATGCGACTCCCGGTGTTTGAAGAGCTTGTCGCTATACCAACCTGAGGTAACTTCATCATGCTACTCCCTTATCACCGCGTGGACGTCACAGGAATCGACGCTGGGGTATAGTTGAGGTAAGTCTCGATATCGCTTGGAGCCTTGCAACCTCCAAGAGAAATGCACTCACTATACCCATGGTGGTCGTATTGCCGGTAACGGTCCGAGAGATTGATTGAAATTGTTATTAGGATGGATCAATGATTAAATTAGGGTGTGGGCTGCCTCAAATGAGTTGGAAATGACAAAATGAATGGCATTATGTTTGTGCTTTGATTCATATGAAATCTGGACTGCCAGTTACTTCCAATGTTTTCTCTCATATCGTTAATGTCATATTGCATATTTTGTACCATGTTATCTTGAAATGCATCATGTTTATTCGCTGCTATAGCAAAGCTTGTGTAGGACATCTAATCAAGCACGAATAAGACTTGCGAGTACCCTTGTACTCACCTAGGATATCCCTAGAATTTTGCAGGTGAGCCAGTGGTCGCAGATTTTTATGACGATGCTTAGTCGCATGATTTCCTTGGTTGGCGTTCGACTCGTGGGAGCTCTTTTGGCTTTTGGACAGCGGTTGATGCACCGCTGTGGAATTTATTTACCTTTATCCGCTGTTGTATAACCATTTCAGATTTGACTATGTTTCCAGTTATAACCGAATGATGTAACCCTTCATAGTTCACTATGTGGACAGCTAGTTCTATTATCATACCGTAGTTGCTTGTGTGATGATATTTCTTGCTATCCAACATATGCACCCACCTCCCGTCTGTCATGCGTGAATGTTGAAATGGGGAGTGTGGTTGGATGCATATGGAGGTGCTTGATATTTTATTTCGATTCAATTGAAGTGCAAAGTGAATGTATGGTCCTTTACCAAAGTGAGTCATACGCGTGAAGCGTATGTTTTTGGAATGGTGAGCCCTCAATCAGGCCGTGGTGAGACATAAGCATTGTGTCGTATGTGTGTCGCATGGGGCGGGGGTGGGCCATAGTCCACCGCAGATAGCGGCTATGGTCACCGTCTTCACTTGTTGTGAATTCCTTGAATCGAATTAAAATACCGGTCCCTCACATCAAGTGCGCTTGAATCTGTAGGGCTAAGTTTTGTCCGACAAATGGTCTCTCATTTCTACAATCGCAACAAGGACAATATATAAAATAAAACACCCTTCTTCAACCTATCCTCGTGGGTAGCTGTCAGAAAATTTGTCACACCATTAAGGTACCCTGGATTCGTAGAGAACCGTACACCCACCCTCGATCCATGTTGCTACACGCGCTGCACAACGAGTAAAATAATAAATTTACCTAATAAAACAAAGCCACCTAGCTTTTCATCGAAGAAATGAGCTACCAAAGTAATGTTCATGTAATAAAATTCTACGTAAATTAGTCTTAAACACTATATTTATGAATTTTTAGTAATATATAAACCCAACTTTGCAAAACTCAAATAAAGTCAGTAGCTAATTATTTAAGGGAAAAGCAAATGTACATGCACATGTGGGTACATGAGTTAAAGATTAATGTCAATTCTTATATTTGTGCATCTCAAAAAATTCTCTAACAATTCATAGATGTTCATCATGTTATAGTGTACACATCCAAAAAATTTCATGCAAAAATATAATAAAGAGTTCCCTACACAAAAAAGACAAAAAATTCAACTTATTTTTAAAACAATGCATCAACAATTTTTTGTCTTTTTTGTGTAGGGCACTCTTGATTATATTTTTGCATGAAATTTTTTGGGTGTGCATGTTATAACATGATGAATATCTATGAATTGTTTGAGAATTTTTTGAGATACATAAGTATTAGAAATTGACCTAAATCATTAACTCATGTACCCACATTTACATGTACAAAATCCACTCTCATTATTTAAATAATATAAGAAAGCAACATTTCTATATATGTCAAAATTTTATATGTTGATGCACGAATAAAATGAAGCCAACATACAACATATATGAAAAGTTGAATTTTGGTGCAACATATATTATTTTTGGAGCTATCATGCTCCAATATTAGGGCTTAATTAAGGGCAGTTGGTCATTTTCACAATTTTATAGCACTGTATCATGAACAAAATTATACCATAAAATTCTACAGATGAAATGATGAATTTACAAAAAATAATCACCTCATTTCGAGTTCGTATGAATTTTCTATGATTTATAGAATTCTAAAGCATTTTGAGCATTTTCTTGCTTTTTCTCAGAAAATCAAAAATATGCAAAACTTTTGTTACTCGGCCTAACTTAGCCATTGAGCATGACAAGTGGGGTCCTCTGTCATATTAATTTTTCTTTTTCTTTTTTCTCTCTATGACACATGGGTCCCACATTTCTTTTCTTTTTCTTTTCTTTTCCCAACTAGCTCATAATGGCGCGCACAGAGTAGTACGGAGCTAGCTGGATAGCGAGGGGATCGACTCAATCATCCAGGATGGAATTAGGGGGGGGGGAGGGCACGAGAAAGAGACTGTGGCTCATAGAGGAAGAGTCGGCTGACGCTGGGGAGGCCGGAGATGACGGTGGCGACGGCATGCGGCGGCGGCAGCTCGGTGAGATCGTCGGTGAGCAAGGATTGCAGTGCCCTGAGCATGATTCCTTCCAACACGAGGTTCGCCGGCTTTTTCTGGCGCGGTTGCGTGTGCGGGCGGCTCGAGAAGAGGGCAGGAAGAGGGCCGGTGCCAATGGTGATAGCGGCGAATCGAGCTGGGAGAGTGAGCTTATGTAGTTATTTGCACAGACGACTCCAAGTCTAGAACCATCTGCAAAACTATCAAGAACGGTTACCAAACAGAACCATCTGCATTGTGAAATATAGTTCAGACAGCTCACAACAGGAACCGTCTGCACTAATATTACAGACCGTCCCAGTTGGGAACCGTCTGTACTGTTAGGGATAGTGCAGACGGTTCCCAGCGTGTACCGTCTGTAATAATATCACAAACAGTTCCATCTGGGAATCGTCTGTGATCTCCTTCGTATTACAGACAGTCCCAGTTGGGAACCGTCTGTGATATTTTTACAGACGGTTATTTATATATGAACCGTCTGTACTGTGCATAGGACGTCATTTTTTTATTTTTGGAGATCGAACGATCGGAACAGAACAAGGTACGCTAATATTTGAACATAGTATCTCTAAAAAAAGTATTATTTGAACACAGTAGTACGGAAGCTAATATAGGCTAATATTGAAGACTAATTAATACAAAGTAGTACTAATTGTTACAAAGTACTAGTAATTAGTGCACTAATAACTAATTAATTAAGTCGACGCCTCTTGCTGGGCAGGGCTGATTGTGCTGTTATCGCCGTGGAGGCCGTCTCATCGCTGTCTCTACCGTCGGTGCTGTCCTTGTCGGTGTCGGTGTCGTCCTAGCCGTCGTCGTTATCGGTGGTGTCCTCCCATTTGTCATCGGTCCAGTACCCGTGAGCGGCGGCGGCGCCCTGCTGGTCCTGATGCTCTAGACTGCCGCCACCATCGTCATCCTCGTCGTCATCATCCTCGTCCTCATTCTTGTCGTCGTCGTCGTCCACCTCCTTGTCCTCGTCGGCCTCGTCGGTCTCCTCCTCTGAGCCCGGGAGCGATGCACCGCCGTGGAATTCGTTTGACATCCACCAGTCGGCATCGTCGGAGGTCGACAGCGTCCAATTGGTGGAACGGTTAGTCTCCTCGTCGGAGGAGATCACCTTCATCGCCGGTGAGTCCTCCTCGGACGAGTAGTTCGATGGCCAACTAAATGGTGACGGCGGACCCGTGTAGGGTGATGGGATGGGCGGCGACGATGATGACGTCTGCTCAGTCGCCATGGCGGAGGAGAGAAATGCAGGAGGGAATGGATTAGGCGGAGGTGGAAGCGGGTACTTATTTGGAAGAGGAGGAGGGAGCGAAGCGACGCGAAGATGAATATGTAGTGACGCGACCACAGGGGAGTCGAAGGTTGAAGACGAAGGGGCACAGTTGGTTTACCGCCCAATTAATTGCGGCGATACGCACAGACGAAGTGCCTTCTCGACTGTACATATTCACAGAGTAGCACGACAGAAGCATTGCAGTGGTCCATTTATTACAACTTAATTTACAAACTCGCAATACAACAGACAATCTTACAACACATTCCCAAAAGTACAGGGAATTTAAAACCGTTATCGTTTGGCTACAGCAAAAGTCTTCACTACTACTCTCACCTCACTCGACCTACTAACTACTCGGTGTTGATTTCGTCGTGGAACTCGACGTACTAGTTGACACCTTCGTCCTCCTTTGGCGTTGCTTGCTCTTCGGAAACTTCGTCGTCGATCTTGACGTAGACCACCTCCTCCTCCGTCGTCGGCTCACAGCCTACTCAAAGGAATTAGATAGAGGGATGAGTACAGAAGGTACTCAACAAGTCCAGGAATAGCAAAGAGGTGTTTGATGCACTATCTACTGAGAACGGCAACGTTCTCCAAAAAGCAATGCAGTTAGAGAAGGTAAGAGAGTCAAGTTTTAATTAAAGAGACTAATGATCTCATGTCTCACAAGCTGCTAGGATTCCCGATGAATCCTTTTCTTGCCGGGTTCGCAGTTCCAACTGGGAACACGGAGTGACAATGCCACAATTCTATACACTCTGCAGAGGTGCGCAACTGTACCCACAAACGATCATAAATATGTACCCGAGGGAGCGACCCCCAAATCACGTACCCATGATCACAGAGCCGTTTCGCCGCCCGCTCGGTTATACCCCGCGTCGCAGTCCTGCACAATCAGGCCAAGGACTACCAGTCTCGCGTTGATACTACGATACAACGCTTGTGGATAGCCAACGGCTAGCGCCACCTTCCCAATAGCTGATACCCCGCATACAACTATTGAGGTCTTCCTTTCCCGGGGGAGTATAGACCTAGGGTAAAGGGTACTTTAGCTCAGCCCCGCCCATACAGGGTATGTGGTATGCGCGATCACTATGGCCTTTAAGCACAATCGATCATTGGTTGCATTAACCTTATATGAAACATTCCCGTGTGATGAAATCCACCCTCCCAAATGTGCCAAACTGCACCCATACCAGGATTTCACCACCCGCCATGTGATCACCCAAGAACCGGCGATCCAAAACAAAACAACAGTCGATTCATCTCTAGAAAATAGATTTTTGTGCATGTTATAGACAAGAGGGAAATCGAAGAACATTCTCAACGGACATGAACAAGAATTGGACTTGCCTGGTAGCGGGTTTGAAATGGAGTCCGAAGGGTTTACTTGTGGAACTCCGGCTTCTGACAAAGAAAATAATAAAGTCCGATAAGGACTAATTCAAGGAAACATGAATGTGAATGACCTACTACTACATGCATGTGGAAATGTATCACCTTATGCAAAATCTTCTATGTTATCTTTCTTAGAATATTTTATGTATGATTCACAATTTTTAATGGGCCTGATGATCTTTAATTGTCTTTAGAATCGTAGGTAACTAAAACAATGTGTTAGTTAATTATCCTTTCTTTGAAGTTCCTATTGCTACTCATCAAACCTCCATTTGCTTAAACCTTTAATCTAGACCCTTTATTTAAAGATTATGATTTACTAATTATTATATATATATATATTTTTTTTATCTGATTTCAAGAAAAAGAAGAAAACATCTAGTTTAGATAAACAACCCAGTAATTTAAGTTATTCCTCAACATATACATGTATACTTATTCATTTTCTTTCAAAGTAAAGGAGACTAACTTTCTTGTTCCTATTTCTTATTTTAAGAAAAAGAAATTAATTGATTTTTATCTAATCAATCTAGCCCGTTTAGCTTTCTTTGATGACTTTTGGACCTATTGGCCTCTCTCCTCTCACCTCTCCTTTCTTCCTTACCTGGCCACACACACACCTGCACACACGCACACACAGAGGCAAAACAATTCCCCTTCTCCCTGCCCTACGGCTCTCTCGGCTACTCCAGGCGCCGTCGCCCCCAAGGCTTGCCATCGGCTTGGCCTCGGTCCGGTGCCATAATTGGCGCCGCTGCGCTCCTCCACCGTTCCTCTCTCTTCTCGGTCGATTGGCTCCCTCATTCTCCCCAAATCCTCCCAAATCCTCCCGCCGTCGCCGCCTCTTCAACCCGGTGCCTAGGCCGCCTCCAGGATGCCGCGTTGCCAACTCGCCATACGCCTCGGCCCCCTGCTGCCGTCGTCTCCCTAAGGTGCTCGTCCGGGCTCGGTTCCGTCGCCATCTGGCCGCCTAGCCCTAGACACCGCTCCTCTCAGCACCATTGCGGGGTCCTCTGGAGCGCGAGCTCCTTCCGAGCGCCGCTCCGCTCGGCGCTCCGCGCGGCCGCTCCATTCACGGCCGTCACCGCCGGACGGCGATGAGTTGGTCGCATCGCAACCGCGGTGGCGCGCCGACCCCAGGTAAGCCTCCTCCTTCTTCTTCCTTTCTACCTTCCAACTTCCCCCAATCTTCCTCCTATTTTCCCCCCATTTGTTCTAGGGTTCTACTCAATTGAATCTGGCTATTGCTTAGTTAAAGCTTAATTTTGGTGCTAGACCGATTGCCGTGCTTGATCTAATGGTCCCCTAATTTTTATTTGCTAATGTGGTTGTCCTGATGCCATAGTTGATCTGTGGTCTTCTGAATATCTTTTGTTAATATGGGCTGGACTGATTAAAGGTAAATAGGAACCGATTTGAACATGAATTATTTGATCTTAGTTATTCTGGTCTTAGCCACTCTCTGCCCTCCCCACTTTGCATATTCCCAAATCAGGTTGTTAACTGAAAGAAATAAATATTCATCTCGTGCATTACAGTACTATGGTTGATTAAGCTGATTCTAGTGATTTTGATAGCTATACATGTCTTTGTGCTATACATGCTCGTGGAGTTGATAAGTAATTACTTAATACTCTTTATGCACTGATATGTTAATTATATCTATTTGCTCGCGTTGCCTAGTTCTTTTATCACATACTACAAGAATGCCTTGTCGACAACTCACTTAATTTTAGCTACGCATTCACTACTGCAGAATACATCAGTACTGACGGGCAAAAAACGTATCTACTGACGGGCATTTGGGCCCGTCACTAATTAAATGTCAGTGGTGCTAAAAAATCCACTGACGGGCTCAATGCCCGTCAGTGGAGATACATCTGGGGAACAAAAAAAAATTGGGCTGGGCCCGGGTAGCCCGCTGGATCCGCCGCTGCCCCGGGCGCCGCTGGCCCCGCGCCGCTGCCCCCCGCCCCGCTCGATCCGCCGCTAGCCCCGCGCCGCTGCCCCCCGCGCCGCTAGATCCGCCGCCGGCCCCCGCGCCGCTTGCCCGGGCGCCGCTCCGCTCCTCCGCCCTCCTCCGCTCCTCTGCTGGTTGCCGACGCTCCTCCTTCGCCACCGCTTGCCCGGGCGCCGCTGGATCCGCCGCCACCGCCCCACGCCGCTGCCCCGCGCCGCTCGATCCGCCGCCGGCCCCCGCGCCGTTGCCCCGCGCCGTTGCCCCGCGCCGCTGGCCCACGCGCCGCTTGCCCGGGCGCCGCTGGATCTGCCGCTTGCCCCCACGCCGCTGCCCCCGCGCCGCTCGATCCGCCGCCGGCCCCCGCGCCGCTCGATCCGTTGCCGGCCCCCGCGCTGCTGGCCCCCGCGCCGCCGGCCCCTCGCCGCTAGACCCACGCCGCACCGGAGCAGGGGAGGCCGGAGGGGAGGTCGCCACCGACGCACCGCTGGAGGAGAGGGGGAGAGAGGGAGAGAGGGAGCGGGGAGGGGAGGCCGGAGGGGAGGTCGCCACCGACGCACCGCTGGAGGAGAGGGGGAGGGAGGGAGCAGCGGGGCTGGGAGAGAGAGGGGGCGGGGCTGCGGGAGAGAGGGAGAGAAGAGAGAGGGGTGGGCTGTTAGGGTTAGATGGTATTTATAGTAGATGAGAATTGCGGGACTGGGTGGGCTTTTAGTGGGCCAAGAGATCCGCTGACGGGCTGGTTTTCGCGCCCGTCAGTGGTATAACAGCTCCACTGACGGGCCTAGTTTTGAGCCCGTCAGTGATATTTTTTCTACGTAAAATTTGTAAAGCTCTTATATCCACTGACGGTCGTACTAATCCGCCCGTCAGTGATGTGTTTACCACTGACGGTCTATCTTGTGCCCGTCAGTAGTGATGTTCAGGAAAGGGTCTATCTGCAGTAGTGATTCTAAGATGTTACTAAAACCGGTGTTGTGGTTATTCTGCTTAAGTGTTAAATTGGGGTCCTTATACTTTGGTGCTATATCTATTGTGCTGAACTAATCCTACCTTAGAGCTATGGACAAACTGCTATTAACTAATGATGATGCTTGGGCTTACTTCTGTTATGTTCATCTGATTTTTAAGAACTCCATTGTAGCTGTTGTTCAGTTTATAAATATGATTTTGTTGTCATGTATGCTCCTTTCTAGCATTTTAGCTCTCTGATAACTACTGAAGTTTATTAGATTTGCAACTGATTTGCGTTTAAAGGATTCCTTTCCATTTCTCTGAACGTTGTACCACACTGGTTTGGTCTACTCTAGGTTGCTACCTTAATTAAATATTTAAACTCATCTATTACAAGGGTTCCACACGCATGGTTATATGCACATTAAACTCCTATGTTAAAGAACAGATTCTGTCTTGCTTTAGTTTACTCTTACATGGATTTCTTCCTAAGGAGTATAAAAGAAAAGTAGGATTTTCTAAGAACATATGGTGTTCTTCTTTTTGTTTATTTATTTATTCTTAACTAGCTAATCTATGATGCTTGAAATCTTATACCTTTTTAAACTGATAAGAACATGATACTGGTCTGAAGTTTCAGGCTTCTATTAAGCCTACAATTGAATAAGAGTTTATCTCTTGTTTTGGTTCAGATTTTAACTGATACCGGTGCTGATTTTTATAGCTCATACTTAAGAATGGTTGTAATACTTAAATCTAATATCCTTGTTTTCCAAGGACATGAATCCATCACTATCTACTTTTCCTGAATCTTAACACTTATACCCTATTGGATGAGGCTTTAATTCCAATGGTATGAACCTATAGCTATATTTGATTTCAGCTTCACTCTTTGTTTTTAATATGTACATGTATATGAATATATGTTGGTTCATTAAGCTGGAAGAACAGATGCTTCATTTATCTCAGCTTATTCTTATGATAGCTTTTATCTGAGAATAGTTTAGAGAAAGGTATAAATTTGATAAGAACAGATCTCATGCTTACTTCGAATTGGTATTAGAAACTGTTACGAACAGATCCTATTCTTGGTCCACTTAACTATCAAGTATCTTTCCCTTTGTGCACGTTAGCTCCTTTAACTAATAGAAACAGATGTTGTTATTCTTGAACTTATCCTTTTATGTTTCCTCCATTCATATGTATATATCTGGTTATTCGGCTGAAAGAATAGACACCATGCTTAATCCATTTATGTGATAATTAAAACCAAGAATGCTTGCTCATTTGAGGTGCCTGGTTTAAGTTAGTAGGCATATCCGGTGTATATATATACAGGTTCTTTGGGTAACCAATAAGGACTGATACTAATTTGATTTGGTCTCGTTTGAGTGGTAAGGATATATATTTATATACATGTTGGTTTGCTCAGATCATTAAGAGCAGATGCTGCATGATCTAGGGGTTTTCTTTTGCTTTTTCCTATGTATGTATATGCACATATTTCAGCTTATTTGTTGGTAGGAGCAGATTCTTAGCTTGGTTTTAGTTGTCCTTTGCCCTCTTTCCTATGCTTAAACCCATATCAGTTTGTTAACTGAAAGAACAGATGCTATACAGGTTGCTCACTTGATGCCTTGACATGTATGTGTGATGCTTCTCTAAGAAGGATCTGAGAGAAAAAAATGGTGGAAAACCTGATAAGGACAGAGACTACTATGCAGCCTATTTGCTGCCTTTAAAACCCTGTGATGCAATCTATGTTCTGAGGATTTTTATTTGAGAAATCAATGGTATCAAGGATAAGAACAGATGCTACTAAATCTTTTACCAAAAATCCTATGATGACAAGTAGATGCTGAGGGTCTTATTAAATCATGTTAAACTCTTTGACATGATCATGAGGTGAGAATCTAAGTGATGCTTTACCTTGCTCCTAAGCTTGCTATGGTGGATTGGCTCCTAAGGTTGCTGTTCTTCCTTGCTCTCCTGGTCCTGCTAGTGACCTGCCCTCTTCTCCACCTTGGCTGGTCCTGGTTTTCCTTCCCTCACTGGTGGCCTTGACCTCCTGGAGCTGGACTCCTAAACACCCGAGTGCTCTTCTCCTCTTGCTCGTGGTGGCCTGCTCCTCTTCTTGGTGGTGGTCTGGTCCTTGTTTTCTCAGCTATTCTCTACTTCCTGAGAGGATGGTGGCCTTTGTGGTGGCTGCTACTGTGGTGCACAGTTCTACTCGGTTGCCTTGTGCTTCTTACCTTGGCTCACTCAAGCTATCTACAACACGCTACTGCCTTATCCTTACCCTGGGTCGGCTACTACAGGATATACTCTTGACTGATATTTTCACTTGGTTGCCTTACATACTAAGCTATTGGTCTTGGGTTAGTCTCCCTTAGCTGATGGGTGTACTGCTTACCGTGCTGGATGCCTTGTCCACACTTGTTGCTTCGGTTAAGTGCATATATGTGTGAGCTGTTTAATAATTTCAGAGGATAAGGTTGCCTTGTATGCTGAGGAAATTTTGACTTTGGATAAAATGTGGCTATTACCACATGCAACCTTTGGATGGTTTATTGGACATGCACCTGATGGGTAAGTGTTGATGGTGGGCTGCCCTACTCAAAGTTTTGCCTTATCAAAAGATTTATAAAAATAATTTCTTTTTCAAAAACAAAACCATGGAGGCAATTTAGTTGTAGGAAAAATAAAATATATTTTAATATCCTCACCTCTTTTCTCCATATACAATATACTAGATTGAATTGTCCGATGAGGGTCTTAGCCACGTGGCCCTCGGACATTTTTGAAAACGAAACATTTTCAAAAACTATTTTTAAAATTAGAAAAGTATTTAGGTCATCGGCACTCTTTTGCCCCCGCGGCTAACCCCGCGGATGTCGGCGGAATTGTGCCGATAAGACCAATTCTATTTTAAAATCATTTCCGAACATCTTTATTTTAAACCCTTGCCTCCTACAGCAATGGCGTGATCCCAACGGTCTCGAGTGCCCATACTCGATGACCTCGGATGATCGCCAACATTCCCGAAGGATTTCTCCCCTCGGTTCTCGGTGTCCTCGACGACTCAGGGTTTGAAGGCTTCGAAGATCCGAAGATCTAAGAATTTGAGTTTAGATGATGTATAGATAGAATTGATTCATTATGTAACTTCCATTTTTTTTATTCATTTGTATTATTATTGTATCATGACATTGTAACATTTATTCAATTAATAAAGTTTCAATTTTAATTTCATGATCATGTGTATAACGATGTATGCAATGTATGTCATGAATGCACAACCAATTCCTTCCCCTCTCGACTTAGCTCTCGACTTAGCCCGGTAGAATCGGCTCAACTTAGCGATGCAAGTTGCTCCGACTCCCGTCTCATGCCTTTAATGACTAACCTGAAAACCAGGGTTCTCACATTAATATTACAGACGGTTCCAGTTGGGAACAGTCTGTACTGCCCTCACAGTACAGACTATTTCCAGCTAGAGTCGTCTGTGATATTAGTACAGACGGTGCCAGCTGGGAACAATCTGTACTGTGAAGGATAGTACAGATGGTTTTCAATTGGTACTGTCTGTACTAATGTCACAGACGGTCTGCGTTAGGAACCGTCTACATTGTGAGGGATAGTGCAGACGGTAGCAGTTGGGAAGTTAGTAGTTGGGAACCGTCTGCACTATCCCTTAGTACAGACAGTAGCAATTGGGAACCGTCTGCAGTATCCCTCACAATGCAGACGGTTCCTAACTGGTACCGTCTGTACTAATATCACAGACGATCCCAGTTGGAAACCGTCTGTGCTGTCCTTCGTAGTACACACGGCCCCAGTTGGGAACTGTCTGTGATATTTGTACAGACGGTTCGTCATAAGAGCCGTCTGTACTGTAGTGTCCCGCTTGTTCGCCTTTGCTCGTAATCATTTTCTCAGACAGTTCGCGTTTGGAACCGTCTGTGATAAGTACTGTACAGACGGCTCCGAATAGCCGTCTGTACAGGTGGTGTCCCGTAAAATGGAATCTGTAGTATTGTGATCAACAAAATCAATTTGGAGGATTTGCTAATGAAGATGCAGGTATGCATCTCGACACTTTTACTGAAATATGTGATATGATCTAAACAAAAGATGCAGCGCCTAATATTATTAAGCTTAAATTTTTTTTGAAAGGAAAACCAAAAGAATGACTGCTTTCTACACCAACTAGTACTATAGACTCATGGGGTAAATGCTGTGACATGTTTATGTCTAAATTTTTTCCATCCGCTATAATAATGTAATTAAGATCACAAATTACAAGGTTTCAACAAGAAGATAGGGAACCCGTTGCTTTGGCATGAGAAAGAATGAATGAAGCTATTAGATATTGTCCTAGTCATAGAATTCCTAAATGGCTTGATTGTGCATACATTTTATAATGGTCTTAATCAAATTTTGAGGAATATGTTAGATACAATTGTAGAAGGAACATTCATGACAAGACTAGTGGGAGACACCTACAAGTTGCTTGATGATATGCTTGAAAATCATGCTCAGTGGTACACTGAACATTCAACTGGATCAACCAAAAGTGTGATGCTATTGAAGGTAATGAAGGTAATAATGAGCTAGTTAATACAATTGATAAGCTTATTGCCAGGATGACACCGATGAACGACGACAACATTCCTATTAATTATATTCCTGAAGGTGAAACCAATGATGTTAATTTTATTGCTAGAATTAATTTCAATAATAATGGTTGGAAAAATTTCAATTCTTATAGAAATAATTATCAAAACCTTTTCCTAGCAATATGAACAAAAATTTTGGTTTTAATGCTAATCATCCTAATTTAGAGGAAACACTTAAACAATTTATGGCATCTCAAATGGAACAAAATAAAATTGTTATCGAGAAACTTAAAGCTCATAATGTTGTTTCTCGAAGCTCATGACGTTTGTTTAGAATATATGATAGGGAAATTAGGCACTCCTCCTATGTGTACTAAAAATTTGCAGGAGAGGACCACAAACATTGAAGTCCAGATTGCCAAGATTGCTAAGAGTCAAACTCGCATTGTCGCTCAATTTGCTGGAAAACCTGAGCCAAATCCCGTCGTATCACTCAAGGCCATTACTACAGATGAAGATATGAGTCATGAAAATCCCATCGAATCACTCAATCCTATCCCTTATCATATTAGTGATCTCAATTATTTCTCGCATTTTTAGTTTTAGTTTTATTATGTCTCCACAATTGATCAAACCAATGCACTAAGCACTCGCTGGTACTCACTTAAATTCTTAATGATGATCTCAACGCCGTGACCGTTTCCACAACACATCGCTTGCTTAGGATCGATAAACCTCAGAATACTTCTAAGAAAAAACTTAATACAACCGATCTAGTCCTCTTGCTAGGCCGGCATCAACCAGTGTGCCAAGGTAAAACACCTCCTTGAAGGGGATAATAATACGAAATACATCCATCTCGTGTCGAGTGGGAGTATAGAAAAGAACATTATTACGAAGTACTACAAAGGTCTTTTCGGACCCCATGAACAAAATCATCTTTCCATGATTGAGTCCATGGATGACGATATATCTCAAGTTTCAGAGGTAGAGAATGACCCCTTCATTGAACCTTTTACTAAGAAGGAAGTATGTGATACTGTGTTCTCGACAGAACATAATAAAGTATCGGGACCCGATAGCTTCGGAGCTGAATTTTACCAACTCTTCTTGGAGGTTATTAAGACATACTTGATAGAAATCTTCGCTGACATTTATAGAGAAGCTTTACCTCTGTTTAGTCTTAACTTCAGGATTATTATCCTCCTAACCAAGATGTCCGATGCCCGTCAAATTTAGCAATATAGACTCATATTTTGCTAAATGTTAGCTTTAAAATTTTCACTAAAGTTGGCACAAATTGGATTTTGTTGGTACAGAATAGTATGGAAGGGGTAGTGGTGTTACATAGAAATAATTTTGATGGGTTGTGTTTAAAATCAACTTTAGAAAAGCTTATGACAATGTGAATTGGTCCTTTCTCCAGCAAAAGCTGTGTACAAAAGGCATTTCATCTAAGTGGCGGGCTTGCATTGAAAAGTTTAAGAAAGGAGGGATGTGTGGCTTCAACGTTAGCGATGATATCCACCAATATCTCCAAACACATAATGGGCTTCGACGTGGGGAGATCCAATGTCTCCCATTCTTTTTAACATTATGGTCGATATGCTCGCAATTTCTTAGGACGAGTAAAGGCTGATGGGAAAATTAGAGAAGCCGTCCCCCACCTTGTTGATGATGGCCTCTCAGTTTTACATATGCTGATGATACCATCCTTTTCATGGATCATGACATAGCGAAGGCTACACACATGAAATTGCTCTTATGTGTCTTTGGACAACATTCGGGTTGAAGATAAATTTTCATAAGAGTGAAATATATTACTTTATGACGATGACATAGCACCCGTGTATTGTTGAGAAGGACAAAGCCGGCCATCTGGACATAGGGTGGATCGGGCTGACTACTCGAAGTCCGACTCCTACACGGAGGCACATCATCAACTTGGAATACAAGGCATAGATATGTACTTACCTGATATCTTGGGATCTAGTTGTAACTGACTAGGAGATCTACTTGTAAACTGATCGGACTCTTGTAACCCTACCCCGCCGCCTATATAAGGCCGGGCAGGGATCCCTCGATCGATAAGTTAGATAGAAGCCAGAAGCTAGACATACGTTCTCATACAGAGCACAAGCAATACAATCCACTAACACAGGACGTAGGGTATTACCTCCTCCCGAGGGCCCGAACCTGCATAAACTCGGTGTTCAATGTACCCATCTAGATCTGCTACGCATATGCTGCCCCATATTCAATATTGCTAGATCAACACACCGATACTTTAGCAAAGCCAACGAAAATGAGAAGGGTGGACATGTCTCTTTTGTTGTGGCGTGGGTTCCTTTCCCTTTTGATACCGTGATATTCCTATACATTATTGGAAATGCTGAATAAGCAATGGAAAGGGGTGGAAGACCGTATTGAGAAATGACTTAGCATTTATAAAGGGCGTCATCTCTCTAGCGGTTGTCGACTGGTGCTCACTAACTCCATCTTGAGTAGCTTTCCTACGTTTATGCTCTCCTTTTTCGAGGTGTTTGTTGGGGTCAAAAAATGTCTAGACTTTTGTCAGTCTAGGTTTTTCTAGCAGTGTGACAGTCATAAGCGTAAATATAGGCTTGTGAAATGGGGCACCTCGTGCCGGCCAAGGGACCAAGGTGGTCTTTGAATTCAGAACCTCGAGTTAAAGAACAAATGTCTATTAAGAAAATGTCAATTTAAATTATTAAATGATGATGGGGTTTGGCAAGAAATTTTGTTAAGCAAATATCTTAGAGGTAGTCCACTGTCCACTCGAGCCAAACTAGGTGACTCCCATTTTTGGAGTGGGCTTATTGCCACACCTCGATTTTCGATGCTTTTGCACAACATGGCATTGCATGTAGCATATGAACTTAAGTCATGCAAGAATGTAGTCACTCATGCTACCAACAACACATGTGCATTAAACCTCTAGCCCCACACATGCGCCATATACACTGATCCTAAATTCATCCTCGGCAACCAAATACTAACCCTAATGTCAATTTGCAAACACACCTATTGCAACTCGGTGGAAATGGATTCCTTCACCTCTACATACACAATATATGTCATGCCCCAACCCAAAACCCTAACCCTACAACTTAATCCTCTTTTTCTCTAATAATATCTTTTTGGTAGAAACCCTAATTCCAAGGACATATGCTCTTCCAATCCTCCAAAAATTCTAGGAAAAATTCTGGCAACACTCTAAAACTACTCTGAAAGTGCATCTAGGCCCCAAGGTATTGTTTTGATGGTTAATAGCAACTCAACTAGAAATCTAACAGTTTCATAGAGTATGAACAGGCTTCAACCAAGATTGGTAGACCCTAAAAAGAGTAAGGGAGTAACCTAGTGATCAAGAGATGGCTGTAATACCGGTGCGAAGAAGGCGTTCCTGCAGAGGGACTTGCAGGAAGGTGAAGTTTGGCGTGGGTGCGTCCCAGGACCGTGGCTGTAGCCGGTTGGCCTGGCTGTAATATAGGTGCGAGGAAGCTCATGGTACAGAGGGACTTGTACATGGAGTGAAGGTGTCTTGGATGCGTTCAAGGACCGTGATTGCAGCATATAATCAGGGAGTTACTACTGATCTCGTGTTACAAATTTTGGTGAAAATTACTCTTTTGTTTCCACAGTTGAGCCCAATACTATAGGTGAAGTCCTCAAGGACCCCGATTGGGTAAATGCAATACATGAGGAGCTGAACCAGTTCACAAGAAATGAAGTCTAGACTCTTGTTGGCAGGACCAAGAAGCACAATGTCGTTGGCACAAAATGGGTCTTTCGCAACAAGAAAGATGCAAGTGGGCTTGTGGTGAGGAACAAAGCAAGATTGGTTGCTCAAGGTTACTCACAAATTGAAGGCTTGGATTTTGGTGAGACCTTTGCACCTGTAGCAAGACTTGAACCAATCAGGATACTTCTAGCATATGCTACTCACCACAACATCAAGCTCTATCAAATGGATGTGAAGAGCACCTTCTTGAATGGTAAACTTGCTAAATTTGTGTATGTGGAACAACCCCCTGGATTTGAAGATCCTAAGAAGCCCCATTATGTCTATGAGCTCCACAAGGCTTTGCATGGTTTCAAACAAGCCCCACATGCTTGGTATGACACACTCAAGGAGTTTCTTATTCATAATAGGTTTGCAATTGGGAAGGTTGACACAACACTCTTTACTAAACTTAAAGGCAAAGACTTATTTGTGTGCCAAATATATGTCAATGACATTATATTTGGTAGTACTAACCATGCCATAAGTGATGAGTTTAGCAAGATGATGACAAGAAGATTTGAGATTTCCATGGTGGGTGAAAGGAACCAATTGAAGAAAGGAACCTTTGTGAGCCAAGAAAATTACACCAACGACATCATCAAGAAACTCGGTATGGAAAGTGCCAAAACTATTCATACTCCCATGCAAACTAATGGTCACCTGGAATTAAATGTTGAAGGTAAATCTGTCGACCAAAAGGAGTTTAGGTCTATGATTGGTTCTTTACTTTACCTATGTGCATCTAGGCCTAATATAATGTTGAGTGTTTGCATGTGTGCTCGGTTCCACGCTAAACCAAAGAATGCCATAGGATGGTAGTTCGCATAATTCTAAGATACTTGATTCATTCTTCAGGTTTTTGTCTTTGGTACCCAAAGATGCAAAGCTTGAGCTAATTGGCTATTCTGATAGCGATTATGCAGGGTGTAAGACTGATAGAAAAAGCACTTTAGGTACTCGCCAATTTCTAGGGTGCTTTCTAGTGTCCTGGTCATCCAAGAAATAAAATTCAGTGGCTCTTTCCACTGCCGAAGCCGAATACATAGTAGCTAGTAGTTGTTGTGCTCAATTGTTATGGATGAGGCAGACCCTGATGGATTTTAACGTATCCTTTTCATAGGTTCCTCCCCTCTGTGATAATGAGAGTGCAATTAAGTTAGCCAACAATCTTGTTGACCACCAAAGATCCAAACACATAGAAGTGAGACACCACTTCTTAAGGGACCATGTAGCTAAGGGAGACATACTGCTGTGCCATGTAAGGACTGAAGATGAACTAGCTGATATTTTTACCAAGCCCTTAGATGAAACTAGGTTCTGTGCCTTGATGAATGAGTTGAGCTTGAGGGCTTTAAGCCATTGGTTCCTCCAAGAGATCAGAGAGAAGATCTTTTTACTCTTGGAGTGTCTGCTCCTAAACAGGTGTAGGAGTCACTAGGATCACTCAAACTCATGTGAGCTAACCTAGGCGTTTGTGAAGGCGGTCGGAGTTTGCCTGCTGCTGAGTGAAAGGACTACCCACGAGTGAAGGGCGCCTGCGACAGGTACCCGAGGAAAGAACACGGTTCGGTGCCAGCTTGCTCTACAGAGAAGCTTCCCCAACAGAGACGTACCACTCTGCGGGAGTGGGAACTTTGGTGAAAAATCTCTTGTCTCCATTTATTTTCCTGCACTGTGTGATTGTCTTGTTTTGCTACTATTTTGTTCACCTATGCTAGGATCTGATCTGCACGTGGTAGCCAGCTGTGTCATGACTACTGTCTATCTATTTATCCACATGTGTCACAGTTCAGTACTTAGCTTACCTGTGTATTTGCCTGTTCTGCACCTACCCATGTTAGTTACCTGTTTCGCAGCTAGGATGTTTTTCCTATTATCTGTTTTGTCTGCCTGTGTTGCTTGCCTGCACTACAGTTATTGTTGTCACATGTATTAGCTATCTGTATTACAGCCATTGCTCTGTCTCCACTAGGACTGACCTATTAATCACAGAAAATACCATATCTGGTTAAGTTTTTAAAAGCTTCCTATTCACCCCCCTCTAGTTCGGCACCCTGAGATCCCACATACTCCCTACCAAAATATAAAATAATATGGGTTAGTCCAGTTCAAAATATTCAAATATTAATATATTTAACCTTAGGGCTGAACTAAGCATTGAACTGTGACCCATAGAAATAAATCTCAGAAAATTCCAAGAAAAATTCTACAATCTTCTCCATATCCCCAGAACATGTTCACCTTAAGTTCAAAATGTTTGAGCATTATCAAAGAGAAGATTCTGCCTATAACATCTCTACCATGTTTCCAACCTCAAAACCTTTTGGAAAACTCTCTAATAAATTCCGAGAGCTACAAAACACAACAGGAACTCACCCACCCTCTCACCTACTCATCTTCAATACAAAATTTTTGAGCAAGGCCTAAAAGGTCCAGTTCTGCCCCAATCTTCTGCCACATGAAATCTTAGCTCTAATCACTCAGAAAAATTCCCAAAGAAATCCTGCAACCTCTACTCGAAACTAACCCTCACTTCCGGCCATGGGCACCTCCAGAGGATTCACCAAACAACAACTCTCCCCAACCCTAGATAATGGCATACGATGGCATTCAAGGAGCATCACCTAGATCAATGTCTATTCGGTGCCTAACTTCTATGTGGCCCTTGTACACCTCACCACGGGCCTATTGGCGTGAGGGACACGCACAGACATGACGAGCGTGAGGGACATGCATGGACAAGACGAGACAAAGGACGTGCTTGTGCCGCCTGTGCACACGCTCTGGCTGTGCACAGGCATGCACAGGGTGTGCCCACAATGGCATCACCACATCGGCCACTGACATTGCCAAGCTGCCCGTCGTCTCCGTCACCACCCGCTGCACCACATCATCCGCCATGCCACCCTCCACTGCAACATTGCACCAATTGGCCTTTGAGCCATCACATCGTCGTGTCTGAGCAAGCACAGCGGCATCCCATCCCTGCCCTAGCCACTCTGTCTATAACGGCTGCTCCCGAGCTTCTTCTTCCTCCTCACAGCACTCCCCCTTAACCTCCTAAGGCCACAACTCCAACCAATTTGACCCTGAACTCATCTTCAACCCTTCGGCCAAGACCCTGCCGCCTAAGCCCTAACCAAATTCCACTGACGTGAAGCTCCCCTAGCCAATCCCTTGCAACCATGCACTTCCCCTTCTTGTCCTGAGCCAAACCCAAATCCCAATTTTCCAAAGTTTTGCCAAATCCAAAAGCCCCCTTTCCTCGTCGAAGCTGCCGCCGAAGCTGTAAAGACCCTCTAAATAATAATCTCTATATCCTCATGAGATCACACGTAATCACGTGTGGAATTAAAACGAAAGTTTTTCATGCATGCATATAGATAATTCAAAACTAGCTCCGATTAAAAAACCCAAGGACATGTTCGATATGAACTTAATATAATTGGAAAGATTTATGAAGAATATCTATACCATGACAAGCACTTGTAAATTTTAATAGAAATAGGATTGTTGTTGACCTATTGTTTAATCTCTAAACCAAAATAAAAACAAAAGAGAAAAGGAATTCATCTCTTCTGCCCATGGGACCCACAGCAGACCTTTTTCTCCACATAGCAATCCATGTGCCATTGCTTCATCTCCATGTGACCGGGTTCTCCAAAGCCCTAATTTTTCCCCCAATCCTCCAGGCCTCCTTCTCCCTCTCCCCAAACCGAGCCATCACCGGATCCCCAGTGCTTCTCCTCTCCTCCCCAAGCCCGCGGGTCCGAGCCGCCTCCGGTGGGCTGCTCGCCCCGCTGCCGTTCCTCGCCACCACGGCCTTCTTCCAAAGATCCCACTGCCGGTGCTGCCACTACTCCCCGCCGTCTACACCGGCCGACCACCCCGCCGCGCCCCATCCGCCTTGCTACCATGCCGCGCCACCTTCCCTGTGCCACGCCACCTCCTCCTGTCGCCTTCCTCTTCCCCGATTTCCTCCACTGCTCGCCGCCTGGTTCCGAGCCCACGACGCCGTCGCCACCAACGGGCCGCCTAGCCAGCTACGTTGCCCAGATGCACCGCCCCTGGCGGGATTGCCGCCGGCCTCCCCACGAGCAGCTCCCTCCTGTCTCTTCGCTCACCGCCTCAGCCTGGGATGCCGCCGCGCGCCGCTCCTCCTTGGTGAACTCGCCAGCCCAGACCAGCGCGCTGCCAGCCAGCTGGCCTTCCTCCCTCACGCCCTTCTCCACCGTGCTCAGCTTGCCCCAATCCTCCTCCTCCTGTGAACTCCCCATTTTCCCTTCCCTAGCTCCTGCATTCGGTTCTAGTAGATGTTTGAGCTTATGCCTATAAGGTATATATGCTGATGTGCTCGGTTGTGATTCACTGCACCCCTGTTGTGATTCATACTCCTAATCTGGCACTAGGTTGATACATATTGGGTTTTATGCATGCTGGTGCTGATTGAGCTTGGGATCGGCTGAACGAGTTAATAATTCGACAAACGCATATAACCGTGGTTGGTAGCTGCTAATTGCAGCTATAACAGAACTAACAAATGTTTGACAAAGTAATAACCATACTCTTTAGTAGCAAAAATGCATATAACATATCAGGTAAGAGGAGTTGGCTGTAATTAGTACAACTAATGCATGAGTTATTTGAGTATAGATTGGCATGCCTGTCATGACTTGGAGGCTCTAACCTTGTTTTAGATAACTAATACATATGCACATAAGGTTACATGCTTGGACTGTTAGGAATAGATGCTCAACTGGTCGTTAGTAACTAATGGTTGCCCAATAAAAACACTACTAAAATACTTGAAAATTTTAGTACCAGAGCAATTGCTATAGCTCCAATCCGGATAGAATCGCTAATCAAGGGATGCGTTAGTGAGCCAACTGCAATCAACCTACCAAGCTACTTTGGGTAAGCAACATTAAGTCAAATAACTAATATCCGGGTCTCCCAGGCATTCTGGATAATTGGTGTTAAAGCAAAATGATGATGCGGGAAGACAGAGTTGGTTAGAAGTTAGTCCTTGGTTAGCAAACTTAAAACGCTAGTAACTTCGGCAGTTGATTCTACCCGAACTAAATGGCAATTAAACGAACCAATGACCTAGCTAATACCTTAGTTGCATAAGGTCTTAGGTTGAGCAAGGTGATACTCAATGGATGTTTGATCCACCTAATAATGATTCTAGGACCCCATGTCATCCTCATGATTTATACTCCAGCTAGGTGTAGCAATATTTAACCTGTTATCCTCTACCGAGAAGAAGACAGGAAATGCTAAATTTGATTAAATTTGTAGAACTCATAGAAAATGCATACAACCTCTAAATATATGAATACTAGAGAATTTAGTTTAACAGTCAAACTTAAAGTGCGTAGTTTCACCATTCGCCTAATGGCCAGAATATAATCAGACCCCATGTTCTCACCTACCACAACTACGAACCAATCGAATGAGCCCTAACTCTAATTACAGGTTTAAAGCCCTTCTCCTTAGTTGCATATCATATCCCATGCATGCATCCATACTCTAGGTTCATCCATGATTAAAGCTATATCATAACTAAAACTAAACCCAAAATCTAGAATGAACACAAACGTACTTATATAATTGTATATTTCACTTTAATCCACCGTAGTTGCATCACATGTATTCTTGTAATGTTTGAAATAGCTCCTTAGACTTGTTTTTCTTTTCTGGAGGTTATTTGCTTCTTATTGAAGTTTGGCTGCTTCGGATTTTCTCATGAACGCTCGTGGATACGTCATGCATCGTCACTCTCCTTCCAAGCAAGCTCCATTGCTTGTTGATTAATCATTACATTGGGTGTTAATCTCTGTTTGGATTAATTACTTAATATGGACTTGGTGCTTGTGTGAATGATTGCTTGATCTGTGCTAGAGACCGCACTAGTATATGTAGGTCTTATTGTTACGCAACAGCTATGGCTGGGAATTAAACTTGTTGCCCTATCAATTTGAAATTGTTAAAGTAAGATGTGAGAGCCGAGGGGGTGCACGATGAATACGGTTGGTATTAATTGATGCCATGACAGCGACCCCCGGTGTTAGAAGTGTTTTGTCGCTATACCAACCTGAGGTTACTTCATCGTGTTACTTCCCTTATCACTGCGTGACGTCACTGAAATTGCCGCCATGGGTTTATCTGATGGCAAGTCTCGATCACTTGGAGCCTTGCAACCTCCAGTGAAGAGCACTCTTTTCCCATGGTGGATGTATTGCCGGTAACGGTCCGAGAGATTGATTGAAATTGCTACTGTGATGGACATGTGATTTAATTGGGGTATGGGCTGCCCCCGATGAATTGGAAATAATGACATTCACATTTTTATGTTCGTATGTGTGCTTGTAAGTTGTTTCTGAAACCTGGTGCGAAAGGTAAATTCCAGGTAATCCATTACGTATGTGTGGTTATTATCTCTTTGTTATTGCCACAATCTGAACTTTAATTGTTTAGCTCATGTTCATCCTACCTTTTATATGCAACTGACATTGGATATAAATTGTGAACCTTCACCACTTGTCAAACAGGATTAATACCATGTTTTAATTAGTTGATAAGCAATGTATTGCGAGTACGGTGTTTGTACTCACCTAGGTTTATCCTAGGCAGGTTCATGGAGCATTCGGTGTTGACGTTTTGCTGCTTCAGTTTACCACTTTTGGCTTCGACTCCCTTGGGATTGTTGTGGGCTGTTTTGAGATGGTTTCCCCACCATCTCGGGGGTTTTAGTTTATCTTCTGTTGCTATTTTTAATGTTGTTTCAATGTAAACGACTTCCAAGTCGCTATGTATGAAGAATATGTACTTATCCCAGGTTTGGAAAGTGTTTAATATCCATAACCCTTCTCTAGTAGAGTTTTGTTGTGATATCGAGTTTTTATTAGGGCTGCCCATATGCAATGCGTGTATGATATGAAGTATATGGGTATGCCGTGAAGGGTTGAAGTTGTTCTCATTTTTACTACGTCAAGCAGGTATCGGTTGAGTGACCCGCTGGCTGAGATGCTGTACCAGCTAGGTAGGGTGTGGGTGTATTCTACCGAGCTTTCGAGTGACCCACTAGCTTCCAAGCTAGGTTAGGGTGTGGGTAGAATCGTCGGGCTCCTCCGATCTTGCTTTGCATAGTGGAATTGGGAACGACTCTAAACTTTCACCGGATCAGGGAATTGTATGTGGTTTTGGGAAGTTTAGTCGCTTCCGGCCGGCTTAACCAACGGTGAAGGCATACGACGTTGGTAAGCATATGGTGTGTTGGTCAGGTGTCGAACCACTCTGCCTCAGTATGCACGTTGCAGGTACCATGCCACCGAGCCACTGGTTCTTCTGTCCTTGGCGATTATCCGTTCCCCTAATCATATGTAATTCCGGGGTCCGTGACAGAAGCCCTCGCCGCACTCTCTCTTGAGCGGCAGTGCGGTCCGATTCCACCGACAAGCGGGAACCACCTCGAGAAATATATCCCGAAGGGGTAAGTCCCCCATGCGTCACTGGCAGGTAGGCCCTGGTTTCCCAGCTAGACCTAGTGGCCGTAATTGGAGGCGTCCTCTCCACTTACGCCTCCGATGTCACCGGTCAGACAGGAAACCGGTTTAAACCACCCGAGCTTCTGGTTCAACCAGTTCATCCACCTCCAGACCAGTTTTCCAAAATCTACCACAGGTTCTATAAACCTAAAATGATTTCCCATCATTTGGTTCAGACGCATTTCCAAAACTCCAAAGATTTTAAATCAAAATTGTAACGAACTATATAATGCATGAAATATGAGTTTCTCCCCAACATAAAAGCTATCCAAAAATAATTTCTAAAATCTTACTAACCTAAAATATATGTCCTAGTCAAAATATACCTTCTGGACTCACTTCAAGTCAAGAAGAAAATTATTTTTGCTTATTGAAACTATATGGAGCATATGGTATAGCTATAGTTTTGCCTTTCCTGAGTAAAATAAGAAGATGATTAGATAAACATTCAAAATGTCTAAGCTCAGAATAGATTAAGCTTAAGATGAAGTTCATGCTCGGAAGTCCACCTTAAGATCATAAGAGCTAAGATTATCTGATTAAGAAATAAAGGAAATATGACCATCCTATTCGTGTACTCACCTGGCTTGTTGATATGGCCAGGCGAAGAGGAATACCACTCTGATGATAGTGACAATGACCACAAGGGCTAGGGAGTTACCCTAGTCAGTTGCCTGCTGGGTTAGGCATATTGATGGACGATCTCCACATATTTCTACTTCTGTTGCAAAATTGTTTATTCAACCAATCGACTCTGAGTGTGCAATAAAGACCATAAAAGCCTATTTGTGTAACAGACTCGGTATTGTATGAGCGTGTTATCAAGTATCTTGTGTATACCGCTACTGATCATGGGACCTGATGACGTATAGTACGGTATCCCGTATATTGGGGGTATCCGTATAAAATTCCCGGGGGTGCCGGAAGGTACCGCGTATTTAGCAAGCGTCCTAGGATGATAAGGCAATCCCTCGTAAGAAGGGAAGACATTCCTCCGAATAGGAAGTCTATCCCGAGATTTAAGGGATACAAGAGTCCTACCCTGGTATAAGTCCAGGGATGGTACGACTAGATGAAGCCCCCTATAAAAGGGTTCGCAACCCCATGGGGGAGGACAAGCTCTTTCAGATCCACGAGTTCCAGAAGACGAAGCCTACAACTGCTCGAAGGAGTCGAGCACGATAGGATTAGCCAGATTAGTCTACGATTAGGCCTAGGATAGCCACTAACACAATACCCCCATTGTAAAGATGTTTTCTCCATCAATATATAGCAACAGGATGTAGGGTTATTATCCTGAGGGAGGCCCGAACCTCTATAAAAACGGTTGTCCCCTGATGTCAGATCTCTTGGCCTTGGGCCCTAGAGGTCCCTACCCCCCAGTATCAACACTCCACGAATACCGTAAGATTGCCGATTCACCGATCGTCGACAGGACCAGTACAGGAAACATAGGGGTTTACCTGGCCTTTAAACTAGGTGCACCACACTTTGAAGGTGAAAGAGCAGTTCCTACAATTTGACACCTTTTCTACCAAATGTGGGATAGAGGTTTGGTTCTAGGATGACAAGTCGATGGATTATCCACCTTTTTTACCAATTTCCATCTCTAGGTCACATTGCTAAGGAAAAACATGTTATAGTTGTGAAAGTGGTGGGCTTTATCCCTCTCAATGTCTCATTTCAAAGGGTGATTGTTGAACCTAAGTTAGTGTCCTGGCGTGCACTTGTTGCAAAGGTTTCTGTCGGCGTACAAACACTGGCTGCGGTGGTCCGGAGGGACCCCCTTTGGGATTCGGCCAGGGGAGTGGAGAGCTTCTCACGAGCTGCGGCGTGATCTAGGGTTTGACAGGCAACCCGGATGAAAAAGGGGACAATGACACCAAGTTTTACCCAGGTTCGGGCCACCTAAGAAGGTGTAACACCCTACGTCCTGCTTTCTTTCGTATATATGTGTATGTATGAAGATGGATTACAGAGGTGTACTGTTCTTCTTCTTGCTCTAACCCTAAAGGAAGAACTCAAAAGAAAATGGTCTATTCTGGCTCTGGTCTAATGGAGAGTGAACCAACGGAGAGCCAACCCTTTGCATGGACCCGGCTCTCCCCTTATATACTCGGGGGAATACCACAGTGGTCGGCAAAGGGGGTGAGTTGCACTTACACTGTAGATGACGTGGGTGCAACGGGGGCCGCCCATACCTTCATTTAATGCACGCCGCGGGCTTTCGCCCCAGACGTCACTTCACTACACGTCGAAACAGGGATTCTGACATCTTTATCTTCGGCGGGTCCCACAGATGGAGACTTACCGGGCTTCTTCTGACGGAGTTGGTAAAGCACCAACTCCCGGGCCCCACGGGTCTGACGGGATTCGTAGCATAGAAAACAAAAATTTTGGTCTCCATCTCCAACGCACCGGCACGATCTCCATCATCGCCAGCATGACGCCTAACTCCTTGGGCGTCGCACATGATAGTCACCACCACGTGTTGCAACTACAACTGTTGCTACCACTAGCGATAAAGTAATGCAATTACATGGCGTTTGGAGTTGACACGCAGGTCATACAATAAATATTAAAGACAACCATGTGGCTCCTGCCGGTTGCCGTACTCATTGACATGCAAGCCGTGAAATATTACAAAACATGATCATCTCATACATCACATATATCACATCACATCTTGGCTATACCACATCACATGCCCCCTGCAAAAACAAGTTAGACGCATCTACTTATTGTTTGCAAGTTTTACGTGGCTTCTAGGGGTTGTATACAAGAACCGTTCTTACCTACGCAAAGCCACAACGTGGATTCAATTATTGCTATAAACTTTTCCAAGCCTCCCGTTGCAAATTAGATTTCACTATAGCAAGAGAGACAGACACCCGCCAGCTGCTTATGCAATACAAGTTGCATGTCGAGCGCAGAACCGGTCTCATGTGCGAGGACATGTAAAGTTGGTCCGGGCCGCTTCATCTTGCTATCCCGCAAAATCCAAAGTGCACGAAAAGAGGTAGCAACAAGAGAATCAACGCCCACAATCCAATTGTGTTCTACTCGTACAAAGCATCTACGCATAGATCTAGCTCTGATACCACTGATGGGATTCGTAGCATAGAAAACAAAAATTTTCCTACGAGATGCAAACGAAAACCTAGATCCAATCTAGAAGAAGCTTGCAACGAGAGACAGATCATATTTACATACCCTCGACGAACACGTCAACGCAGCGGAGAATTTGACCGTTGTCGATGAAGCCCGCAGCCTCCCGCAGCTAGGTTATACCTCCCAGCCGCGAGAGGGATCTTCTCGTGTTCCAATCCGATCAAGCACCGCAACGAGCGGCACCTCCGAGATGTGCACACGTACGGCTCGATGACGTCTCCTCCTTCTTGATCCAGCAAGGTGAGGTGGAGAGGTAGATGAGATCTCCAGCAGCACGACGGTGTGGTGGTGGATGTGGTGGAGAAATTCCTGCAGGGCTTCGCCTAAGCAGCTGCGGGAGAGGAGTAGATGGGAGAGAGGGAGGGGCTGGCTGCTAGGGTTCAAGGGGGGCTGCGCCCAGCCCTCCCCCCCCTTTATATAGGCTCGGTACTGTTCACGTGAACAGTACGTGAACAGTAACTTGCCTCCCAAGTTTCCCTTTTTCCTTTATCTTATCTCTCCTATTTTTAAGGGATATCGATCTTATCCATCTAGGAAGGGGGGGTTACTGTTCACGTGACACTATTCACGTGTGTACTGTTCATGCAGTACCCTTGGTCCATGTGGACCCCTCCGGGATAAGTGGGCCCTACTCTACAACCCTCCGGAACCTTCTAGAACTTCTCCGGAACTCTGCCGGAAAAATCCCGAACCTTTCCGAAACCCTAAAAATACTTTCCCATATATGAAATTGTATCTCCGGACCATTCCGGAGCTCCTCGTGACGTCCTGGATCCCATCCGAGACTCCAAACAAAATTTTGGTCTCACCATATTAATATCTCATTCTCTACCCTAGCATCAACGAACCTTAAGTGTGTGACCCTACGGGTTCGGGAATATGCGGACATGATCGAGACACCTCTCCGATCAATAATCAATAGCGGGACCATGGATGTCCATATTGATTCCCACATATTCAACGAATATCATTTATCGGTTGAACCACGATGTCGAATGTTCCATTCTTTTGTCTCACGATATTTTACTTGCCCGAGATTTGATCGTCGGTATCACCATACCTAGTTCAATCTCATTTCCTGGTAAGTACTCTTTACTCGTTCCGTAATACAACATCCTCTGTGACTAACTCCTTAGTCCCTTGCTTGCAAGCGATATCGAATGTGCATTACCGAGTGGGCCCAGAGAATATCTCTCCGTCACGTGGATGGACAAATCCCACTCTTGATACATGCAACCTAACAAGTACTTTCCGAGATACCTGAAAGACACCTTTATGATCACCCTGTTACGACGTGATGGTTGATGCCCTCAAAGCATTCTTCCGGTACTAGGGAGTGGCATTATCTCATGGTCGAAGGACTAGAACATTTAACATATGATAGCTGAAGCAAATAAAACTTAGTGACACGATCAAATTGCTACGCTCAACTTGGGTCTATCCATCACATCATTCTCCTAATGATATGACCTTGTTATTAATTAACAACTCATGTTCATGGTTAGGAAACCTTAACCATCAATTAATCAACAAGCTAGTGTTAGAGGATCACTAGGGACACGGTGTTGTTTATATAACCACACAAGTAATAATGTTTCCAATTAATACAATTATAGTATGGAGAATAAACTTTATCATGAACTTGAAATATGACAAATAACAACTTTATTTATTGCCTCTAGGGCATATTTCCAACAGGGTCAGCGACCTATCCCGCGCAACGGATTGCACGGCGGCGTGTCCCAAGGGGTAAAAAAGGTTGACAGCGACAGGGGCGTGCGGGGCGGCGCGTCCGGTCGGTCAACAAACCTGTCAGCCGGGCCTACCCCTCAGCAGGGGCGATAGCCAACGGGGCTTATCGCCTGCGCGGGTGGGGCCCGGGCTGACCGCCATCATGCCCTCACAGGGCTTAGGGCTTCCCGTCGGAATGACAGGAATTAAATGCCTCTGCTAGGGCAGAGGCTTGCTGAGGAAGCCTGCTGCCGGACGACGTGCATGGGGGAAGGCCCCACCGGGGGGCACGTCATCCCCCGAGCACTCAGTCCCGAGCGACCTCCTTGGCTGGGGAAGACGCCAGCTGTCTCTGGTCGCCCCCGAGCAACCCCGAGCGCTCGGGGAGCACTCGCTGGAGGGCCGCTCAGGGCGCCTCGAAAGGGGAGCCCGAGGAGGGGCGCTCGGGGGCGGACCCCGAGCACTCCCCTGGGCCCCGCACCTGCTAAGATGCCGAGCGCTCGGGGGCGTTCCCCGAGCGCTCCCTTGTCCTCCGGGACACCGAGCGCTCGGAGAGAGACCCCGAGCGCTTCCGGGATTTCTGGGCCGTGGACTCTCGAAGGCCCAAGGCCCTTTCTGGTTATTGGCACGGATGCGATGCCCGGGGAAGGCCCCGAACACTTGGGCCTGGCCGCCAGATCCACTTGACAGTACGGGTGGGGCCCAAGGCCGCACCGACCGGGCCGCCACGTGTTTCTCTTTGCGGCATCTGATTGGCCTCCGTCGGCGGTTCGGGAGACCCTGGGCCCCATTCCGCCGACAGTTTCCTTTTTTAACCTATCAACCGAGAAGGATTGCCGGGTTGAAACTGTACTGATCAGAAGAGAGTGGAGCTTGGAAGGTCAATTTGGTAGCATGGATTAGCAAAGTTCGACAACAGTTAGTAAAGCTAAATAATAATTCGAGGTACTTGTCTCAGTTGCTGGCCTAAACGTGTTCCTAGAAACGAGTATAGGCACAGAAGTATACCAAAGTACCAATGATACCAGAAACAGCACCGAAAGGGTTTTTTTTCTTCTTCTTCTTCTATTTTTTTCTTTTTTTCTTCTTTTTTTTCTTTATTTTCTCTTTTTTTTCTTTTCTTTTTCACAAAACTGCTCAAAGAAACAGGCGAAAGGGGAAAAACAGACTATCTAGGAGTAAAACTTCTAGAACTCTATTTTCCAAGGCAAATTTGGCCTCGAAATTTTTGTCAAAACCGACAAAGTGGGTCGGGATCAGATGCAACTTTTCGTTCCGGTCATTTTGCCGGGTGGTAGAGCTCAAACGGAGTTCGTATGACAAAGTTATGGCCGTTTTACCGAAGCACTATGAAATCGACTCCGACTAGGGTTTAGAGTTGTATTCAAATGTCTCGAACCCTAAGTGACGACTCATGACTAAGAATACAAGTCTAAACCAGTAACCTGACGTCAACTATGAATGAAAACTCAGCAATACGACACTGTGACGAAAATGCAATGGCTCAAAGCTCTCGGACAGGGAAGGTGATATGCCCTAGAGGACTACAATTTTTTTTGGCTATATCTGGAGTTCTGGGACGATGGCAAAACTAATTGGATACAATGATACCTGACGGGCAACCGAAGCTCTGATACCACTTGATGCGCACGGGGGTGCCCGATCTTCCGTCAGGAAGGGATAATCACGATTGTGGAGAACTCGATGTTGACGACCCGGCTTCCAATCAGAACTGATCTGAACCCTACGATCGCTACACCACGGCTCCGTTGGTTATCAACCACGCGTGAACGCGGTTGACCTCGCCAAGAAGGCTTATCCCTGCATGCAAATCAAGAACACAAGCAAGAACACAGTAGAAGCAATCTCACAAACGCAGGGGAATGTTTGATTACTTGAAGTGGGGTTCTATAAACTGATGAAATCAGTGAAACTGCGATGGCAGAATGATCTAAGCAAAACCCACCCTAAACAATGATGGCTATAGAGTATTTATACCTAGGGTTTCTGAGAGTTTCACCCTAAACCTGGGCTTAAAACCCGAAACGAAAACAAGGCCCGAAGTGGCCCAAAACGGTGTCGCAGCACCTGACGACTTATTCTGACAATTCTAATGTCTCTGTAATTATTCATAACGTGGCATCAGATCCATTGGAAAGGTGTCATTGTTATCTTTCCAACGCATATAAGAACTCTTCGATCGGACTCCGTATGAGAAAGTTATGCCCCATTTATGTAGGTGCTGTCTGCTGAAAACCGAACCGAATTCGGAGTTGAAGTGGAGTCCGACTTGACTTGGGGTGGCACCTCATCCTCTTGTGGCTAGTCCAGTGGTGCTTCTCCCATGTGTGGCGGGTCCAGTGGTGCTTCTCCCATGTTCCTAAGAATCAAAATATCACCATTAAGTAGCATCCCATCCTTAGCCACATAATTATGGATAGCAAGAAACGAACGCACCTCATGATTAAGTCGTCGGGCACACGGGAACGGGTGATTGGTCCTTGGATGATAGCGTGGGAGATGTCCTCATCACTGCGTTTCATGAATAGAGGAGGCAGAGGGGGAGGAACGCAATGTCACGGACAAACCAGAGAAGCTTTTGGTGAACATAGGAGATGCCACCGGCATCGTCAATTCCCATCTGCATCATCACCACCTTCATCTCCACCCATAGATCATCCTCCACAGCAAGATCATCCCTAGCTTCACCCTCTTGTACATCAACAACTTCATCTGAACCTTTGGATTGGTTTGTTTTATCAGTATAATCAATATGAGATCGATCTTTCTTTTGAGTTTGATGAATTGCATGATGTGTGAGAAGTCCATCGAGGCTACGGGGTGTGTGGTAGACATTTTGATGATTACTGTGATGGCCATCCATATTCGACACCATCAATTGTGTTGTTGTTACCATTCGTCTTCGGTGTAACCAATTATTATGTTGGGATTATTTATATGCATGCTATATTTTTAGTAGATTGTTGATTGTGTGTTGTGAATTGGCCGCTCACGACACTTAGCAATGCAGTAGTTATGACACATGGGGGATGAGGTATAGTAGCCAACTGTGTTGGTTACTTGTGTTTAGCTCAACCCTAAATGTATGCCTAAAGTGTGGTTGAACAAAAGGTAGAATAATTTATATCTATTGCTAGTATTATTAGCCTTTCTTTGAATTCTTGCAAATTCATAGTTGGTACTTTATTATCGTATAACCCCTAGTTCTAGCTTAAGAATTGCTAATTCATAGTCGAAATGCATCATGTTTACTTGCTGTTGTAGTAAGGCATGTGTAGGACATTCAATCAAGCACGAATAAGTCTTGCGAGTACCTTTGTACTCACCTAGGACATTCCTAGACTTTGTAGGTGAGCCGGTGGTTGAGCACTGTTTTGATGATGCTTGACGCGTGGTTTCCGAAGTCTACACGGTCAGTAACTGGGTAAGGTTCCATTGGGCCAAAGTTGTCATAGAAACCTTGGCCGGAGTACCCGGTACGCCGCGTGACAATGGTTGGATTTCCAACCGTGTCTGTGTCTCCCTTCTCGAGACGAGTTGGGGAAGGTCGTGCGATTAGCGACTCAGGCCTATCGCGTTTAGATCTGTCTCCTGCCAACTCTGATCCTTCTTGATGGTTTCGAACCGGAGAGGTCCCCACGGTCGGTGCCATCTGTCGACGATTGGTGAATCGGCGATCTTACGGTATACATGAGGTGTTGATACTTGCTGGGGGGTAGGGACCCCTAGGGCACGAAACCGGAGGATCTTTACGACAAGGCACACTCTTTTTATACAGGTTCGGGCCTCCCTCAGGATAAGAACCCTACATCCTGTTCGATTATATTGATCAAAGGGGATATCTTGCAAGAGTGGTGTGTGTTAGAGGCTATCCTATACCTAATCGTAGACTACTCTGACTAGTTTCGCGGGGTCTCGACTCCTTCAAGATGGTGGGTCTTCTCCTTAAGGCTGCTAGGGCTTCTCGATCTGCTAGGGCTTGTGAATCTGGGAACTATTTCGGCTCCTCCTTCCCTGTGGGGTTATCCACCCTTATATAGGGGGTCCTCTGAGTCGTACAGGTCGTGGACTTGCACACGGATAAAACTCTAGTTTCCTTAAACGTCGGGATTGACTTCCTTGTTCAAGAGATACCCTTCTCCCATACGATGGGTTATCTTATCTCCTGGGACACTTACCGGAGCGCGCATTATACTTCCGATAATCCAGGGTAATCGTATACATACATCCTTGTATACGGGGTACAGTATTATACATCGTCAAGCTACATGTTGCATGTTTATATAATTGAATATAATATGCATATATGCAAATATTTCTATTGTAATAGCCATTAGATATGAGTTGGTTCGACATGTTAGTTCAATCTTGTTTGTATCATGAATAAAGTTGTTCTTGTCTAATGAGGTTCATATTGCATGATCATATGCCTATACACATATAGTGTGTGAAGCATAGGTATAACAAAACTTAATATTGCAAATAACCTATAATACTATAAGCATAATCTTTGCTAACCTTATATTAATATGACCTACTCCATGTTAGTTAATCCTTGTATAATGTATGCCTATTAGCGCACACCAGATTATTATTGCATATGGCACATGATTGCTCACTGGCATGTTAATGTCTTTAACCACACGTGATGAATGTTTACTAAACATGTTAGGATTGCCATGTCACCTTGTTTATAAAGTTGTACATATATATACATAGCTCATTCTATGTTTTGGATAATAGTTTGCTGTGAATTGGTTTAGCACATTTTTCTACTCTTGTTTATATTTTAATTATTTATTTAAACACACTTAAGTTGTACATGTCCATCATGACTTTATGTTGCATAATCATGTAGTTGCATATAGAGATATATATGTATCTAATTAACTAGACTTAATATTATTGACCGTTTATATGTCAGAATAGTAACACTTTACTGAATTATTATTACTTGATCATGTTGCATGATAATTGGTTGTTATATAATGTGTATGTATTAGGACGCATAGGTTGTTATTTCATATGTGATACTAGCATGAAGGAATTCCATGTTACTATGTTTTATATAGCAAGATAATTTATATATTTACATATTGCCAGTATGTAGGTATATATCTATACTAGATAAGGTTATATGATATTTTAGTGTGTTGTATCATAACGTATACTAGCATGCTTAGCTTGTTATCTTATATTGCATGTTCATAAGGTGGTGTATAGTCACATATACATGATTAACCTTTAGGTATCTGTAACATTCATTTTCATATTGCGACCTAAGTCATGCATTTCATCTAGCATACATGTCATCATCTCTGCATCAACTCTTGCATAAATATAAATGTGGAGAAACTATGTTTTATAGAATACGTACATATCTCATCTTTCAAAACTAGACTTAGCAAACACCAATCAAGTTATTTGAATAACCACATCTAACCTCAATAGCAATGGGTGAAAGGAATTAGTGATACCTTACCTGGATCACCATACAAATGTTTCATGTCCTCTTCTCTCAGTTCAGCCAAAAACCTTATGTTCTATCAGCCCAAATGGGGTATTTGAATTCAAATTCCCAAAAATGACAGAACTGTAGATAAGTACTTAGGCAATGTTTCTATGGGTGCAAAGTTCTAAAAAATTATATTTAGCTATGAAACTGGATACCCTAGCTACATATAAATTTTTGGGATTTTTGGAAACATCTATGGCCTAGCTACAGTTCAAACCCTCTTTAGGGGCAGATTTGAATTTGAATTCAAAACTAGGTCAAACTATTTTTAAATAATCTCATATTTTTTCTGTAGGCTCTATATGCCACTTTAGAATTTTTGCAAAATTTTCACATTTTTCTGAGTCCATTTGGATGCCCAAATGAAATTTTTAATTGGTTCTGTTGCTGGATGTGTAGTCTGGAGAGTTTGATCCGAGTTCAGTATTAGAACTCAGAAGTCGGAAGTCATAATCCCTAGTCATCCGAATACAAGAACCTAGTTGTCCGATTCGAACTCGGAAGTAGTAATACCTAGTCGAGCGGACTAGAACTCGGAGATCTTCTTCCAAAGTATCTAATCGGAAGTCTTTACCATCTAGTCGAGTTCAATCAGAACTCGGAAGTCTTTATCATCTACTCGATCCGATTAGTACCTGCTAGTCAGAAGTTGAAAGTCGTTATTAACTAGTCGGAAGCCTACTCCTAAGGCAACTAGTCAATCCTACCAGAACCCGGGAGACCTTGGTCGAACCAATCAGAACTCAGTTTCATTTACAACTAGTCGACTCAACTCGAGTCTAGAACCTGAACTCGAAAAACTTTATACAGATACCTAGTTGTTCCAATCCGAGTTCGTACACCCAATTTGGAACACAGACCCAACTCGAAGCACAGACTAAACTCGGAATGCAAACACAACTCGGGGCTTCCAAGAAAGAAGTCGGAACCCCTGACCTAAACACCATAGCCTCTCGAAAACCAGTCCCGACTTCTGGATTTTTGGGAACAAGTAAGAAAAACCTTACGGCAACCCAGAATTTCTGACTTTAGCAGAGAACGACTAGTTTGATAAACCTCAAACTGGTATAACTTGTGCATATGTACTCAGAAGATTCTAGTCGGCCGTCAGTACTCGTTGAGCCTAGTCGGCCCATCGGCCCGACCCAGCCTACCTGTTAGGTCTTGATCTCCACGTCACCGCCGCTGGTTGGCAATGGTGGGCGGCGACTGCCACCGCGGCCGCCTCCGGCCGCCCTATTTAAGTCGACCGCCTCGCAGCTCCTCCCCTTCTCTCCCCCTTGCGCAACCCTAGCCCCTCCTCTTCCAGCGACCGTGCCCCACGCACCCGGTGAACCTCAGCCTTCCCTTCCTTGCTCCCGAGCTGGCTCTCCCTCTCGCTAACCCCCCTCATCTTCCTCCTCTCAGGTCCGAGCCTAGGAGCCACCGTCGACGCAGCCCGAAGCCTGCCGCCGCCGTCTGCCACCAGGAGTTCCTCCCTGACCTCCTTGTCAGTGAGGCAAGGGCTAGAGTTAGGATAGACCTTGGGTGCGTGTAGCATTTTCCATTTTCGTAGAGAAATGAATTTAGGGTTAAGGTTTTACCCCAATTTTTGGATAAGTTTAGAAATAGCATAACTTAATGCTCGTAGCTCCAAATTTAAAAAAATTTATATATTTTGAATCCTTGTGAAATTATCTACAATTTGGTTCAGACACAATTTTAATGTTTGAAATTAAAATCCTGACCAAATTTGATGCATTAGTCCATCCTTCTCGTGCGTTGATTTTCAAAACTTCATAACTAAATGTCTATGGCTCCAAATTGAGAAATTCCAATTGCGTTAGACTTGCATCTCAGAGTATTTCCATAATGTAAACAATTTAGGGCATGACCATTCACTGTGAATATCAGTTTTCAATCCTAACTTGAAACCGGGCGTAATTTGACATGCATGCATTGTTAAGACAACAATTTAATTTCTACAAGTTCAAATTGAGAAATTCTTTTTGCAGTAGGTTCCTAACATCCATAAGTCACTTTAGGAATTCATACCTAGCATTTTTCATCATGCATCCATGTCAATTATATCCATGCATCTTTATCATTTTCAAATTAGCTTCTTAGGTTTGCTTTTCCCTTTTTGGAGGTCATTTGCTTCTTACCGGTGTTTCGAGTACCGGTGTCCCCATACTTCCCCAACCAATGAAGCAAGCTCCATGCTTGTTGATTAATTATTACATTGTGTGTTAATCTCTATTTAGATTAATTAATTAAATTGATTTGGTGCTTGTGTGAATGTTTGCTCGATCGGTGCTTGATACCACACCAGCATGTGTAGGTCTTGTTGTTATGCAGCAGCTGTGGCTGCGGTTAAAATGTTACCCAACCCAACTTGAACTTAATAAGGTGAGATTTGAGAGCCGAGGTTGTACCTCGATGAATACGGTTGGTATTAATTGATGCCATGAATGCGACCCCCGGTGTTTGAAGAGTTTTGTCGCTATACCAACCTGAGGTAACTTCATCGTAGCACTCCCTTGAGCCGCGTGGGAACGACACCGAGAACAAAACTATGGTATAATTGAGGTAAGACTCTATACCGCATGGAGCCTCACAAACTCCACGAGGAATGCACTCGTTATACCCGAGGTAGTTGAGTCAGCGGTGAAGGCCCGAGAGAAAGCTCGTACGTCACCAAGGAAACGAAACTAGGATATATTTGAGGTAAGTCTCGATACCACATGGAGCGTTGTGAACTCCACAAGGAATGCACTCTTTATATCTGAGGTTGTCGGTTCGTTGGTAACGGTTTGTAATGCTTGATCGAATTGCACATGAGCTGAATGGATCATGAGCTGATCTGAATAAGTTGGAAATGGATCGCGAGTTGATCCAATTAATTTCAGAAATGGATCGTGGGCTGATCCAGTTAGGATTAAAATGATTATGTGACTGATCTATGTATGTTTGCAAGTTTCTTATGAAACCTGGTTCGAAAGTTAAACTTTATGTTATCCATGATGTGTATGTTGCTATCATTAAGTTGTAGCTAAGGTCTGCGGAAATCTGAAATTAAAATGTTGTAGTTTATGTTCACTTTATCTCTTGTATGCAACTTGAACTTGATACAAATAGTGAATCTTCACCACTTGTCAAATAGGAGTAACACCATGTTTCAATTAGTTGATAAGCAATGTCTTGCGAGTACGGTGGTTGTACTCACCTAGGTTTATCCTAGGCAGGTTCGCGGAGCATTCGGCCTTGACGTTTCGCTGCTTCGGTTTACCACTTTCGGCTTCGACTTCCTTGGGAATTTCGTGTTCTGTTTTGAGATGGTTTCCCCGCCATCTCAGTGTTTTCGTTTATCTTCTGCTACTGTTTTTAATGTTGTTTTAATGTAAACAACTTCCAAGTCGCTATGTATGAAGAATATGTACTTATCCCAGGTTTGGGAAGTATTTAGTATCCATAACCCTTCTCTAGTAGAGTTTTGCTGTGATATTGAGTTGTTATGGTGGCTGCCCATATGCAATGCATGTATGAAATGAAGTATATGGGTATGCCGTGAAGGGTTAAAGTTGTTCCTCTTTTCACTATGTCGAGCAGGAATCGGTTGAGTGACCCACTGGTTGAGATGCTGTGCCGGCCAGGCAGGGTGTGGGTGTATTCTACCGGGCTTTCAAGTGACCCACTAGCTTCCAAGCTAGGTTAGGGTGTGGGTAGAATCACCGGGCTCCTCCGATCTTGCTTTGCATAGTGGAATTGGGGAACGACTCTAAATCTTCACCGGATCAGGGAATTGTATGTGGTTTTAGGAAGTTTAGTCGCTTCCGGCCGGCTTGACCAACGGTGAAGGCATACGACATCGGTAAGCGTACGATGCGTTGGTCAGGTGTCGGACCACTCCGCCTCGGTGTTTACGGCGCAGGTACCGTGCCACCGTGCCGACTGGTTTCTCGGTCCTTGGTGATTACTCGTTCCCCTGCTCATATATAATTCCCGGGTCCGTGACAGTATCGATTGTAATATATGTATATATGTTGCTAATAATCATTCCTTACTAAAATAATGTTATTACTAAGTGAAGTATGTGTTGGTTCATTACTATATTGTATGTACACAATAGCATGAATAGGGTTGATGTTATGTATGTGGCATATGATCGCATATATGTATGGTGTATGTCATATCGATGCTAGTTGGTATTTGGCCATATAGTTTAATCACCGTTTGCATTATCAATGATTGTTATTAGATTATAACTACATGATCATATGTTATCTTATGCTATGACTTGTCTAATTTCTATTTCATGCCTAGTCTATCTAGCTTGTTACATGATGTCCAGTTGTATATTGCCTAGTAGTTCGTATAGATTGACATGTCGCATATTATCATTTCTTGCCAACTAGCATGCCAGGACCTTGTTTGTCTATTAGTATGATAGGTTATGTTTATTTTACTAGTATGTTGGGTTTCCATGTTTAATCATATGGTTGTGCTATTGTTGTCATCGACCATATCCTGTTCCAGTTGCACATCTATCCCTATCTCGCATGTGGATTAACTTTAGTCCTTTTACATGCAAATTCTATACCATAAATCTATCCTTTTTCCAGAATGATCCTGATCCGGAAGACCATCTTTCGAGTACATGTACTCTATCTAGTTGAGATATATAATCTCACATCCTCCTAATTGTCTTTCGGCAATCCTATCCCTTCACCTTTGTCCTTTGACACCTATCCAACCCTGCTTGCCCTATTCTTCTGGTATTTTCATTTGATATTTAATTTGGATTCATATTTATTTGCCTTGCACTTTATTGCTATTACGACGAATAGGAAGTAGCGAAGTTGGGTAAGGACAAGTTCCTGCAGAAGAAGACCAACTCGTCAACGAAGGCATGCCCTCTTTTCTTGATCATGTTGATCCTACATTTCAAAGTCATTATATTTTATTGTTTATAAACATGCATGCTGTTTTGTTCCAGTAGCTAGCGTGTCGATTGACACACCTTTACCTTTCCGTTTGTCACCATGTTACTTGATACCCTAACTAGATTAATAGGTTTTATTCTAAATAGAGTAGAGAATGTTTAGCCATGCTTAAAATATATCCTTAGGTTGTTTTGATTTCCTCCTCAGAGGAATGAATTTTGGATGAATGATCCTTATTGATACTTAATTGTGAACTCGCTGAGCTGGGCCAGTTGCCCGATGTTTCCTCCTCCCTCTATTCTTCCTATTCTACTCTGGGTAAAACTTACCATCTAATATGGTGCGGGCGGCAGTTGAATCAGTGTTCAAGGAGCATATGGTTGCCCTACCCGCAGAAGGCCGATTTAAAGGAACCATTAGTCGTCCATACCGCATAAGGCTAAAGTCTTGCAATTGGAGAATTGTGTCAACAGTACAACCACATGCTATATGGGCACTGGCTTGGTTGAGTAGATTAGTCGAGTCTTGGTGTCGATATTGCCGTACCGCAGAAGGGTGGATGTAGCAATGAGGACCTCGACACCAATGGGGGCCACGCAAGGTAAGTGGGTGTATCGCTCCTCCGTGTCGAAACCTAGTGGGCATGTCACATCGAGATGAGACTATCTAAAAGACCTCGTCACAGTCACCCTGCCGACACACCGATGGGTGTGTGTACAAGCCCGATCAGCTTGGCATAAGGGGATGATCGTGTCATGTGGGTAAAGTGTACATACTCTGCAGAGTTAAAACTAATCGATTAGCCGTGTCCACGGTTATGGACAGCACATGACTCATTCTTGATGAAAAGGACCTGTCTTTCTCCCCCTTGCTAATTCCCTCTACCCCAGTTCTGGAAAAGTGAAAATGTGGTTGGAACCTATGGACGAGTTTAGGCCGGATGCCTAACTCGCATGTGTTGGTCGTGGACCCTCACATTTATGAGAAACACCCCTGATATTAAAACTATTTTATATCAAAATATTGCCTTCGAATCTATTATAGTAATTCAACTAAAAGCTGCTTTACGCAAATAAACCATAGAGCTTTCCTTGAAGCCTTGCATATAGTGTGCTAGGACCATCTGCCGCCAGGTGGCTTGCTGAGTACGTAAAGTACTCATCGAGCATGTTGTTTATTGGACGTGTTCAGATATCTATGAGGATGATGTAGGCTATGAGGAATCTTCTATGTCAATGCTGAGGTTTAGGTCACGTGGCCTCTGTCGAGTGCCTGTGGTTGAGATGGAGACATCTACGCTTTATTTTCCGTTGTGTTTCTGAATGGTAAGGGACATAAGTCCTAGTTACTTTATTTAGTCATATCGCTGCTATAACTCAATTGTTTATATTTTAAAATGTTTCGTGATGTGTGCAGTGATATCAATTCGCCTGTGTTCATCAGCTTGATCCTGGACTGATGAGTAGATACACAGGGAGGGTCTAGAAGTTAAGTCCGGAACCTCACATTATATCAGAGTTAATTTGAATTAATCCAACTTGAACCTTTTTTGCCTTTCAATTTTGGATTATGCCTCTGAGAATTTTCTCAAAATTTTCAGAGTATGTTTGGTATTTAGTCTTGCTCTGTTGTTCATTATTTTATTTTGGTTTTCCCCTTTTCTTTTCTCCTTTCCTTTTTGACCACGCCGTCCTGGCCATCTTCATCAAACAACCCGCCGCCCTCATCCTCTCTCGGGCAGCCACCCTGGCCTGAGCTGCATAATGCAAAGTGTGCCACCACCCCTTTCCAATAGGATTTGAGCCAAACCTCTTTCCCCCACCCTCCTAAAAATACCCCCACACCCCTCCACCTCTTCCCCACTCCACTACACTCTTTTCCCACGAAACCCTAGCCCCCAAACCCTCCAAACAGCAGTCACCTCACTTTTTCTTCCCGTGCAGCTTCTAAACAGCACATACCAACTCAGTATTTTCCTTATTCCTGCTTCCTTGAAACTATTTTGGAAGATCCCTTCGGCTAGATTGTGTGTAATATTTCGCTCTACCTCTCTACAAAATTTGGTGAAGATCCAATGGTGCAATCACTGGAAAACCTCAAAATACTAACGTGCATTTGCACCTAGTTTTTCTGCACGTGCATCTAGATTGGAATGGTGCCCTTTTCAAAACCTATTTAGTGGGATCACGGGAAGTGTTGTCAAGATCACCTCCACAAAATTTAAAGGCAATCCAATGGTTTGATCTCCGGGAAATCATGTTTCTTTGTGCTACTGTTCCCATCCAAATGTTTCTGCTCGAACAGTATAGCGGCATTATCACCTTCTTTCCCGTCAATCCGGTGAGTCTTTTAAGAATCCCTTCAGTTAATTTGAGCCTTAGGTTCCTATGAACATCTCTGTAAATTTTTAACTTGATCCATATAGCCGTTTATCGGTAATTGATCCATCTCCGACACGTGCTGTCCGCGAATGTCCAAAGTCAATCTGCACAACGTCTAACTTATCTGACCTTTTCCCGTTGACTCATTAAGAATTTTCCAAAACCCTTTATATCTAGTTTCTAACCCAATTGGTTGATCACAATTTCGTTAAGCGTTCGCGCAGCATCCAAAATCCTCCGGTCTTTCCAGAATCGATCTAAAACTTCCAACTGTTTCGTGTTGCGAATGTCACCACCACCCACATAGTTAATCTCCTATCATTTTGTTGTACATGATGACATTATTTTATGCCAGTATTCTTTATCTAAAACCACCTATATCACCATTATATTTATCTCTAATAATTTTGATAATTGATTGATCACTCAATTGAATAGTATTTCATGTTAGACTATAGTTTCATATAGTGCATCTCATGTGGTTTGCATATAAAGTTATGCATATATGTATATGCACATATATATAGTCCATTTATGTTTTGGATAATAGTTTGATGTGAATTGGTTTAGCACATTACTGTACTCCTGTTTATAGTTTAATTATTTGTTCGAACACAATTAGGTCATGCATGTTCATCATGACTTTATGTTGCATAGTCATGTAGTTGCATGCAATCATATATACATATATGTATAATTAGACTTAATTTTTGTTGATGGTTTATATGTCAGAATAATAACTTAATTTCTATTGACGGTTTATATATCAGAATAATAACTCTTTACTAAATTATTATTACTTGATTATGTTGCATGTTAACTGATTGTTATATAATGTGTATGTATTAGCACGCATAGTGTGAGAACCTGGTTTCAACTACCAGATCCCCCTTATGTACTTCCTCGTCAGTCCCAGGATCATGCTGACGGTACATAAGCGAAATGAATAACATCACATGCATTCAAGATAAAAACATAGTTTGAGAATAATACGCCACACAGCTTACAAGGTTCCATGTCTCAATGACATTTTATTACATCAGAATCAAGCAGCGGAAAAACAAAAGCGAGCGACTCCATCCGTGCCACAGGCAATTGACGTCAGCCACGTGACCTACTCTTCGGGCTCGTCGTAGAAGAAGTCTTCCTCGGTTCCTTCTTCAGCATACTCCTCTGCACACCACCACAAACACATGCACGTTGAGTACTTCACGTACTCAGCAAGCCACCTGGCGGCAGATGGTCCTACCATACTATATGCAAGGCTTCAAAGGAAAGCTTTAGGGTTCATTTGCATAAATGCAGTTTTAGTGGAAATATTAGGGTAGATTCAAAGGCAGCATTTTAATGTAAAATAATTTTATTATCAGGGGTGTTTTTCATCATGTGAGGTCCATGACCAACACACTCGAGCAAGGATTCCCGCCTTAGCTCGACCATAGGATTCTTCAGCAAAGGGGTAGAGGGAAGTAGCAAGGGGGAGAGGAACATGTCCTTTTCATCAAGAATGAGTCATGTGTTGTCCATAATCATGGACACGGCTAATCGATTAGTTTTAACTCTGCAGAGTGTGTACACTTTACCCACATGACACAATCTCGTCTTATTGCCACTGACCGTCGCCAGCGTAGTACACACCCATCGGTGTACCGGCAGGGAGATTATGATGAGGTCTTTTAGCTAGTCTCATCCCGATGTGACATGCCCACTAGGTTTCGACACGGAGGAGCATACACCCGCTTACCCTGCGTGGCCCCCATTGGTGCCGAGGTCCTCGTAGCAACGTACACCCTTCTGCGGTACGGCGATGTCGACACCAAGACTCGACTAACCTACTTAACCAAGCCAGTGCCCATGTAGCATGTGGTTGTACTGTTTTCACAATTCTCCAATTACATGACTTCGGCCTTATGCGGTACGGACGACCCATGGTTCCTTTAAACTGGCCTTCGGCGGGTAGGACAACCATATGCTCCTTCATCACATGATCCAGCTGTCGCCCGCACCATATTAGATGGTAAGTTTCACCCAGAGTAGAATAGAAAGAATAGAGAGAGAGGGAAAACATCTGGCATCCGGCCCTAGCTCAGCGAGCTCAACAAGTTTCAACAAAGATCACAATGATCCGATATTCATTCCTCCGTAGAGGCAAATCAAAACAACCTAGAGATGTATTTTAAGCATGGCTAAGCATATCTCTACTCTATTCAGAATAAAACCTACTATACTACTCAGGGTTTCAAGTAAACATGGCGACAAGCGGATAGGGTAAAAGTGTGTCAATCGACACACTAACTACTGGATTAGAACAACATGCATCTTTGTGAAAGACAAAATATTAATGACTTTTAAAACTATAGGATCAAATATGATCAAGAAAAGAGGCATGCCTTCGTGGTAGAACTCTCCCTCTTCAGCTGCTTCGGTTGCTGGGTCGATCTCTTCACTTCCTATTGACGCAATGCCACGAGCAAAGATAAATAAATAAACAACTCCAGGGAAGCATTCCGAAAAGCAACACGAGAGAGAAGCCCGACGAAGGTAAGGTGAGGTGGAATGGAACGATGGCGCGATAGCGTCATCGCAAAGAAAGAATAGTCTTCTAGGGTTGGCCATAACCATAGACATATATATATAGCATATATCCCTTACCGGGTATATTTAATAGATATTCAATTATATATACACACATACACCTTAACATGCTAGTAATCATGATAAAAGGACAAACAATTCATAATTAATCACAAATAAATATTTAGGTGAATCCTAAATATTTATAATGGTTAACAACAATAAGAAAATATATTATCAAAATATAACTAGATTTACACATGTTTTCTTAATGTTTCAAAGACCAGAAATTAAGCTAAAATGTATTCTCTACAATTAGCAAGAGCTAACTAAGCTTGAAACAACTTGGAACATGTTAACAGTACTGTAACAGTACCAAAATGAATTAATCTTAATTTTTAATCTGAACATTATTTAATTAAAGCATTTTCGAGCATTTCTAGTGTAATAATTAAGTAGAAATTACTAATTATCATCAATAAATCATGAAATTGGATCAAAATGTCATTATAATAAATCTAGAGACATTTCATGTTCAACCATGTTCTGGAAATATATTTTAACCAATTAAAACTATTTTTCTAAGCATGGAAACTACACTAAAAATATAGCAAAACATTATTTAATTAAAATATATAGGTTTTCAGGACTTGTCAACATTCACATAACATAATATGAATTATTGGGTACTGGAAATGCATTTTTAGAGGTAAAAACAGATTTATAAAGGACTTATTACTAGAAACAGCATTTAAATAACAATTTTAAATACATCTAAAACACTTCTTGATTTCTATAGCTCTAACCATTGCAGATAAAATATTTTGGTTTACATGGTAAATGAGTTCTAGGGTTCTCTGATCCTAGACAAAAATTGGATAAAAATAACAGAGAAGATTTCTATTTTCAATAAATGAAATAGAGCTTATTTTAATTCTAGGAAATTCTACACATGTCCAAAAATTATGAAACTGTCCAGAATTACTACTTAGCATACTAATGATCTACAGAAAAAGATTCATCTCAAAATAATATTCCAGTACAAAGATATCACAAAATTTGCTCAAATTTCATACTAATTTAATTATAATTCGAAATCCGACGGTCGGATTAAAAATCCGATTGCACCGTTGGATTCGTGGGGTTCTAAGGGTTCCATTTTAAACCTAAGATCACAGATCAGACAAGATTTAGATGCATCCCAAAATTAGACAGGGAATAGGCCATTAGGGTTTACTGTTCATATGAACAGTAGCTCATACAGTACCAGAGGGTAATTGAGATGATTCCAAGAATAATGGCCACATATAAGGTTGAATATTGGTAAAATTAGTGGAGGAGAATTGATCCTTGGATTGACGGAAGCCTACCAATGCAAAGAATTGGAGAGAAGCTCACCGGAGTTGGAGAAAACGAGGAGAGAAGGTGCTCGCCGGAGTTGGAGAAGACGCTTGCGATACGGTTGGTGTAGGGGACGGAGCTCGCGAATTCTTGCGGTACGGGGTGCGCGTCGTCGTGGGGAAGCTTCTCGTGGCCACGCCTCGGGTGGAGGTGCACCGGTGTCGCCGGAATTCTTCGCCGGAGCGCCGCCGGAGTTGGAGAAGAAGAGCTGGAGGAGAGGAGAAATTTTGGTGGAAGAAAACAAAGAGGAGAAAGGCATGGGAGAGAGGGGTTTTATAGGGGAGGAAGGAGAGGGGAGGAGGCAGGAATTTAACTGCAATTGGAGCCGGATTAATGGGGCTAATTTATTGGAAATTGATTGCTAAAAGCAAACGCTAAGAATTTGAAGCAACGCCGGCGGCGGCGCGCGTTACGCGCGCGCGGCGCGCTCACGCGAGGAGCAAACAGCCGGCCAGCTGCTGCTGTGCGTGGCCTAGCCGGCCTGGCAAAGGCCTAGGTGGTCGGCCCAAGGGAGCAAGGCCAAGGGGCGGCCTGGCCCAAGGCGCAAGGGGAGGGCAGCAGGCCTCTGGACCAGCCCAAGAGGGGAGGCGGCAGCCTAGGCCAGCCTGGTAGGCCACGGCCCAGGTGGGGAAGGGGAGCAGGCCGGCTTGGGCCGGCCCAAGAGGGAGGAAGGGGTGGCCGATCGGGGCGGGTTGGGCCACCCGGCGGCGGGGCGGGCTGGGCCTCGTCCCAGGCGGGGCCCGGTGGAGGAGCAAATGGGCCCGCCGGCCCAGGTTCTCAGAAAAGCAATTAATTTTTTTAAAATTTTTAGAAATAGCAGAAACTCATATTGGGGCTTTAAAAATATCAAAACACCTCCAAAAATTCTACAAAAATTCTAGAAAATCATATTGAGCATAAGGAACTCAAGAAAAAATACTTTCAAGACAATTTTTCAAATGATGATCCAATTAAAAATCAAAAACACTCTTTATTGCTCTTAAATTAATTCATATAGTTAAATTAACTTGAAATAAAATCCAATAAAATACATATTAATATATTATTCAATTGCACATCCTCTTTTCCTTTTTAAAAAAAATTCAAGCCCTCAAAAATCGAGGATGTTACACATAGGTTGTTAGTTCATATGTGATACTAGCATGAAGGAATTCCATGTTACTGTGTGTTATATAGCAAGATAATTTATATATCTATATATTGCCATTATATAGGTATATACCTATGTTAGATAATGTTATATGGTATTTTAGTGTGTTATTAGCATGCATAGCTTATTATCTTATATTCCATGTTCATAAGGTCACATATATATAGTTAACCTTTAGGTGTCGATTAAATACATATATGTTGTTAGTAATCATCATTTACTAATTTATTATTATGTGTTGTATGTATGGGTTGATTGCCATATTGTATGTACCCAATAGCATGAATAGGGTTGATGTTATTGAATGTGGCGTAAGATTCACAGAGTTTCAACGGATCTCCCCTCCAACTTTCTCAGAGGCAGAGGATCCTCTTGAAGCGGATGACTGGCTTCGCAGCCTAGAAAAGAAGTTTACTCTTGCTCAGTGCTCTGACAGTGACAAGGTTCTGTTCGCCTCATATCTTTTGGAGGGAGCAGCGAGCGCTTGGTGGGACAATCTCCTCATCACCCAGCCAACTGCCAAGAATATGACTTGGGAGGAGTTCAGTAAAGCTTTCCACCGTGCTCACATCCCCGAGGGTCTCATGGACAACAAAAGGGATGAATTCTTGGCCCTAAAGCTGAACAAGAGCTCTGTCACTAAATATCTCCACCGCTTCAATCACCTGGCACGGTATGCGCCCACTGAGGTCTCTACTGATGAAGCTCGCCAAAGAAAGTTCATGAAGGGTTTAACTGAGGAAATGTAGAATGAGTTATCCATGCTAGATTGCCCGGATTTTGAGTATTTGGTCAACAAGGCTCTTATTAAAGAGGGCAAGCTCAAATCACTCGAACTCTCCCGTAAGCGCGAGAGAGAGGCAGCAAAATCAGCAAGTGGTAGTTCTCAGAAACCCCTCTTCTTTCTGCCTCCTGCGCCCCGTTTTCAAGTGCCACCACCGCCAAGATATCCGATGTTTTCCCCTCGTCCTACTGCTCCGAAGCCGCAGCAAAGAAACCCGGGTGATCAACCACGCGCTCCTGTGGATCTCAGCAATGTGACTTGCTATAACTGCGGCAATCAGGGCCACTACTCCAAAAAGTGCCCCTATCCAAAAACCGGTGGTCTTTCATGCCCTGAATCCACCTCGAGGACCTCCGCGGAATGCACCTCTGGTCCAAAAGCAACCCGTCAATAAGCCTCTCATCGCTGGTCGTGGCCGAGTTAATCAGGTCACCGTTGAGGAAGCGCGGGAAGCTCCAGAAGTGGTGATCGGTACATTTCTTGTTAACTCAAGCTCTGCTAGTGTACTTTTTGATTCCGGAGCATCGCATTCTTTTATATCTAGTGAGTTTGCTAATCATCATGGCATTCCATTTAGAACAATGCATGCTCCTTTTATAATCCACTCAACTGGCTCAAAAATGAGAACTGAGCATGAATGTGAACCATCATCCTCAGATCAGTGAGGATTGATGTTATTCTCGGTATGAATTGGTTATCCTAATATAGTGCAAAGATTGATTGCACCCGCGGGACTATTTCTCTTACAAGTCCTGACGGCAGAAATCTCGAAGTTGCTCCGCGACTTCGTCAACCTCAACTATATGCTCTCAAAGGTGCCCAAGCTCCCTCAATAGAAGAAGTTCCAGTGGTTTGCAATTTCCCGGATGTCTTCCCAAAGGAATTGCCAGTCATGCCACCCAACCATAGTGTGGAGTTTCTTATTGAACTTCCACCAGGAACTGCTCCAATTTCTAAAAGGCCATATCGAATCCCTCCAAATGAGCTAATTGAAATGAAGAAGCAATTAAAAGAATTGGAAGATAAGGTTATATCTGGCCGAGCTCATCTCCTTGGGGCTGCCCGGCCATGTTTGTAAAGAAGAAAGATGGTTCCCTCCGCATGGTAGTGGACTATCATCCATTGAACGAGGTTACTATCAAGAATAAGTACCCTCTTCCTCAGATAGATGATCTCTTTGACCAATTAACCGGTGCAACAGTATTCTCCAAGATTGATCTCAGATTGGGCTATCACCAAATCAAAATCAGATCTGACGATATTCCCAAGACAGCCTTCACTACTCGCTACGGTTCGTACGATTATACGGTTATGTCGTTCGGCCTTACCAATGCCCCGTCAACCTTCATGCAACTCATGAATTCAGTGTTCATGGAATATTTGGATAAGTTTGTGGTCATCTGTATTGATGACATACTTATCTATTCTCCTTCCGATGAAGAACACAGCAAACACTTGCAATTGGTGCTCGAAAAACTCCGCGAGCATCGGCTTTATGCCAAATTCTCAAAATGCGAATTTTGGAAGAAGCGAGTGGAATTCTTGGGCCATATACTTTCAGAGAATGGTATTGCAGTGGACCCAAGCAAAGTCCGTGCCATTCAGGAGTGGAAGCAACCAAAGTCAGTAACCCAAATTCAGAGTTTTCTCGGCTTAGCAGGATATTATTGTCGGTTCATCGAAGGGTTTTCTTCTCTTGCCAAACCAATGCCCGAACTCCTAAAGAAGTACCAGAAGTATACCTGGATTCCTAAATGTGAAGAAAGTTTTCAGGAATTAAAGAAGAGATTAACCACTGCTCCTGTCCTAATCCTGCCCGATATCCATAAAAGTTTTGAAATCTATTGCGACGCATCCCGTCAAGGACTCGGATGAGTTCTTATGCAAGAGGGCAAGGTGGTAGCTTATGCTTCGTGCCAACTCCGCCCTCATGAGCTCAATTATCCGACTCATGATCTCGAATTGGCTGCCATGGTCCATGCCTTAAAAATGTGGCGGCATTACCTCATCGGTAATCGCTACGAAATCTTTTCGGACCACAAGAGCTTGAAATATCTCTTCACCCAACCAAATCTGAACCTAAGGCAATGGATATGGTTGGAACTTATTACAGACTATGACATTGGCCTCAATTACACTCTCGGCAAAGCCAATGAAGTTGCTGATGCTCTAAGTCGTAAAGCTTATTGCAACAATACCTCTATTCGAGAGCATCAACCCCTCCTTTGTGAAGAGTTCCAGCGGCTTAACCTTGAGGTGGTAGAGGAAGGTTTTCTTGCTGCCATTGAGGTGAAACCAACCCTCGAGGACCAAATCAAGGCTGCTCAGCCCACAAGTGCAGGAATCCACAAAATTAAGGAGAAGATGAAGAGCGGAACTGCTACTTGTTTCTCTGAAGATGAACACGGAGTTTTGTGGTTCGGCAATCGTCTTGTCGTACCCAAGGATGATGAACTAAAGACCCTCATTCTCCGGGAAGCCCATGATTCCCCTCTCTCTATCCATCCCGGAAGCACGAAGATGTATTAGGATCTGAAACAGCGATTTTGGTGGACCTGAATGAAGCGGGAAATCGCCAAATTTGTTGCGGAATGTGATGTTTGTTGCTGCGTCAAGGCCGAACATCTCTGACCAGCGGGAATTCTTCAACCACTTCCCATCTCCGAGTGGAAATGGGAAGAAATTGGTATGGATTTTGTAGTTGGCCTGCCAAGAACTCAAAAAGGTCATGATGCCATCTGGGTCATCGTCGATCGTCTATCCAAAGTGGCGCATTTCATTCCAATCAAGACCATTTTCAAATTAGTCAATTGGTTGATCTCTATATTTCCAGAATAGTTTGCCTCCATGGTGTTCCGAAGCGAATCATTTCTGATCGAGGCACCCAATTCGTCAACCGATTTTGGCAGTCTCTCCATGATACTATGGGAACTCGTCTCTCCTTCAGCACAGCATATCATCCTCCAACAGGAGGTCAAACCGAAAGAACTAATCAAATCCTGGAAGACATGTTGAGAGCATGTATTGTCTCTTTCGGTGCAAACTGGGAGAAATTCTTGCCCTATTCCGAGTTCTCGTATAACAACAGCTATCAAGCTAGTCTCGGCATGGCACCTTTTGAAGCCCTTTATGGGAGAAGATGTAGAACTCCTCTTAGTTGGTCCAGGACCGGAGAACGTCAGCTCTTTGGACCTGACTTCATAAAAGATGCCGAAGCTCAAGTTCGGGTTATTCAGGAAAGACTCCGAGCTGCCCAATCTCGCCAAAAGCAATATGCTGACCCAAAGCGTCGAGAAATCACCTTTGAGGTTGGCGACATGGAATATCTCCGAGTTATCCATTTAAAGGTACCCATCGCTTTAAAGTGACGGGTAAGTTGGCTCCTCGATTCATCGATCCCTTCAGAATTCTTGCCAAACGAGGAGCTGTTGCATATGAGTTGGAGCTTCCTCCTTCGCTGTCTGGAGTTCACAATGTCTTCCACGTCTCTCAGTTAAGACGTTGCCTTCGTCCTCCCGCCACAGAAACTCCTTTTGAAAATCTTGAGTTGAATGAAGACCTCTCCTATTGGGAGCATCCTATTCGCATCCTTGACGAAACCGAGTGTCAAACTCGCCATCGCTCCATCAAATTTTATAAGGTCCAATGGAGCAATCATACTGAAGATGAAGCCACATGGGAACGAGAGGATCTACTCCGAACTGAATATCCCTTTCTCTTTTCTACTCGCTAGGAATCTCGGGTCGAGATTCTTTTAAGGGGGGTAGGCCTTGTAATGACCTAAATGTTGTAAGCAGCGGACGGAACCGTAAAGTTTTGCTTAAAGAAAAGAATGAAGTAGTGCATGCATATCATCATGTAGGCCGATTCAAAATTTTCACATCTATCACAACAATGTAGCTTTGTCAAGTGTTGCAAGAGTTTACATTCAAAAATTTAAATATCTTCCTGAACTCCTAATAATATTCTTCAGATATTCTAGACAACCATTTCGTATATCTATATCCCTAGGCAATGTTGAACCACATTTTAAAATTTGGCCAAAACGAATGAGACATCCATTTCAGTAAGTACCACAAATTACACTAGTGGTGGGAGCTCTTTTAAAATCTTACTGTTGTTGTATACATTTCGAAATCTTATTTGAAATTAATTGTAGAATTTTAGCCAGTAATTTGAAACCTAGAAAAACATAAAATAAAAAAGAAAACTTCTCCTCTGTTTCGGAACAGGCCGAAATCCCCGCGGCCTGCTCTTCCGTCCGCTTGGGCCGAGCCCATCCTGCTCCCCGCCTGCGCCTAAAGGCGCCTCCGCCCCCTTCCGTTTCCCACCTTGGTTGGCACCTGCTTTCCCTTCCACCTCCCCATCTCGCTGGCAAAGCAGGCCCACGGGCAGGGTTCCCCCACCACGCGTCGCTCCTTCCCTGACCACCGCACTACCATCACCGAGCACCTCAGCACATCGCCGGCCTCCTTCTCCCCTCGGTATCTCCTTCCCCACTCCAATAATCCATTTCGTCCCTCGAGCTATCCGTTACACACTCTGCACCCCCCATTGCACATCGGGCGAACTCGCAGCCGAGTGAAGCAATTTGAGCCGTCTGGCATTGCCATTCCGCCGAGAGCACGCCGCCGGCATCCACCCCGTCTTTGGTCCGCCTCTGAATCGCTTGGTTATGTCGTCGCCATCCGACAAGCCGCCGACAGGAGATTCCCCATTCCCGGATCACCCCGCCACCAACACCATCTCACCACCGTCTACCAACGCTACCGACGACCTCTACTCCGCCTCCCTTTGCTCTCGGCGACCCATAAAACGGAATCGCGGTGAGCTCCTGGACTCGATGCTGCGGTTACTTCTCCATTTCCCTCGCTGTAGCACTCGCACGCATGCACACCGCCACGCGAAGCACCGGCGTTGAGCCGGCAGTGAATTGGTAAAATCTATGGCCGGTGTCCCATATATGGGGTATGACAGAGGGGGCCCAGGGGACATAGGCTAGAGAGAGATGAAGGGAAAAGAAAAAGGGGGAACAGAAAAAGGATGGGTCCGTGGACCCCTTGTCATTGGCAGAGGGCTAGTAGAGTGGTGGGTAAGAAAAAGTTTCAACCTAATTCAAAATTCTAGGATTTAGTAGAAAAAGATCAAAAGCTAGCCAATCTTCAAAAATTCATATCTTTTGAATACTAACTACAAATGGAGTGATTTTTGTTTTGCTAGTTTTCTCCTAATATGTAGAACCTGATGGTGTAACACTTAGTTATGTTACATTGATCCAAATGGTTACATTCCCATATTAACTAACCCTTAGGCTTAAAAATTGAAATGTGAGTTCTATAAGATTTTGATAACTTAAAAAATGGTATATGTGATAACCATCAGTAGCTCAACGAAAGCATTGTATCTTAGACTAATTATTTCCCCCATATACCCTTCTCATAAGTGCAAACCATGTATACGCAACCAAAACCCTAGTTTTCATATGCATGACTTCGAAAAATCATAACTCAAACCCTAGAACTCGGAATTCGACGAAACCAATTCCGTTAGGTTCATATCGACATCCTCTACATGTTAGGATGCATATCATGCATATTTGAATCTTCTTACTTGCTGGTTTTAATTGAACTTCTTTTTGTTGCTTCATTTCGGTATTCCGGGTTCCAAATTTATTAGAACCAAGCACCGAGGAGTATAACGAAGCCGACTACTATTGTGATCCAGATCAATCCCAGCAAGGTAAGTTCACAAAAATACTCACTAAGATTCCCTTAAGTTTATTTCATGCTTTGCTATTGGTTAAGGTTAATTGCTAGCTTGTATTGTTGGAATGTTTTGCAATATGGTAGTGATGGCGAATCACTAGTATTGCTAGGGTCATTTGTGTTGCAAGATCAGCGAGGATCTTTTAGTTGGACTAATAAAATATGGAACTCTAATGGTGAGTTGTGAGGGCCGGGGTATCGACACCTACAGATGGATCGGCAGGTGAACCTGCCCGATGCCGGTATCGTAGGGCTTTACCTGTCACCCACGGCGAGGTTTGAATTGAGGTTGGTGGGAAGTCATGGTCGGCAAACCCTGAACTTACACAATCTCAATTCATCTCTCGCGTCAGGCAAGTTCTGGTCGTCCTTGCCTGACCACACTTTCGGTTGAGCCTCGGTTGGAGCAACCGCGAATAAATGGTCTTGGTTGACTTGATGTGATTTTTGGATGTGAAATTCTTGGTTGAATTGATTCACGTTCAGACCCGAAAATAAACTTGTTCATATGATATTAGTTGATATCGTTTTATCAATATTATCCATGATTGTTGTTTATCTTGCCATGGTGAACTACATGTTAGTAATTGATTCCTGATTGATAGCTTGGCTGAAATTTACGTGGGATGAGTATATAAATGTGGCTTGCAAGTATGAAAGTACTTACGGAATTCAATTCCGAACTTGTTGCAGGAGATCCTAGTATCGGTGAGTTCTTCGATAGCGAGAATGTTGATACTGATGCATAATGTAGAGATATTTAGGTACCTGTTCAATTTCATGAAGTCAAAACTTCTTTAGTCTACGAATAAGTTGCTATTGATCACATTCTTTATATGGTCTCATGAGCTCACGCTGAGACATAATAAAGGTTAACTTTATAGAAGTAATTGGTATAAATAGAAAATAGAGTGAAAATAAGTAGTACTTACTATCATTCCTTGATTGAGTATAACCTTTGTTCTTGATCCCCAGTCTTACATTATTGCAACACAGCATACCCACATGAATTTAAGATCAACTTCACCTCTAGGCATAAGGGAGTGAACAAACTCCTCTTCAGTAACAAAGGCACCACATATACGAATTTTGGTTTTATTTTCAAGTGTTTGGTCTGAGTTTTTTTGTTCTTCTTGTATTTCTGTATTTAGTCATTTGAACATGATCATTGTATGTGACTGCAGCCAAACAATCATGTTTACCACCTAGCTTAACAAGCTCAGCGTAGCCGGCAGCATTTTCATCATTCTTAATTACCATAACGCTTAGGCCTAATTTTGATGGCAGTGTTAACACTCCCGGGATCTATGAAACTCCGTCCACTCTGAATTGGTTCTTTCAAAGGAGTGACGTCTTTTATATCATCTGCTCATCGAGTTGAAGCAGAATCACATATTTCTATTACATCTGTTTCTTCTAATCTAATAACTACAGAACATGAAAAGAAAACTTTGGGCAAATGAGACGTTCGTTATAAAATGTGAAGTGTAAAACTATAAATTTTAAATTATGTGAGCTGTCAAAGCACTTACTTGGAGTGAAACTTTCAATCAGCCTGTGAACCTCGTTATGAACATCATCTTGAGTTTCACAGTCAGGAGGTATAATTGCTTTAGGTGTACAGATTTTAGAATCATAATGATAATGCTCATCTTGTTTATGATCAGAATTCTATGTTGATTCTACAGAATCTGTATGACTATCTTTATTGGTTTGACCAACACAAATTGACTTATCAGAAACTTGTTCACTTTTACTGCACTTAACGTCGGGCAATGAATGGATTACACAAATAGGAGCAATTATTGATGTTCCATCTATTGGTCAGTTAACACAATTGACGTGATTTCAGCACCAGGATTGACAAATGTAGATGTTTGCAGATTGTTTACTTCACAAATAGTCATAGCAGAGTTGTCATTGGGTTCTATGATATGTTCTTGCGGTACAAAAAGAGTCAGCTCTAAACTGGTCTGTTCTCCCTCCAAAGATTGCTTATTGGTACCTGCAATAACCTTGTTCGAAGAACTCAGATCCCTATCAGGTGCTGAAATGGTTGGTTCCTCACAATTGGAATGACCTGGTGCTTGAGTGGAAGTTATTACTAAAGCCCCAACTGCTGCAGCAGAGGCAATCTAAACAACATCCATTGAGTTTGGACTTCGTGCTTGTAATTCATTGTCAGAATCAATCCTGTGATCATCATTTTTGGATTCACGGTTGAAAGAAGGAATTTGTTGTGATTCAACATTTGGACTTCGTGGTTCAAAATCATTGTCAGGACGACTATTCTTCCGAGATGACTGAAATGCATTTGTTATAATAGAAATTTCTTCTAATTTTTTCGCATCAAGATTCTCCATTTTCCTCTCCATTCTCTCATTGTACCGAGCAACTATAGTATCTCTCTTTGAATTATATTTGTGTTCAATTCTTTGTAGTAGTTCAGACAATGTCTGGTCATAAATAAATATGATTTCAATAATAATAAAGAATAGTAATGAGTGATAATTTTGTAATATTTAATATAATAGAACGAATAAGGAACTCACAATGCCTTTTTCAGTACTAACAAAAAAGTCAGGCTGTTCTTTTTCTTTATCCACATCAACCTCTAATTCAGAATTAGAATCATTGTCTGAGACTTCCGGAGTACAATTGTCGTCTATATTTGATGTGCTAGGAAGAACGGATGTAACCTGTATGATAAAAATTGACATAAACAAATGTCTCTGATTTCTGTCTAGAAGAATAGAGAAATTAAAGTAAATATTAAACTTTCCTACAAGCGACCATATGTAATTTATTTTTTGGAGGTTGACTTGATGTCCATGGAGTCTAGTTGTAGAAGCAGATCAGATGTTATGAAATTCATTCTTGGGGTACCTTGGGGAACTATGAGTAAAGGTGACTTCACAAGATCAATGTACATGAGCTGAAATAAAGTTTAATTCAAAAGGTAATCCAAATAATTTGAATGCATATCTAAACAAAAGATATAGGGCACTTACATCTAGGATGTGGACAAAGCCATGAACATTCACATTATGAACTTGTGCTAATTTGTAATCCCTAATTCCTTGAATGAGGTAATCAGCGGAATAGTCACACCAAGCCATGTCAGGGAACAGACTGACATTACTTAAAGTAGGCGAGTAGCTCCTGTTAATGACATGTCCACTAGTTGGGGCAAGGTAGATGCACAAAACAACCAACACTAAAGACCTACAGAATGTTTCCTCATCATGCATATTAAGCAACTCTTCAATAGCAATATTGATAGGCAATCCACGACCAGCTGTAGGAGCTTTGAATTGTGGGGCAATGCTGTCATCCTTGCTACATTTATTGTTCTTACAGCCGCTGTGTGGGGGGTGGAACAATAATTTTACCTCTAGGAATGCCAAGTAAACTGTACACTAAAGGTTTGATAGGTATAGATTTACCACCAACTTCAAGACATTGTGTATCACAATTAACTTAATTAATCAACCACATTGTGAGACATTTTGAAAGTCTGCAATCAGGAATTGTGAGAAGGCTACCAAAACCAATCTTAGTAACCCAATTCTTTTGCAACTCAGACAAACGAGCAATAATGGGAGGGATCATATGAGGAGAGCAGCGGTATCCTTCAATCTGTCGGTTTTATTCATATAGTTTAAGCATACTTTATATAATATTACACATAACCACTTGAAAACTTGAAATAATTTTTGCCAAATTTGTACATATCCTTTTTGTAACAACTTGTTCATCCTTATTAGTCTTCTTGAGGTGCTGACATGGAAGTTTATATAATAATTTTGCATTATTTCTAGAGTCATTACTATTAGTCTTTCAAAATTATAGCATACGTACTGAAATATGTACCTACCCTCTTTGTAATGATTGGCTCTTCCTTCTTGTTCTTCTTGGAACTGTCAGAATAATTTTCCCATGTATATTTTGCATGTTTACGAGGTTGTAGAGTTGACGAAGAATCATTTGCCAGCCGACCTTTTGATGGAATAGGTTTTCCAGGATTCATGGCACTCAGACGAGGGGAAGTACGTTTGCGCAAAGCAGCTTTTGCACCCTCTGAATCCATTGTAATAATCCTAAAATAAGGGTAAATAATAATGTCATATAATTAAGGTAACAAGGTTTTCTCTTATTTTAGTTACCAATACTGCATAAATAATATGATTAAGTCCAGTTCAAATGTATAGCACCCCCTACGAAAGCTATGAAGTTCTTCGCCACGAAATGCTGGATTCTTTTTTAGCAATACAAAAAGAACAATGAATATTACTAATTTTACAACAATACATTCAGGAAAACACCATCAAAAGGAAATGATGAACCAAATATGGCAGTGAAATTTTAGTTTCTACAATTGTAGATTTAGGAAGAGCGATTCAGCAAGCAACATTCAAGATATTGAGAGTGGGAGCAACCTACACAACAGTTTGAGGAGATTTGAAACAAATAGATATGCCGGAACGCACCTGAGAGCAAAATTTCGGAACAATCTCACACTGCTGAACCGCAGCCAAAATCTCCCAAAGAAAATCCGGCGCCCAGACCTTGTTCGCACATGGGGCTTCATTCCTCACGGAGGAGGTTGACGAGAGAGAGGTGAAAAACTGACACAGCGGAATTGTGGAGGAAGACGAACCGCGACGTGCGATGGAAAGGTGGTCCCCACACTGATATTACTTCTCACCGCTACAGCGGGACCCACAAGATGGAAAATACGCCACACAACAGATGCTCATACTGGTGGAAATACAAATACTTCAGCACAATAGAGGGTATGTCACGGATCTTAAAGCAATTGGATGGTGGATTCAATTAAGACATGTGCTGTGCATGGTAGAAAAAAGTTTCGCCAACAAACTATGCAAGTTAAGTAACTCTTGTCTCAGCACAAAGTAAAATGCACGCAGGACTTCACCCTCTACAGATATTCATACTCATGATTCATAGAGCGATATCTAGCAATAGTTGTGCCATCTAATGTTTAATTCCTGTTGATAGAAATTCCATCAATAGGACGTTGTCATACTCATGTAATGAGATTCCCCCAGTGCGAACCATTCAAATGGTAACATCGCAGAATCTTTGCATTTGCCCATACTAAACTCCTTCTACATTGAATCCTGTTGATAGAAATTCCATCACTAGTGTTTTGAAATTGTTGCCAGTACCAACCAAACAAAATGGTAAAATTACAGAATCTTTGCACTTGCCGATACTGAACTCCTACAAACTACATTCGTATTCTTGCTAATACCAAACAAATCATAAAAAAATGGCAAAATTTGGGTAAACTTTGGGAGAATGTGACATCTCACCTTGACCATTATCATTTGGTAAGACAACAAAACATACTTCATCAGACGAATGAGAGTAAGGGTGTAAATGATCAAGGAAAGAGCTCCAGTAACATCCTCGTCATCGCCGACCCCATGCTGGAAGATATTGTAGAAAACATAGAATGGCGACGTATCTAAGTCACCGAAGACTACACCAAGGCTCTGAAATGCAAGCTGTAGTAACACGACTGAAGATGTTAGGATTTTTCTTGTTCTTTCTCTATTCACTTTCTTTGCTAATACATACAAGTATATATGGGCTTCTTGGGCCAAGACACACACACACACTATAGCCCAGACCCTACGCTACTCAACAAAAACTGATGAAAACTTCTGCATGAACAAAAATAAGACACATTTTAGTTATTTCAGCTGACAACACGATAAAGAAACAGTCTTGATATGTAGGGAGCAAATCAATTTTTACACCAACAAGGTGAAATGAATAGAGCATGCCATAAAATCAATATATTATTCATGCATATGGGGGCCAACAATAACATCACATTGGACATATGAGCTCCTGATCCTCTTAATATCAAAATAATCCCATAAACTATCAGTTCACACTCTAGCATCCGAAGAAGCACTCAAGTTTGTTTCAGATGCATGCAGAGACAGTTCCTCATTACTCAGGAAAGCAGAATTTACAGAAAACTAATATTAAATTCAACATGCAAGGATCAAAACTCAAATGCTCATACCTTTTCTCTGTACATGTTCTTCAGCCCTCTAGCCTCATCCATGGGTTCATAAAGGTCACAATCCAGCTTCATGTTTTTTCTTTATCTTTCAAAGGAAAAAAACACTGTTTTTTTAGGGAAACACTAACATTGTGGTGAACTTTAGAGGATAGTTCTTTCTAGTTTGTTTAGCGGAGTTGCTTTTAGTTTTGCCATACACAATCACTGTCAGGGACGCGTTTTGAGGTTAAACCTACATCCGCAGGGCCAGGTCCAAGGCTGCATCCTTAACCGCATCGCCACAGCCGAGAGCGCTCGCTCCAAAGTGGATCCCTCGTCCATCAAGTTTTGTGAAGATAATATTTGATGGTGCGACGTCTAAAATGCATAATAGAGGATTGGCAAGTGCGGTATGACGGGATACCAATGGCAGGTACCATGGAGCTTCGGTAATTGTAGATGATGGACTATCTTCTTCTTTTTCGAAACTCAAGTAACCTTTATTATTATACCACAACCATGGTGTTAGTGCTAGGCTGACAAACAACTCACATCTGAAGAATTCTAAATTTCTGATTGTTTGCATCACTTTGATTGCAATTCGAAGAATCTCTCCAACCTGGGCCTCAAATTGTCCATGATGCAGCATTGTCCAGTCTATTTTGCAAAGAATACAGCAGCAAATAACCAAGCAAGGAAGGAGATCCAGTCCAGTACATACACGTTAAGCTCAAAAAGTCCGCACGATGTTACGCTTAAGAAAATTACGCAATTATGCAATTTCTCAACGACGTACACAATATTACTTTGCTAATACTAAAATTGTTCGGTAGAAACAACAAAAGAACTGATCCATTTGTGTATTTCCCTATTTTCATTTCTAGACAAATGCAATCAATAGCCCGTAACGAATAGGCCAATTTACCTACTCTATCTAGTCTTTATGACTATCCTTGTAAGCACTAGTATGTATCACAAAGTAAACTAGGCACTAACACACTCCACAATGTAGGTCAAAGGAGCTGCTGTGTGATCCTGACACTAACGATTTGCCCGCCCCTCGTCATGTCCTGTACCGCCTGGAACCGGGACAACAACCCTGTTATCGAGAGACGAACGCATGGCAAAGATACATGTCAGAACTAGACTTTGAGCCAGAAAATGCTTCCTTCGGTTCATAAACACAGCTACCATTGTTGGGCCGGACGTTGGTGCTGATGGCGACAGCTACTGGGGTTAATTTCCCCTTGGGCTGCAGGTTCGGACGTTCTCGAATCCAAGACTCGGCATTGAGAACATCTGCATAGGCAGCACCCATGTCAACCATGGACAATATTAGTGTGAGAGTATGATTCTCATATCAACCATGCATGTACGAGTAACGAAGTACTGGAAAGGTCAAATGGTTCGGCCACGAACCGGCAACGTGTTGCGATGCTAGATGTCGGGGATTGAAGATGGCGGCGGCAGCAGTATCCGATTTCTTGTTGAGGTGTGCTCCGATGTCATAGTACTCCCATGTTCCCTCCCTCAAGTTCTCCTGCAGGTACAGCTCACAGTGGCGCGCGTCCAAGACCTGCATCGATCATCCCTGTCACACCATTTTAATTCCAGCAAAATTCAGTAAATGTGCCAGAACTGGAGGACCAAGGAAGTTCTCAGCATTTGCTGACTCACCTAAGCACTTGCTGTGATTACACATCGAGCATCCTACCAGATTCATGTCTGTAGAAATTACAGTGGTCAAAGACCAATAAAAAGGGATCATGAGTGAGCAGGAATGGCGCCCATAGGATGTGGGCTCGTACCGGCAATCCAGATGCCGGGGCGTACGTTGGTGAGATGGCATGCTCCGGTCGTCTCGATGGTGATCTGCACGCTGTCAACCGCCGGTGTTGACCCCCGCGGCAGCGCCAGCATCCCGGTCAGCAACAGGGAGGGCGAATCCAGCAAGAATCCACCAATACGACACCAATCTGTGGCACACGCCCACACCAGCGTCACATAAGCCGATTATGTTACAGTAAAGGGCAGGGGCAGAAGAACAAAGGAGAGAATTCCCGCAATATCGCCGTGCTGCGCTTACCAACGTGCTTCTCCGGCTGGGGGAAGCAGTATGACTGAGCTGCGCAGTAGAGGAGGCGCCATGATCGGTGGAGCGGACGAGGCCTGAATGCGTGGGCAATGCCAGTGGGGAGCGACAGGTCCCGAAAAAATGCGTACCGCCAAATAGAGTCATCAGCGAGGAGGCCGTGGAACCATCGGCAGGTGAGGGAGAGGCGCACCAGGTCCGTGCCAGCCAGATTTTTGAATACCTCTGTCCACATGTCGGGGTTCTCATGCCTGCACCAACAAAACGATATCAGATGTGCAAGACAAACTTTGTAGTGCAAGTTCGGAAGTACCACCAATTCCTAAATTCGAACGCAAAGCAGCATACGATTATTTGATGGAGGCCCAGAAGTTTTAAAGCGCTAAAGCATCGAAGTCACAAGTAATTCGAATTAAATTGCAGCAATTAGCCATTGGTTAGGATGCACTCTGCTCCAGCGAATTCGAACTCGAATGCAACGCGGGCCACCCAGAACCAATTCGAATTCACTCGGCAGTCGGCCCCAGCAAAAGCACATCCTAATCACTTCAAGCGCATGTACATACGCACAGCAGTTTAAGGAGGCGCGGACTTGTTAAAAATTCACCCCATCCAAAGTATCTAATACAGTCGAATAATCCCCAATTTCAGGGAGGCTCGCGAATCTAGTCATCGACATGCACGAATTGCGCACAGAGAGAGAGAGAGAGAGAGAGAGAGAGAGAGAGAGCACCTAGAAGGTTGAAGCCCAGCAGCGACCGGACTCCTAATGCCAACCCCACACCTCGCCCGATTCCACGGCGGCAGCGGCGGTGAGGACGAGACGAAGTCGGGGTCGACGCCCTGCGGCCTCGGGCGCTTCCTCAGCTCCATCTTACGAGTGGTAGTTGCGGTGGGAGGCGAGGTGTGCTGCGTGTACTGGCGGAGCAACGCATACATATATAGGCACCGGAGAGCACACCGGTTTCGAAATTTGAAATGGTTTAAAGCGGAGGACATGAAAGGGTAGTTTTGGCAATTCCCCCAAGAGTTCACGCCTTTGTCTCACTGATATTGCGGGTCTACTTCGACATCCAGGTTGGCCGTACCCCACCTGGCAGCGGACGCTGTTCTATGTGCTACGGTGTGGTTAGGCGATCTGTGTCTTGCAATTTGGACGCACGAAAAGACACTATTTTCTGCAAAAACATGAGCAAAGTGCACACAATTAATACGTGTAAAACTGTATAATCTATGCAACTCTGCAGCAGCACAAGGATGTCAAAATAATCAGACTATTTAGCAATACTAATCTTCCCTAAAAATTTGAAGAATATAGCCCGCGGAATAGGAATAAAAAATCTATATTTGACCATCCAATATGTCCGACTAAGGTCCAATTGGTCCATAGCTATGGTTCACCTCGATTTCCCATAAAAGATCCGTCGCCTCCAGGAAGTCGAGTTCTAGCAGATCTACTCGAGAAGATTCTAATTAGGTCTAGATCTCATTTAGGATAACCACTAACATCCAATGTAAGGCTACTCATTATTTAATATATATCAACATGAGGTAGGATTGTTATCCTTAAGAAGGCCTGAACCTGTATAAAATCATTGTCCGTGCTTCCTGGTGCTGCTCAACAACTATCCCGTGGGTCCCTACCCTTCAACAAATCTTCTGATCATGATAACCGTAAGATCGGTGGTTTACCAATCGTTGACAAATAGCGCCGACCATAGGGACCTCTTTGGTAGATTCCGTCGAAACAGTGTTGGAGTCAACGCAAGATCTGGTAAGGTTCGTGCAACGAACCGACTTCTCGGACCAAGGCATCTATGACGATTTCACTCGCCCGTCCGATCCAAAGCCGATGGCCAACTGCGTGGATCTCGGAGATTATTCTCCTGATGAAAATTTGGATAGTGAGGCGAACTGCTTCAGAGCAGAGTGTGCCAGGGCTTTCGGTGGCAAGTTGGGACTTCCCGACAACACCAGGATAGGTGCCCAGGCCCGATGTTGGGATGTCACCTGCGATGTCCAATCAGTCACCTGGTCAAGATCAAACCCTCGAAATCCCTCCTAACAGAGAAGATTTAATAGACCTGGAGTACACATCAAGTAGGGCAAACCCCCGAGTAGTCCTCACTATTGAGGATAACCTAGGACATCCTGATGACCTGACAAGGAACGATGGTTCGGCCGATCCAAGACAAAACCCTAGATACCTCCCATGGGAGAAAACGCTGGTCACACCACGAGATAACATCTTTCAAGCCGGCAGATCCAAGATCCTCCCAACCAGATGCAGAAGAGTATGCCTCCCGAACTGCTCGGAAACTCTCCGAGGTTTGCAATCTACTTTCATGTCCTCCTACAACCAATATTGCTACCCTGATGGGGAGCAATGGTTTATGACAGTTAGGGGCAGAACTACAGCAAGCTCTGGCACAAGCAGAGTCTTCTCGATTGATGTCTACGACCAACAGTTCCAGCCATAGAAGGACTCCCTCTCGGATGGTCAAGGAAGAATCAGATCAAGAAGGACGACACCCCAAGAACAAACCTACTTGAAGCCAACCGGCTCGGCCAAGGGCATAACCCTCTGCCCAAATACAACCGACCTTACTAAGACCTGCAAGACAAGCTCAACCGGCGCAAGTACTCGAGAGCCCAACGAGGGCGTTCCCCAGCTCGAAACGTCCCGAGGCGTCGTAGCCAAAGTTGGGGATGGTCACCTACTCCGGAAAACCATCAACGGATGCCCAGTGTTCTCACAGGAACTTCGAAGGTTACATTGGCCATCCCAATTCAAGCCTGGATCAATGGAAACGTATGATGGAACCATGAATCCTATGGAGTTCCTACAGATCTAAACTACGACCATTGAAACCACAGGTGGCAACGAGAAGGTCATGGCCAACTACCTCCCGACTACTAAGGTTACCACCAGATAAGCATGTGTCGAGAGGATGAGGAGATGACCTCCTTTGCAACTCTTTTTGGTGTGTTTTGCTACTCAAAAATGCCTTTCCGACTAAAAAACATGGGCGCAACATACCAACATGGTATGCAGCTTGCCCTCCACAGCCAACTCGGTCGTAATATCCAAGCTTATGTTGACGACCTTGTCGTAAAAATGGAAAAGAAAGAAGACCTGCTCTCGGACCTTCTCGAAACCTTCATGAACCTACGAAGGAACCGAATCATGTTAAACCCTAAAAAATGTGTTTTTGGGGTCGAGGCCGGAAAATACTCAGTTTCCTAGTCTCATATCAAGGAATTGAGGCAAATTCTGATAAGATATGAGCCATCACTGAGATGAAATCTCCAACTTCTATCCAAGATGTCCAAAGACTCACAGGCTGCATGTAAGGACCCAAGAGAAAACTCCTCATCAGTCCAAGATCAAGCTGATGAACACAGGCGAATTGATATCACTACACACATCACGAAACATTTTAGAAACATAACAATTGAGTTATAGCAGTGATGTGAATAAATAAAGTAATTAGGACTTATGTCCCTTACCATTCAGAAACACAGCGGAAAAATAAAGCGTAGATGTCTCCATCTCAACCACAGGCAGTCGACGGAGGTCACGTGACCTAAACCTCAGCATTGACGTAGAAGATTCCTCATAGACTTCATCATCCTCGTCGATATCTGAACAGGTCCAACAAACAACATGCCCAATGAGTACTTCACGTACTCAGCGAGCCACCTGGCGGCAGATGGTCCTACCATACTACATGCAAGGCTTAAAAGAAGGGCTTTATGGCTTAGTTGCGTAAAGCAATCTTTTAGTTGAATTACTGTAATAGATTTGAAAGCAGCATTTTGATATAAATCAGTTTTAATATCAGGGGTGATTTTTAACAGGTGTGGTCCACGACCAACACATTCGAGCAAGGACTCCCACCTTAGCTCGACCATAGGATTCATCAGCAAAGGGGTAGAGTGAAATAGCAAGGGGGAGAGGGACAGGTCCTTTTCATCATGAAAGATCATCTAGACCCTAATATGGTTTTGATGGTTAATGGCAACCTAAACTAGAATCTAATGTTTACATTGAGTGTAAGCAGAGTTTACAGGTTCCATGAAGAAGGGTTATCCAGAGAAGGATGGCCACCAAAAAGGGTACAAGGTGGTTTCAAGGATAAAGAGATGGCTGTGCTAGGCAGCTGTGCCACAGCTGAGAAGAAGCCGGTGCTGTGCAGGGAGATGCAAGCAAGGTGATGGTGGCTTGATGCGTCAAGGGCCGTGACTTCAGTTGGTGGCAGGTGAAGCTTAGATTTGCTAGTTTCTTTGAGTCCATAGGAATCACCCATACTATCAAGAGGGATGAAACAGTAGCAGTTGTCTAAGAGAACCTTGCTCATTGCTCAGAGTGTTGGTCAAGGGGATTGGTGCTTTGAGGCCAATTGCCCTGTGTCAATAGCTTTGCACAAAAGTATGTAGCTGTTTTGTGTTAGTGCTCTGCAGTACTAACAGTGAAAACCCTAGAGCTTTAGGCACCTGTGTGACACAGCTGTGTCACAGGTGGTCTTCCGCTCTGTGACTCAGGTATATCTCTGTACCAGGGGAGAGCTTGAAAATGCTAAGGTATCTGCACTGCGATGGGCGGTCTGCTGAGTCAGAAGTCTGTCGGAGGTTCTCTCCTTATAGGTATTAGAGTCTGAAGTATGCTGAGGGCATGTCATGTGCCAGGACCGGGCTGAGTAGTGTGGCTATCAGCTAAGGGTTTACCTGTGTGCGCCGCCGGTGACACAGGTGTCGGTCTGCCTGAGCCGGGTACAGTTGGGCGTAGTGTGTAGCTGTGTCACCGGTGGTTGACACCGGTGGCTCACTTAATCCTACGTGGCAACAGGGTAACGGTCGGGTGCCTGAGGACCCTATATATAGGGGACCAGGGGAGGACTCTGTCCTCAACCTTGCTCAAAGCAGTGATTCACATACGACCGTTGCAAAGCCTCCAACCACTCCACAAGAGCCAAGAGCCTAAGGGTTAGTTCGAGTGAGTTTGTGAGCTAGAGCACGAGCAAAGGTTCCTCCAAGAGATTGCTGCTGCATCATTTGTTACTCTTGGAGTTTGTCTACTCCTAGACGGGTGTAAGAGTTGCTGGTATCACCCAAGCTTGTGTGGGCTGAACCAGTAGTTTGTGAAGGTGTTCTGAGGTCTACCTGCTGTAAGGCAAAAGGATCTCCACAAGCAAAAGGAAGAGTCCTGAAGGATCAGATACTCGGAGAAAAAGCACGTTTTAGTGCTGGCCAACTCTTAGGAGTGGTCTCTCCAACGGAGACGTACCTTCTCTGCAAAGAGTTGGGAACTTCGGTGAAAAACCCCTGAGTCTCCTTTACTTTCCTGTATTGCATGCATATCTGCTTATCCTTGATTGCTTGTGTCTCTTAGACTTGATCTGCTAAGTTTACCTTTTCACCTGTGCTAGATTACCTTTATACCTGTGTGTGTTCATCTGTTACACAGTTGCTTCATTCACTTGTATTCACCTGTGTCAGCACCTGTGTCACAGGCAGTCTAAGTAGAGCACCTGTGTTAGGTTAACTCTTCACCGATGCCTTCCACCTGTGTGACAGCTGTGTGTTAATTTACACATAGTTTTCACCTATGTCACTCACCAGTGTCACAGCTGTCCACTATTAACTTGTGAAGTTAATCTGACAACTCAAACAAAAGATTAAAAGAGGGAAATTTTATAAGCCAACTATTCACCCCCCCCTCTAGTCGACATCTCGGTCCTTTCAATTGTGCCATCCATGACCGTGGATACGGCTAATCGATTAGTTTTAACTCTGCAGAGTGTGTACACTTTACCCACATGACACAATCTCATCTTCCTGCCACTGGCCGTCGCCAACCGGCAGGGAGATTGTGACGAGGTCTTTTAGCTAGATCCCCCTAAGGTGTGACATGCCCACCGGGTCTGGCTAGAAGTTGAGAGTACGTCCCCACCCTCCGATCCCCCCATCTGTGCCGAGGGTCCTCGTAGCCACGTCCACCCCTTCTGCAGTACGGCAACATCGGCACCAAAGGCTGACTAACCTACTTGACCAAGCCAGTGCCTATATAGCATGTGGTTGTACTGTTTTCACAAATCTCAAATTCAAGACTTCGGCCTTATGCGGTACGGACGACTAATGGTTTCCCTTCAACCGGCCTTCTGCGGGTAGGACAACCATATGCTCCTTCAAACCTGATTCAGCTGCCGCCCGCACCATATTAGATGGTAAGTTTCACCCAGAGTAGAATAGGAAGAACAGAGAGAGAGGGAAACATCGGGCATCCGGCCCTAGCTCAGCGAGCTCAACATAAAGTATCAACAAGGATCATTGATCCCAAGGTCATTCCTCCGAGGAGGCAGTCAAACAACCTAAGATATATGAATAATAAGCATGGCTAAGCATTCTCTACTCTATTCAGAATAAACCTATTAATCTACTCAGGGTATCAAGTAAACATGGTGACAACGGAAAGGTAAAGGTGTGTCAATCGACACGCTAGCTACTGGATTAAAACAGCATGCATGTTTATAAAGAGTAAAATATAATGACTTTAAAAATATAGGATCAACATGATCAAGAAAAAGGGGCATGCCTTCGTTGACGAGTTGGTCTTCTTCTGCAGGAACTTGACCTTACCCAACTTCGCTACTTCCTATTCGTCGCAACAGGAAGTACTAAATATAAATCCAAATTAAATATCAAATGGAACTACTAGAAGAATAGGGCTAGCAGGGTTGGATAGGTGTCAAAGGACAAAGGTAAAAGGATAGGGTTGTCGAATGACAACTAGGAGGGCGTGAGATTATATATCTCAACCAGATAGAGGACATGCACTCGATGTTCTTCCGGATCAGATCATTCTGGAAAAAAGATAGATTTATAGAGGATAGAGTTTTTACATGTAAAAGGACTAAAGTTAATCCACATGTGGATAGGGATAGATATGCAACTAGGAACAGGATATGGTCGATGACAATAATAGCACAACCATATGGTTAAACATGGAAACCTGACATACTAGTAAAATAAATATGACCAATCATACTTGACAAGCAAGGTCCTGGCATGCTAGTTGGCAAGAAATGATAATATGCAACATGTTAATCTATATGAACTACTGCGCAACATACAATTGGACATCATGTAACAAATTAGATAGACTATGCATGAAATAGAAATTAGGCAAGGCATAGCATGAGATAACATATGATCATACAATTATAATCTAATAACAATCATTGATAATGCAAACGGTGATTAAACCATATGATCAAATAACAACTAGCATCGATATGACATACACCAGACATACATGCAATCTATGACATAACATTAACTCCACTCATGCTATTCTGTGAATACAATGCAGCAGTCAACCTACACATACTACACGTAACAATAATATTATTTTAGTAAAGAATGATTATTAGCAACATATATGTAATAAATTTTATACTATTGCATAACATCATGTCATACTCCCATTTAAATCTACACATATATATCTTATCATGTTATCTACACATGGTGACATGGGAATCATAACATGTTTATTAAACAATCATCATCATGTGTGATTAAAGACATTAACATGCTAGTAAGTAACCTTATGTCATATACAATAATCTATTACTATCTATTATATTTGAGTAGGTGGTGATGGTTACATTATACACAAATCAACTACCATATGATATGTCACATTAATATTAGTTTAGCAAAGATTATGCTTCTACTACTATAGGTTATATGTAATATTGTTTCATTATACATTGCATAACACCCTATATGTGAACATACATATGATCATCTAATATGAAACTTGTTAAAATAAACAATTTTATTCATAATACAAACAATATTAAAATGCCAGGTTGAACAACCTCATGTCTAGTGATTATTAAGACTGAACGATACTGTATATGTGCATGTTATATTCGACTATATAAACATGCAACATGTAGCTATACGAACATGGATAAACCTAGTAACGAACTAAACATGATTGATCACATGATGAAAACTCTTAAGCATGAGCATCATATAAAGGGAAAGAAAGAAATATATAACAATCATACATATAACAATATGAAACTATATGCTACATAACATACTATTCAATTGCATGATAAAAACGATCATCAAAGTTATTAAACATGAACACATGATGATACGAGTGCTTTCAAACAAGGATTATTGGTGTAAAACAATTCCATGATGCACCACAAGATGATTGGAGATTAACTGCATGGGTGGTGGCAATGTTCGCAACACAAAACGGTCGGAACGGGTTATAGATCGATTCTAGACAGATCGGACGATTTTGGATGCTGCGCAATACTCGCTCAACGAAATAGCAATCCGCCAATTAGGTTAGAAACTAGATACACAGAGGTACAATCCTACTAAAGGGTTTTAGAGAATTCTTACCAAGACAACGGGAAAAGATCAAACAAGATAGATGTTCTGCAGATTAAATCTGGATGTCTGCGGAGAGGACGTCGGAGACGGATCAATTCCTGCCAAACGGCTACTTAGATCAAGATGAAAATTTACAGAGGTATTCATAGATATTTAAGGCACAACTTCACCAAAGGGATTCTTCAAAGACTCAACAGATCAACGGAGAAAGAGGAGATAATGCCGCTCTACCGTTCACGTAGTCAAATCTGCACACGAACAGCAGCATGAAGAAACTTGATTTCCTAGAGATTGGACCATTGGATTGCCTTTAAATTTTGAGGAGATATTCTTGACAACATTATCCATGATCCCACCAAACAGATCTTGGAAAGGAGGTTCGAACTGACTACGGCATCGTTCCAATCTAGATGCATGCGCAGAAAATCTGGGTGCAAATAGTACGTTAGAATTTGGAGATTTTCCGGTGATTTCACCGTTGGATCTTCACCAAATTTTGCATAGAGATAGAGGGAAAGGTTAGGAACAATCTCACCAAAGGGATTTCCCAAAAGATGATCGAGGCGACAGGAATTAAGAAAACACTAAGGCAATATGTGCTGTTCAGAAACTGCACCAGAAGAAAAGAGGGGTGACGGCTGTTTGGGAGGTTTGGGGGCTAAAGTTTCGTGGGAAAAGAGTTTGGGGAAAAGGGAAAGAGGTGGGAGGGGTGTGGGGTATTTATAGGAGGATTAGGGAAAGGGGATTTAGGTCAAACCCTAATGGAAAAGAGGTGGCGACGCATGCTGCGCTACGTAACACTCACGGGGGTGGCTGCTCAAGGGAGGAAAGAGACGGCGGGATGCCAGGTGGAGATGAGCCGAGATGGTGGCCATAATAGGAAGGAGGAAAGAAAAGGAGAAAACCAAAATAAAAACAAAGAACAGTAGAACGAGATTAAATATCAAACGAACTCCGAAAACTCTGAGAAAAACTCTAGAGACATATTCCAAATTGAAAAGCCAATCCAATTCAAGTTGGATTAATTCAAATTAACTCCAGTCCAATTTGTGAAATTCTAATTAAGATTCAATCAATTAGAGAATAAACAATGAAATTTTCTGGCTCTGATTTTTGAACAAAAGATTTTGAAAAGCTCTGGAAATCAGGATGTTACACTGCATGGCAGCTATGAGTCGATTTATATCCCGATTAGGAGACTTATATCCTGATTAGGAGACCAAGGAAACCCGTTCTTCAAACACACTACTACAGGTTGACCCTCTGCTGAATGACCTTCACTAACGGGCACAAATCCGCCCATCGTTGGAGGGGATAACCGCTGACGGACACATATCAGGCTGTCAGTGGAGTAGACAGCCAGGCTCGACGTGAGGACCTCCACTGACGGGGTGTGGACCATCGCCACCGCCAACTCGCATCTCTACAATATATTAAAGAAAAGATAAAGATAAAAATAAGATAAGGATACTCACTAGGGTTAAATGTAACAATTATTTGCTAGAGCACAAGATAGATACGCTAGAGAACATGATATATACGCTAGCTATTCAACTAGGATTGCTTTGTTTAACTGCCATGATTCATCTCGTATGGAGATGCATGGTTACGGCACCGCAAAGAATCAAAGCATGAAGTTGGCGGAGTCGGAGGCGACGATGGAGATGCGGATGCGACGATGATAGCTCGCATATGACGGACGAGCAGGACGACCAACGCATGGAGAGGGCCGTTGCCCGTGCAAGTACGCAATATGTCAACGTTCTCATATCCCTTCATCCACTGTTGGAGAGCTGCCTCATCAGATCTTGACGAGAGCCTAGCTGTCGCGGGGCCTAGCGTGGCGGCCTCAGACCTAGCTGTCACCGGCGTCGAAGTTGGGAGAAAGGGGTAGCGGCTGGTGCAGTTAGGAGGTGAGATAGATGAGAGAGGTAGATAAAGAAAAGAGAAGAGTGCAAGCTAGAAGATATATGATAGGAGAGAGAATAGCGAGACGTAATTAAAGTTGAGCAAAAATTTCTAAAAAAACTCGAATACAAAAGTTTGAAATCTATAAAAAAAACACGTGACATAGCTTCATTGGTGGATAGGACTCTGTGGCATCGCATTGCACGGTAGAAAAGGTGTTTCTCTTCGCCCCACAACTCTCCACAACCCTGGCAACCCTGGCAACGTTTGTAAGGCAGAAAGCCGATTTTAACCCCTAGTTGAGTTTCAATTGTAATTTTAGCCCCTTTTGAAAAATCAGAGCCAAGAATGTATCACCTGCTGCGGGTTGGATTTGCTACAGGTGACCTGTTGCGGGTGGGATTTGCTGTACCATCTGATACATATCGTGGGTCCAACCCACGACATGTGACCTACCACGGGTCGGACCTGCGGGAGGAGACGGCCGTAGATCCCACATGCGGTACGTGCCATGTATCAACGTGTGAATGGATCGTGGTGAGTTTTTTAGCTTTGCATTTAACAGGGAGTCTTTTTTGACATTGACCGGGAGGGCCAAAAGCGGCTTTTTTCCCGTTTGCAACGTCTTCGCGTCAGAGAGACTAGTAAACATATCAGCTTCTCTAGAAGCTGTGCCGGAGATCCACGGTCCTGACTACGACTGGATTAACAGTCCGATCGACAGCGAAGCTGTGTACAAGGTTTGCGGCGGGAAGCCACATGGCCGCTGGGGGATCTTTGATGGCCTTGTAAACACCAAGGAGGCTCTTGCCAGTGCTAAATCGCAAGGTCTCAGGCGCGGGCGACGCAAGCCAGGCAGCGGGGTGCGGCGGCGGTGGAGGAGAGATTCAGCGATTGCTGGAGGAGAAGCTGCAGCAGGTCGAGGAGAGCCGGCGTGCCCACGACCAGGAGATGAAGCGGCAGATGCGGCAGGAGGTGCAGGAGCACGTTGCGGTAGCTGCACAGTCAACCAACGAGTACTGGTTGTCTTACCTTCAGGTTACTCTGAGAAACCGTTCATATGTGCTCCATTAGCCATATCTACAAGCGCTTGCCATGATTCTGACGCTCAGCCCCTTGTCGTTATAGAATTACAACAAGCAGGTAGGTGCCAACCTTTCTTTTCCGCTGCCACCGCCATTTCCAGCTTTACGGCCCTCTTCTCAACCTATATGAATCTCACACCTGTTGTGTTGGAAACTACATCTGATTTATGAAAGCCAAATGTTACAAGTGTTTTTTCTTTATGTCCAGGGTACACCTGGTTCAGCCTCTCTACAGCGTGAGACACCGGATGGGTCTGGTGTCAGCAGGAGTGGCAGTGAGCGTGGAGAGCATGATGTTTTTTTATTTTATGAAACAGCCGAAGCAAGCTATTTATTGCCAAAGAAAAGAGTCGAGTAGACCCGGGAGGTTACAAGGAGAGGGGTTGGAAAAACACAGAACAAAACGGAACGCTAGAAAAAGGAGAAAAAACTAAGGAACATCATCGGAGGTGAGCTCGCCAATGCCCGGGCCACCAACTCTCGCCCAAAGTCTTACTTCCTCCTGGATGAAGACTAGGACCCCCATGCTACGAAGCGCTTTCTGGTTGAAAATGCGACGATTCCGCTCTTTCCAAATCTCCCAGAGCGTGAGGATGATCAACGAGTTAGCAGCCCTGATGTGGCTGTTAGTCCCCAGAGTGTTGTGTTCCTCATCTCGGTTTAGTCACTAGTCATAGATTGAGACACCACGTACCCAGCTAACTTGTCGATGGTGATGTAAGTTGGACCATGACGCTACGCGGCTCCAAATATCTCGGGCATATGGACAGTGGATTAGAAGTTGCCGAGCAGTTTCGAGAGAGTTGATGCAGAGCACGCAGCAGTGGTTGTTTGGGATGTTCCTTGCTGTTAGAAGGTCAGCTGTGGGGATACGCTCCTGCATTGTGAGCCGACCAAAGAAACGACACTTTTCCGGTGCCCAGACATTCCATATCAGGTCCATGAATGGGCTAATAAGACCTTGAAACTGTGCGAGGTAAGCTGAGCATGCTGAATATACGCCGGAGTCAGTAAGCTTCCAAGAGATCGAGTCAGCCAAGCCTGGCGTGAGCACGATATCGGCTAGGTATTGGAAGAGCACGACAAATTCCGAGATGTTGTTGCCGTCAATGTGAGCGGCAACATCCAAAATCCAATTGCTAGCTGCCATGACGCTCTTTACTGACCTATTGGGCCTGCGGGAGACGCAGAAGACCAGGGGCGCAATATCCATAGACCGACGCCCTCACAGCCACGCGTCTGCCCAGAAGCGTGCTGCCTCGCCATTGCCGATGGTAACAGTCGTGAGAGCTGTGAAGAGGTCACAATCATCGGCATTAAGAGGTGTCTCCATAGAGGTCCATGGGCGAAGCGATTGCATCCATTTGAGCCAGGCCCAACGCAGGCGTAGCGCACGACTGAACTTAGTAATTTCCAATACGCCGAGGCTGCCAAACTTTTTGGCCTGCATACTAAGTTCCAGTTGACAAGGCATTTGGCTCCGCTGCAGCTGAGCTCATTGCTACATAGCCACGCCCGTCTAAGTGAGTACATTTTCTTGCGGATCGCAACTGGAAGGTGTAGAACAGTGAGATGATAGGTCGGGATTGCCGAAAGCACTGAACAGAGGACCGTCAGCTTCCCTCCTTTGGAAAAGAGCCATCGCTTGTAACTTGTCATTCTTCCTTCAATTTTATCCAGAAGCGGTTGGAACATAACTCTGCCCAGCGTTCGAAGGGACAAAGGAAGTCCGAGATACGAACATGGGAAATGCCTGACGGGGATTGGGAGGTCCGTCAGTATGTCATCGAGGTCCAAATCTGAACATCTGATGGGAAGGATGGTGCTCTTGGGGATGTTGATGACAAGGTCGGACACTTGACCAAAGAAATCTAAGATCTGTCGAATGGCCGCAATTTCCTCCCGCATCTGCGCGGCGCGGCTAGGGAGTGGGCTCAGAAGGCCATGCTCATTGGCAAGCTGGAAGATGCGGTTCAGTGGCTTGATGGCCAGAATGAACAGGTAAGGGGACAAGGAATCCCCCTGGCGCAGTCTACGCCTGTGTTGAAAAGCATGTCCTTCGGTTCCATTACAGAGGACTCATGAGAAAGCCGTGGAAAAAAGAATGCAGAGCCAAGCTATCCATTTGGTGCCAAAACCAGGGGCTCTCAGTGCTTCAAGCAAGAAAGGCTAGGAGACAAGTCGAATGCTTTCGTAAAGTTGAGTTTGAGCAGGAGCATCGAAGTCTTGGAGCGGTGATACCTGCGGGAGAGGTTTTGTACGTAGAGGAAGGTGTCATGAATTGCTTTTCCTTTGAAAAACACACTCTAGCAGTGGTTAACAAGATCGTGTAGGCGCGGGGCAAGCCGGCGAGCGAGCACCTTTGCCACCAGCTTTCCAATAGAGTGTGTAAAGCTGATTGGGCGGTAGTCCCCAATGCCCAAAGCATCTGGCTTTTTGGGCAGGAGCACGATGCAAGCGGAGTTCAGTTTGTCGAAGTAGGAACTATTGAGGGCATTGAATATGCAAATGGCCATCATAATGTCCATCCTGATGACGCTCCAACAACGCTTAAAAAAATACTGGGGAAACCGTCAGGCCTGGGTGCTTTGTCCGGCGGCATGTCTTTGATTACATCATCCAATTCTTGGAGGGCTATTGGCTCATCTAGCTCCTGGAGGTTTGACACTTGCATCCCTAAATGACTCCTGTAAATTCCAGTGCTCGCGGAAGAGGCTGTGCCCAGGAGGGTCACAAAGTGTTGTCAGATGGCGACTACCTTGGCATCATTGGATGTGCATAAGATGCCCTGATGGACAAAGGGAGCAATGAAGTTCTTCTGCCACAGGCCATTAGCTTTCATGTGAAAGAAACGTGTGTTGGCATCACCAGCACGCAGCCAAGTAACACGAGATTTTTGTCACCAAAGAACACGTTCCACGGCAGCAAGGCCAAGCAAACGCAGTTTAAGGTCCCGTCGAAGATCTCTTTCTTCCGGTGTTAGCTATCTTCCATCCTGCGCCTCGTCGAGCCTGTGCACTACTTCGGAGGCAACTTATATTTGGAGTCGAATGTTCCCCACACGCTTGGACTGCCAGGAGCGAACGTCTCGTCCCAGCCGGGCCAGCCTGAAAGCGAGCCGATTGGTTGCATCTGTGCCGCTGCATGCTGAGTTCCAGGACATAGCAACAACCTCAGAGAAACCATCAACTAGGGTCCAGTAATGCTCAAATCTGAAACGTCGAGAGCTGGCCTGGTGATCGGTAGCACAAAAAGCAGAGGACAATGATCTGAAATGGAAGTGGACAGAGGTAGCAGATGAAAATTTTGGAAACGATCAATCCAGGCGCTAGAGTAGAGAGCATAGTCCAGACGAACATGTGTTGGCTCAACGTGCTCGTTGGACCAGGTAAAGCTTCGTCCGCTCATTCGATGATTGATCAATTCACAGAAGTTAATCGTGGTGCAAAAATCGTTTGTCGAGCGTCGAGGAAGAAGATAGTTGTTCTTGTCAGCTGCCTTGTAGAACTGGTTGAAGTCGCCAATGATCGCCCATTGGTCGTGCGTTACGGCCTTTAGATTACGTAACTCCTGGAGGAACAACAGTTTAGCGTCATCTTCACATGGGCCATAAACTGTGGTGAGGGACCAATGCTCGGGCGAGTGCATGGAAGAAACATGGACTATGATGGAGAAATCCTTGACACGGGCAGTGCTAGTGTCAATGGAGAAGGAGCTGGAGTCCCACATTAGCAGTATGCCACCCCTAGTCCCATTAGCAGGTTTGAAAACCCAGCCGGATAGGTTACCACCAGATAGCTCAGCCACAAGGAAATCGTCAACTCGGTCAAGCTTGGTTTCCTGGAAGCACATTATCGAGCAGAGTGATTCCAGCACAAGGTCACAAACTACGCGTCATCTGGCGGGTGTGTTAAGCCCCCTCACATTCCAGTTAAGAAGTTTGAGATCACAATCCATGGAAGGAGCATGACAACATGATAGATATTCGTAGTCTGGAACATAAGGCAAATACAGCTTGTACACCTGCAACTGCGATACCTGGAACTGTGACTGCGATACCTGGAACTATAGGCGAGAAGCGTTGCTGAGGGATAGGGTGATAAACGCCGGATATGGTCTACAAGGAGATAAGCGCCGTAACAATAGCTAAAGGGATGGTGAGAAGCACCATTACATCCTAGATAGGAATGCTGCAACATAGCGAAACAATATAGCAACTACCGACCCAACATTATGCAGCCAACATTATGCAGCCTGGACTTCCTGTCCAAGGGCTGCCAGCTCTGCTGCAGTGAAACCGAGAGCCTTCAGGTCAATCTTCACTTTCCCCTGGACGCCGGTTAGAGCTCGGACTGCCTCAATCGCCTTGATGGTGAGGGGCTCTTTGTAGAGCTGGAGGTAAGACTTCATCTTGCCCGCTACATCCACGTCCTTGTTATTCGCCTTGGCAGGTATCTCATCGAATGCTTCCATGAGCTTGAGCTCTGCGCGCTTCGCTGTCAGGATGGCAGAGCTCTTGTGCTTCTGGTTCAAACGTCCACTTTGATGTAGGCCAGCTGGCCCGCTCTCATCCTCCTGGGGCTGTGGAACTCGAAGCAGAGAAGGTGCCGGGTGGGTGGAGAGCCGCTGAATGAGGTCTGGTGTAGAGACCGGTGGGAGGCAGTTAAGCGGCGCGTTGACAGGCGGCGTCTCACTGATGGATGCCGGGGTGGCAGCAAAGGCGTCGATCTAGACTTCAGAGACCGGCACAAACACTGGGGAGGCAGGCCGCTCGGGATGGGCACTGCAGCGAAGAGACTCAAGCACCATTGGATCAAACCGATCAGGCAACACAGGTAAAGAAAATGCCTCGGCATCCGGTTCAGGCGGAATGAAAACCGGTGGCGGGAGTGCAGCTCTGGTGGCGGATGGCTGAATGACCAAGGGGAGGTCGAGCGCTTCGGCCACCATTGGATCCGGATGGAGTGGTGAGTCATCGGTCGTGCCCGGAGACGTCTCCATAAGCGCCTTGAGGAAATCATGCTCCAGCGGGGGGCTATCCAGCAGCGTGCGACGCACCGGAGAGCGTGTACGCATGCGGCCCGCAAGGGAGTCCGAGCGGCCCCGGTCCAAGTCGCTGCGCCAGCCTGCCCACGCTGCACCTCGTCGGCGATGATGGCTGACGGTGACATGGCACCCGGGTATCACCAAGGAGGACGAATCCGGCCTCCCGGTCACGGGGTGGGCCGGGCCGACTACTCGGAGTCCGACTACGACACGGGGGTGCCTCATCAGCGTGAAGTACAAGACAAGGACTATTACCAATCCGGCATACCCGGAATTTGTTGTAACCGATTAGGAAACACATCTGTTAACCGATCCAGACTCTTGTAACCCTACCCCGGCCGGCTATATAAGGCCCGGGAGGGGACCTCCGATCGGCAACCAATCCAATCTACCTCACCTTAGCTCCAAGCAACCTCGAGATCGATTCTCTAGAGCTTGCGGCACTCGGGATACTTGCAATACCAGCCACCAAACACAGGACGTAGGGTATTACCTCTCCGAGAGGGCCTGAACCTGTCTAAATCTTGTTTCCCATATGCACCCATCCAGATTTACTGTGCTCACGCCGCCCCATAAATAGTATTGCCGGAATAATACTCCGACAGTTGGCGCGCCAGGTAGGGGAGTGCGCATAGATCCACCTGCACGAATCCGGATGAGCTTC
>JAGXJF010003627.1:0-13415 GCA_019208055.1 Stipa capillata
GTAACCTCCAGTGTAGGCTTGCAAAGTAGGTGAGATAATCTCCATAGCGGTTGTATTAGCTGAGGCATGTCAAGAGTGATAGCGAAAATTCTATTTTCAATTTAAAATCTCCAACAACCTGAAGAATACGCTCCACGATGGCCTCTCCAGTGTGTGCCTCATCTATTAACTTAAAGCCTATGACTCGTTTATTTAAATTAAATTCTTCATCTAAATAGTGTGCAACGACACTAAGATAGGCAGACCTTTGATGGGACGAAGTCCAAATGTCTGACGTTAAAGCGAAAAAAACTCACTTTCATGTATTGATCTTTCAGTTCAGCCAATTTACGATTGTAAAGTGTTACTATGTCTTGTCTAGTGATTTTTCTAGTGACGTGAGTGTACTGTGGACAGAAAGCATTTTGGATCAATCGTTCAAACCTAGCACTTTCCCATGTACCAATCGGAAGATTCTCGCTAACAATGTATCGTGCTATCTCCTCTCTTGCTACCTGAGGGTTGTACATCCATGTACTTACCGAACATCGGGACCAAAGTTAAGCTGGGTCTGGACAGTTTCCCCTTCTCTCCGTCCCACGGCTATCTTTTGCAAGCATGCCTGAGCATGCCGCTTCAAAACTACCTGTTCCATTTTTTGAAGATGCCTTTAATCTCGCTTTGCAATATTACAGGTGGCATATGATACCTGACGGCCGTTTTCCATTTCTACGGTGTGGTCCATATGCTCCCAGCACCATGCTCGTCGGCTACTTCCACCCCTGGTTCCTTGCACCGATGATCCAACGTCGGTGTCCGTTGACCCGGTTCCCCTGAAAAATATGCAGCATCCTCAAAACCAGCAGTACCATCCATATGACCGTCTTCCATACCGTAGTCATCCATGTCGGGGGAGAGCCGATGAGGATCGATTTCGTTCTCTCCCATCAAAAGAGCAACATGTTGTGGTGAAATTGACCCGCCATGCGAGGATCGACCCCTTTGTGACGATGGAACAAACGAAGAAAGTAAGCACAAGTAAAAAGTAAAAAGGGAAAAGTAAAGAAGAAGAAGAAGAAGAAGAAGAAGAAAGAAAGAAAAGGGAGAAAAGAGAAGATGTAAACATGCAGGAGCCCGCTCACGTGACAGGAAGAAAATAAGAAGAAAACAACTCGGCTCTTACAGGCCTTACTCCGCTTAAAATGGACAAACCGTGGGCCTCCCTCTGGGTCATGCGGATGGCATATAGTGCCCCTGGACTAAAAAATATTCTGGCCCAAATTGGGGTTTCCTTTTCTTTTCTTCCATGATAATCGAACTTGATAACTGAAGTGCAGGTTTGGGTTTGCCGGCACAATTGTTTAGCTGTGCTACGTTACAGTTTTGAACCGAAACTAGGACGCATGAGACCGGAAGCGGTGACGTGAAACCTAGCCACCGGAGAACTCCAGGAGACCTGCCGTTTTTTCGCCAAAATTTTTATAGGTTTTTTCCGCGGCTCATCTGATATCCGTGGGCGGGAAAAACTCCTGATCAATATTTGGTGTGTAGTTTAAATTTATTCTATGTAAAAATAAAATGAGTAAATAATAGGTGGGTAAGACTCTTTCTATGCCACTATCCAAATCTAATACCGTATTTTCAACCCGCCCATAAAGATATGTACAGGCACATAAGCATGCCTATACTCAAATCCACTAGGTACCGAGTGTCCAGAGAGTACCCATTAGGTATAACACATCAATAAAAAATCAAACATATTGACAATATAAATGATAGTATAACTTATAGTATTTAGTCTTAGACTTAAAACTATTTCACAAGGCACAATCACAAAAATATACAAAACCAGCCACACAATATAGGGAGAAAAGCCGTATTTGGGCCCCCTCGCGAGTTCTAATGCCAAAAGTAGCCCCCCCTCGCACAGAAGAGCAAAAATGTCACCGCGACGCCCGGGGCATCCGACACCTGGCTAAATCGCGCCGGGGACCCGCGACGGCGTCGTATCGCGCGTCCGACCCGCGACGCCGTCCGGTCGTGGGCCCAGCCCCGAGGCCGCGCCGTTGGCCCGCGAAGGAGGCTGGGCCGCTGTCACGGACCCGAAATCCACATATGGTTAGGGGAACGCGAAGTCGCAAGGGCAGAAGGACTCATCCTCTACGGTGGCACGGTACCTGCGCCGTACGCACCGAGACGGAACGATCCGACACCCGCCACGTGCGAGCCGGCCCGGAAGCGACCAATCTTCCCAGAACCACATATAGATTCCAGATTCCGGTGGAGATTTAAAGCCGTTCCCTAATCCTACCACGCAGAACAAGGTCGAAGGAGCCGGCGATTTCCGCCCACACCCTAACCTAGCTCAAGGGCTAGTGGGTCGCCCGAAGGCCCGGTAGAACCCACCCACACCCTGCCTGGGCCGGCACAGCAACACAGCCAGCGGGTCACTCAACCGATTCTTGCTCAACGTAGTAAAAAGAGGTACAACAGTAATTCTCCACGGCATGCCCACACACTTCATAGCATTCACACATTGCATATGGGCAGCCTGAATAACAACTCGTATACCAAAAACAAGCACTACAGTACTATATTAACATTAGTTGTCCACTGAGTGAACTTTTACACATGTATCAGTCAGCGATAACCGTAAGTTAGTTGGAACTGAAATATGTACAATGCAGCGGAAAACAACAAAACCCCCGCAGTGGTGCACAACCACTGCTTAACAACCAAACCACGCCACGAGTCGAACGCGGACCAAGGAAACCATTTAGGTTAACCTTCTTCATAAAATTCCGCAACAGTTGGCTCACCTGCAAAAGTCTAGGAATATCCTAGGTGAGTACGAAAGTACTCGCAAGACTTATCCGTGCTTGATTGAATGTCCTACCCATACTAGTTCAGCAGCAATGAAACATGAATGCAATTCCATCGCAATAATACATAATCGAGACAGCAAACTAATCCATAGCATAATTATACATGGTAGAATTAAATTGAACTTCAGGATTTAAAATGAATACAGAGTAATCAAAACAATTGGAACATCACATTGGGGTAGCCCACACCCATTAAATCCAATCAATCCACCTCTTGGATCGTTGCCGGCAATACGATTACCCTGGACATGATGAGTGCATTTCCTTGGAGGTTGCAAGGCTCCAAGTGATATCGAGGCTTACCTCAATCATTCCCGGTATCTATTCCGCTAACGTCCGCGAGGGCTATCAATCCATTTCACATTACATTCAATCGACTCTCGGATCGTTACCGACAATTGATCACCCAGGACATGGCGAGTACATTTTTACCTCAACCATTCTGGTATCAATTCTCGGTAAACTCTCGGATCATTACCGACAGTTGCTCACCCAGGACATGGCGAGTATATTTTTACCTCAACCATTCTGGTAGCAATTCTCGGTAACTTCCTGGACCGTTCCGGCAATACGATCACCCAGGACATGGCGAGTGCATTTTTACCTCAACCATTCCCGGTATCGATTCCGCTAACGTCCACGCCTCTCCCAACTCACTTAAGCAAATTTTAGTTGAAAGGGCGATAAGGATGTTCTCAATGCGACAATACACCTTACGCAGGCTAGTGAACCCAATCTCAACGTACAATTCAACCAACATTCATGCACACATATAAGTACGAAAGGTAAAAGAATGCAACAAGCTCTGCTTGCCTTCGACGTAGGATTCGGAGATTTGGGTGAGCTCAACGGTTTGCGGTTCTTCTTCTTCGGGCTCTGTCGTAAATAATACGGGACATCGGCAAGGAAACGATAAAAGGAATGAGATTCAGCATGTATGCATGATGGAATGCTATGCATGAGATGTTAAAGTATTCATGAAGGTTAGGGTTTATAGGGAGAATATACTTCAATTTAAACTTATGAAATTATTGTGGTTATCCTAACAATTATATGCATGGTTGAGAAGTTATGCATGAATTGCTACAATGTTTAGTGGATGCTAGGGTTTTACGATAAAACATGCCTCAATTCAAATTTAAAGAATTACAGTAATCACCCTAGTAGTTATATGCATGATTTATTGAATTGGAGTTTTATATATTAGGGTTGACAATGTTTGATTTGAAAATTAGAGCAGAACGGAAATACATTTATATCCTAGCATGCTAATTAATTGAGCTAATCAATTGAAACATTGAGGTTGAATTAAGCAATAGAGCATGATATAAGATTTGGAAAAATAAGAACTTGAGCCAAAATAAGTCATCTACCTCTTTAACTAAACACCCAAGGTTTTGAAAATGAAGCAACAGCCACTTGCTCTCAACCCTAGGCACCAACTTCACCCACTTTCTTCCTCCAACAGCCCTTCTTCTTGCTAAGGTTCAGCTCAAGCTAAGGAAAAAGAAGAAGAGAGAAGTAAGGAAGGGAAAGGGAGCTTGAGGAATAAAAGGAGGAAGAGAGGAGGGAACTTGGGGAAGGAGGAGGGGAAAGGAGAGAGGAGGAAGAGGGTCACCGGAGTGGCGGTGCTAGCTCGCCGGAGCTGGCCACCGGACTTGGGGAAGATGATGGAAATGGAGCTGCCCTTGTGCTGTTTTTGGGGAGAAAAGGAGGAGAAAACTAGAGAAATGGAAGAGAAGGAAGAAGGAAGTGAGAGGAGGCCCTTGGGGAAGTGTTTCTGGGTGCCCTGGCGGAGTTTCCACGTAGGTGCCACCGCCCACCGCACCGGCGACGGCACGTGGCAACCTCGAAACTCAAATTTGACAGCGGATCGGAAGTTCCGGTGTGAATATCGGAGGTTCCGACCTGACCGGAACTTCCGAAGTCACCTCTGTTTTGGATGCCTCGGGAAAAATCGGAACTTCCGGTTCCTGGATCGGAGGTTCCGACCCAACCGGAGGTTCCGGGGTCACCCCTAGATTGGAGGTTCGGGAAAAATCGGAACTTCCGATTCGCGAATCGGAACTTCCGATGCGGATTGGAACTTCCGGTATAGAAAATCGGAACTTCCGGTTTTGCAAAAAACAGCAGATTGTCACTCGGTAAAACGTTCGTAGATTTTGATTCACTCAACGGAATTGGGAAGAAATTTGGCACAGAGATAGACAAGAGACTTACGGAGCTATTCCAATTGGAATTACCCCAAAAGCTCAACTGCCGAGAGAAAACCCCAAATCTAAACCCTACTGGACTCACCCGGGACTTCACTCGGAAATCACCCGGATTCCGGACAACCCGGAGGTTGAACCCGGAGGGTCCGACTCAAACCTCCGACTGACTGACTCTCCCACAATCCTTCTCGGGACTCACCCGGAAGTTAGTTCGGAATCCACCCGGAATTTCCGTGTCCCCCGGAGGTTGCATCCGGAGACTCCGAACCAAACATCCAGATCAGTGCAGAGAAGAAAAGTTTTTGCAAAGTTTAGGGTTTTTGGAATGAGATACGCACGTATTCTATAAAACTTAACCAGAAAATATTCAAGTTTATGCAAGGTTGTGCATGAATGATGCCATGTATGCATGAGGCAAAATAGAAACTTATTTATATATTAAGATGGGTGTTACAAAACCTACCCCCCTTAAAAAGATCTCGACCCGGATCTCTAACGATAGAAGGGGAAAGAGGTAAGGGGAAAAGCAGAATTGGTACTAAGTGGAAGCTTTATGGTCCTCGGACAAAGTAGGCCTTAAGTAAATGATTTTGAAAAGACAGAGGAGGACAAGGTAATCAAGAACTTCTATCAACGAGGCACTCGAGTTTGGGACGAAACAGCTGCCAACAAATGTATCCAATTGGGGCCCTAGGCATTATTCAACCGGGGAGGTGGGGAGGATCAGGCACGTTAGCATGGGGTAGAAACAACTCTGGGTCAAGCAAAAAGTTCGAAAGGAGGGGGATTTATGATCCTGAAGGGGATGGGATGGGTCACCTTAAACAAAGAGATCAATGACCCCTCAGGTAACACCATACTGGTCCTTGTGTTGTTGGTAGCAAATCATGGAATCACTAATTAACTTTTACACTAGTTCTGAAAGGAGGAAACCAGAGCAAGTTATTATTTAGTAATGACCGCATCTGAGAGAGGAGGAATGCAAGGACCTTGCCAGTCTCGTAAGTTCAGAATTCCAGATTGTTGGTTTGAATAAGGAGAGCAGTTATAAACAATTATCTTTGCTTGAACTAGGAATAACCAAAATGGTGAGGATGGTGGCTCTGAAGCAATTGAAGTACCGGTTCATGACTACTTGGCGAAAGAAATCAGGAGTTGGATTGGGGCATCAGAAAGGCTTCATAAGTGCGAAGAGCAATAGCAACATGCTGATTAAACAAACGAGGGAAGAATAAAAGCGAGGTTAAGATCATTCCTGCACCAAAGATATCGGAGAGGAATAGACTTTCTCGAAACATAAGGAGAGGTTCTCAATTTGTTTAGATGAACTCCAGTCGTTTATGGTAATAGAAGGGAGGGAAATGTCAGATCGATGCCATTTATAGCCTTAAGAAGAGGAAGGAAACTGATCTGCTGACGAGCATCGAAAACTTGCGGTCTCAAGATGAAGATTCATTTGAAGACGGATGGGAAGGAGTTGCCATGCATGACAAACATGGCATGCACCTATCCTCTAGAAGGTCTCGGGCGAGATGATGCTAAACATGGCAATAATTCCGGAATTGTCAAGGCCTAAGACTAGTCTCGTATTACACATAGTGCCAACAGCGAGGAGTTGGCAAACTCCTTATTGGTGTTCTAGGTGGGCACGGAAGCATTCTGGGGTGCTAAGTACACACTCATATATATACCGGATTATTCATAGAACAGGTATATATGTATGGCATGTACGGGAGCAATTCGAGATCATCCAACACCTCGGAAACTCACATTGTTAAGGTGGAATGGAACTTCTTTGAGATTAATCTGAGACTTCGTTTAATCCCGCTTGTAAGGCTTATTAGATGAGAATGATTTAGATGTATTGCTTGCACAAGTGATGATTCAAAATTGTCGGGACCAAGGAATAATCCCGTACTACATGTAGTACCATCAACGAGGAGGTGATCAGGCTCCCTATTGATGTTCTAACATGGGCACGACAGCATTCCAGGATACCGAGCGCTTACGCATCAATTCTGGATAATCTACCATGTACAGATTTACATCCTCGGAATAGATCATGATATTATAAGATTGGTATGAGACTTTTTCCATTCTTGCTAACAAAGAAAGAGGGAGGGAATTGGACCAAAGCTTAAAGAATGGAGAACACAAAATGGTTGGCAGAGAATGATGTGAAGGCACCGAAAGGCATAAGCAGGATGAGCTCGAGATTAGATATACGAGACGAGAATTCTCCCAAAAAGGGATAAAGGAAAACACTAGATTACTCGAAAGGAGACGGGAGAATCCCTTAGACTTAAAAGAGCAACTCCAGCTGGAGCATAGCTTGTGGTTGTGACATTTGGGTATAGGTCTTCTTCTGCTTTGTGTCAGGGTACTATCCAATCACTCCAAGAGGATCGAATTAATGGGAGTGCTTCATCCAAGGTATGGAGGAAAGGGTCCATAGGCTGTCTCTATAGATAGATCGGAGAAACAAGGGGAAGACGAGCATATTAGTGTCCTTTAAGAGAAAGAATGTAAGGGTGGGCAGTAAGAGAGTGGACAAGGTAGAACTCTCCTAATTCATCAATTTTGACAGAGATAAGGGGTTATCAATGTAGAAGAAAACAAGAGGTCACCAACTCCAAGGCTTAGAGCGGAAATTTGAGCTAGCAGTACAACTGTAAGTGGCAAGGATGCCATACTGATGATAGCACATGGTTATCGGGTGCAAACTTACTGAGTATAAAGGAATGGAATGATCTAGAATTAAAGAGAACGATGGCGGGGGTTGAATTAATGGAGAACGTACCCAACACCACCACTGGGGCATTCTGCGCTTCTTCGATGGTGTCGCGGTTCATTCTGCCAGGGCCGGCAGCCTGGGGCTTATTAATGGCTGGACCCCTAGCTTGAGGGCCTTCGCGTGCTTGTCCTTGCCGCATTTTGGGGGCAAAGGAATTTCCTGTGCGCGGGGAAAAACAACGGTTTGCAAAGTGCCCTATTTTTCCGCAGTTATAGCACCTGATCTTACTCCGATCGAATGGGGGTCGCGGTTGTTTGTTCTGGGGACGAGGAGCAACGCTTGGCGGTCTTTGCGGAGATAATTCCAAAGAGCGAGGTGGGGGCGGCTGCTCCATACGGGGTTTCGGTGAACTGCCTTCAACAGATTCTTGCGTCTTTCTCTCGCGCTTGCAGGGGCTTGTCGGGAACTAGCTCCTTTGCTTGTTCACCGGTCGCCTTGTCCACGATATGCTGGGAGTTGCGCACCATAGCAATAGCAATCTCGGCTTGACTGTGCGCGAGTTGCTCAAGGATTCGGTTCTGGGCGACTAACAAGTCCACAACATTGGGTTGCTGGGGAAGAGGTGACACTTCCTTTTCTCCATGCTCACGACACCCGCGAGCAGTTCCTCGGGATCCAGATGCCATACTGCAGAAAATAGAAGATATCGGATGAGAGACAGGCGTTGGAAACTTGGGAAATCAAGGACACTTCCACAGGGTATAACAGGGTAACCAAAGATATGGCACATCGTTCCGTACACACTTTCACGAGAAAACGAGGCGCAAAACAATGGCAAGGAAGGTTGATGCTAGGACACGAATGCATTAATTCGATCAACGGGTTCATACAAGGGCTGCAGTTTAGATCACGCTTTTAATGGAATAAACGGAGGAAATGTTCCAAAGTTATGGCCATGGATACCTAATTACAACTCTCCAAAAAGGTATTCTAAAACCTGACATGTGATTCGGCTTACATTCTAAGATACCAACCATAAGTTCGGCTCCATGTATCAAATACTCCGGGAGATGAGGGGATCCGAGTTCTCGGAGCATATACAGGAGTACTTCCGGAATTCCATTGACATCCAAGACATGGGTGGCACACATCAACTGAGGGGAATCCAACCAACAGAGCAAACAACAGGGTTAAAGTCAGCCACCAACACAAAATCAAAGCGACAGGAAAGGAGGTCTCAGAACTAAGAGTGGGGAGGATAAGGAATAAAAAGCAGTCTACTTACTAATTTTCAAATATAGGGTTTAATTTTACAAATAATTTTCTCGACAGTGCCGAGTCCTAACTAACGACCACCTGCAATTGGCTTCCTACGGTCAGCTCGGCTCTGATACCAAGCTGTCACGGACCCGAAATCCACATATGGTTAGGGGAACGCGAAGTCGCCAAGGGCCGAAGGACTCGTCCTCTACGGTGGCACGGTACCTGCGCCGTACGCACCGAGACGGAACGATCCGACACCCGCCACGTGCGAGCCGGCCGGAAGCGACCAATCTTCCCAGAACCACATATAGATTCCAGATTCCGGTGGAGATTTAAAGCCGTTCCCTAATCCTACCACGCAGAACAAGGTCGGAGGAGCCCGGCGATTCCGCCCACACCCTATGTCACGGACCCGGAATCCACATATGATTAGAGGAATGCGAAGTCGCCAAGGACCGAAGGACTCGTCAGCCCGGTGGCACGGTACCTGCGCCGTACGCACCAAGGTGAGGCGATCCGACACCCGCCACAAGCGAGCCGGCCGGAAGCGACCAATCTTCCCCAAACCACATACAGATCCCAGATTCTGGTGAAGACTCAGAGTCGTTCCCGAATCCTACTACGACAAACAAGGTCGGAGGAGCCCGGCGGTTCTACCCACACCCTAACCTAGCTCGGAAGCTAGTGGGTCGCTCGAAAGCCCGGTAGAACACGCCCACACCCTGCCTGGCCGGCACAGCATCTCAGCCAGCGGGTCACTCAACCAACACCTGCTCGACTCAGTAGAAAATGGTACGGCCTCGATCCTTCACGGCATACCCATACACTTCATATCATACACGCACGGTGCAGGGGCAGCCTGAATTAACAACTCGGATATCATCACAAAGCTCTACAGTACGGTATTACTACTAACAGTCCACGATGGGACAACATATTACATCAGTCGGTTATCACCGGAAACATATCCGAGTACGGAGAAACTTAACAACAGCGGAAGCAAAATAAATGAGTCCCACAGCGGCTTAGTGGCCGCTGAACAAAAGCTACGACCTATCCCATAGATCGACTAACTAACCGAGGAAACATCAATTTCAAGCATCGTCAAAATAATCCTCAACCACCGGCTCACCTGCAAGCTCCAGGGGTAACCTGGGTGAGTACGAATGTACTCGCAAGACTTATCCGTGCTTGATTAAATGTCCTACTCATACTAGTACAACAATAAGTAAACATGATGCTTCTCAGAGTAACAATATACATAAGCAAGGATCATCGAACTTTAAATAACATCACAAGTGTTACTACCCACAATCCGATATCTCTTTCCCATATGAATCCAATCCAAGATCACCATCCAGATCCACAGTCATTTCACATTAAGATCTCTCTTGATCCATTTCCAAAATCATTATACCACACATTTCCAAATCCAGTCCATCCATCATAACTCTTTATTCTTTAATCTCTCGGACCGTTACCGACACCTCGATTCCTAAGGTGATATGGATGCCTCACTCCCTTGAGGTAGCTAGCCTCCAAGGGGTAGGCCCGTCCATCAACACCAAAGCGTCGATTGTCGCTAACGTTCTCGCGTGGAAAGGGAAAAGTGCACGATGAAGTCACCTCCGGTGGTATGGCGATTATCACACTCAAAAACTTCATGCACCGGGGTCGCCCCATCACTTCAATTAATACCACCTTATTCATCGTGCACCCACCCTCGGCTCTCCCATCTCACTTATTATCAATGTTCCAGTTGACTTAGGAATTTTGATTTGGGACCACCATTGACATACGACATATCATACTCCAACCATCCATCGATTCTGACCAATTCCAATCACATTCCCTAGCATGCTAGTTATACAAACAATACTCAAAAGAATAGAGCACACAATCAGGATTATACGAACAATATTACGAGTGCAATGCAACAAGCTCTGCTTGCCTGATTCGGTTTGTTCCTGTTCTTGCGTCTGCTCGTGAGCCTGGAGGTCTCCTTCTTCGTAGTCTAGTGCAAGCAAATTGGATATCGAAGATAAGCAACAATGCAATCAATGAATCCAGCATGTATGCATGAGTGTTGATTCAAGGGATGGTGTCCTAAGCAATATGCTGATGTTAGGTTTTAAGTGATTGTCCTAAACTACATGCATGGCAAGATTTGTGCAACTGCGAATTAGGGTTTTAAGAGTGTTTATTCATGTTGGAGTACTATGGGCATAAATATGCATGATGTAGAAGCATTTTGAACTAGTTAACTAACGCACTTGGAATCATTCAAATCAGAGTCACGAATAAATAGTTATGCACTATCGGGTTAGGTTTTAACGGGGTACAACGGTAAAATGGGGCTAACATGTGAAACTTGTCATGCATGTAACCCTACTGGAAATCTAATGGTACCATGTCGTAGGATATCTCTCAAGGATTCCAGAAATGTAAGGATCGTCGAAATCGGAGCTAGGGTGAAGATTCTAGGGTTTATCGACGTTCGACGGAGGCTAAACTTCTACCCTAGATATCATCCAGTGCATGTATTCAAAATTAATTTTGGATTCAGCCATGTTGTAGAGAATTTCATAAGCTTTCCAAATATATAAAATTCATCAAATTTGGACGTGTGGTTTGAAAGTTATGAACATTTCAAATTTCATACAAAATCACCCCCCTAAACAGTTCAAACCCTAAATGCTAAAGCCACCCGAGGTTTACCCAGCGCAATCTACAATTCCTTCGTGCACCCGAGAAACAACCCAGCTATTCCCCCTACTTATCCACGTCAGCCTCGAGGGGGACCCATCTGTCATTCACTCACGCGCTCGGGAGCCAATCAAAACACGACGCGTGGCAAACCCTTTCTCTCTCGCGCGCTCTCTTTCTTCTTCCTCTCGCTGGACTAGCCGGAACCGAGGCCCAGGCGGTGGCGGAGTCACCGGAGACTCGTCGGAGTTGAGCTCCAGAGCCCGGATCTACTCGGGAAGGACGGATTCGTGGTCGGGAGCTCACCCAGGTGCTGATGTGCGCAAGAGATGAACACGGGGAGGTCCAGAGGGTGGTCTGCGGCGAGGATCGGCGGCGAGGGCTTCGGGTCACCGGTGCCGGAGGCGTTCCAGGCGGGGATCTGCGAGGGGAAGCATATGGGGATGTTTAGGAGAAGGAGGCGAGGCTAGGGAGCTTGAAGATGGTACACGGGGACCTCTGGAAAAGAGGGGAGAGCTCACCGGAGTAGCCGACCGGAGGCGGAGAAGATGGTGGCGAAGTCGGAGCTCCGGGCGCAGATCTGCGAAATGGAATGGGGGAAAATGTGAGGGAGAGGAAGAGAAGGCTTAGGGACTCGGTGGGGAGGCCGATTGCTCACTGGAGCACGGTGGATTCCTCACCGGAGTTGCTGCCGGAGGTGGAGCAGAGGCGGCGGAGGGAGAGATCTACAGCGTTAGGGTTCGCTGGAAATGGAAAGGGAGCGGGGGATGAAAAGGGGCTGTCGGGATGCCCTTTTAAAGGGCGGCGGGGTGCTCGGGCGCGGCGCTGGTCGGGACAGGCGCCGCCCACACCGGCGAGTGGCCGGGCGGGACGTGGACGAAACGTCCTGACATGCGGGACCAGGGCGCAGGGATGAGAGGGGGGGAGAGGCTGACAGGCGGGGTCAGCCTGTCAGCGGGAGAGGAGGCGCGCTCGCGCGGGGGAAGAAGTGGGCCGGCCGCTGGGCCGACCGAGTGGGCTGCGGTCTGTTAGGTTTAGGTTTTTATTCCTTTTTCTTTTTATTTATTCCCTGATTCTTTCCCCATGTTATTTTATGTGCAATTTCTTCTCCAATTGATTTGAAATTTTTACAGAAGCTTCATAATATTATTTGGGAGCTGCTGGGGAAGTTTGAATCAATTTGGGGAAGATTTGAATGGGTGTCCAGTTCAAATTGGAATTAGGGTTCGAATTAGGGTTTACACTGCGACTAGGATTTAAACTTTCCCAAAATTCATGAAAATTGACAAGGGCTAGGGTTTCCACTTTCCAAGCTATTTGTGAAGTTTGGGGGGGTTTGGACTCATTAAGGTTGTTCTATCGACGAAACCCTAATTTTGGCACCGTTAGGGTTTTAGGTTTTGGGATTCACCGGAGTGTTCAATGACTTCCACCACCCTTATCAACGATAGTTGCGATTCAACTACTTCAAATAAGTTGATTGGTGTTTGTATGAATTTCCACCGAGGATGAGATATTAACATATTCTATAAATTACAATTATACCCTTTTCGAGTTTAAATGAGGTAGTGCGGGGTGATGCCATGTATGCATGAATGCAAGATGAAAGCTTAATCGTTAAGTTTGGGGATTACA
>JAGXJF010003628.1:0-20814 GCA_019208055.1 Stipa capillata
CTGGGTCCGTGACAATGATGTCGGACAAAGGGGCGTGGCTGAAAACCGTAACCGAGTGGGCTTGGAAGTAATGTACCAGCTTCCGCGTCGCCAAGAACACGCCATAGATGAGTTTCTGGTAGTGCGGATAACGCTGCTTCGACTCGGAGAGGACTTCGCTGACATAATAGACAGGTCGCTGCACCTTCTGTACTCGGCCTTCTTCCGCACGCTCCACCACTAGAACAACGCTGACCACGTGATTCGTGGCTGCGATGTAGAGCAGCATGGCCTCTCCTTCCATTGGTGCAGTGAGAATTGGAGGCGTTGACAGAAGGCGCTTGAGATCCTCAAAGGCTTTTTGAGCCTCACTCGTCCACTCGAAGGAGTCAGATTTCTTGAGAAGTCGGTAAAAAGGCAAAGCCTTCTCATCGAGTCGGGCGATGAACCAACTTAGAGCGGCTACGCACCTGGTTAGGTGCTGGACAGCTTTCAGATCCTTCGGTTTGCCCATCTTGATGATGGCATCAATCTTGTCCAGGTTCGCCTCGATTCCTCACTCGGAAACGATGAAGCCGAGCAGCTTGCCGAAAGGAACTCCGAAGACGCACTTCTCCGGGTTGAGCTTCATGTCGAACCTCCTGAGATTGGCGAAGGTTTCGGCCAAATCAGTCAAGAAATCTGCAGTCTTTTTTGTCTTCACCACGATGTCGTTAACGTAAGCCTGGACATTTTTGCCTATCTGGTCATGCAAACACTTTTGCATATAATGTTGATATGTTGTGCCAGCATTTTTCAAACCAAAAGGCATGGTGATATAACAAAAAGCCCCAAACGGGGTAATAAAAGAAGTCTTTATTTGATCTGATTCTTTCATTTTGGTCTGGTGATAGCCTGAATAGGCATCCAGAAAACATAAGCATTCGCAACCGGCCGTGGAGTCGACGACGTGATCAACACGAGGTAACGCGAACGGGTCCTTGGGGCATGCCTTGTTCAGGGACGTGTAGTCCACACACATACGCCAAGTTTTGTTCTTCTTAAGAACCAGGACCGGGTTTGCCAACCAGTTCGGGTGAAGAACTTCCTTGATGAACCCGGCTGCGAGGAGTCGGGCGATTTCCTCTCCGATAGCTTTACGCCAGTCTTCAGCGAAGCGACGGAGAGATTACTTGACTGGCTTCGCGTCTTTGGCGACGTTGAGGGAGTGCTCGGCGAACTTCCTTGGAATACCCGGCATGTCAGCTGGCTTCCATGCGAAGATGTTCCAATTCTCACGAAGGAAGTCGACAAGCGCGCCTTCCTATTTGGCCTCAAGGTCAGTCCCGATCTGGACCGTCTTAGACGAATCCTCAGGGTGGACCTGGACACGTTTAGTGTCCTTGGCCAATTGGAAGGTGGACTCGGTCACCGCCTTCTTGCAGGGTGGAGCTTGGTCCGGGTCAATAGACCTTTGGATGCTTTCCAACTCCTGAGCCACAATCAAGGATTCGGCTATATCTGCACTGCCGAGGTCGCACTCGTTGGAGCACTAAAAGTCGCCAGTGATGGTGATGACCCCCTTCGGACCCGGCATCTTTAGCTTGAGGTAGGTATAGCACGGCCTAGCCATGAACTTGGCATAGGCCGGGCGGCCAAAGATCACATGGTAGGCGCTCTTGAAGCTGACTACGTCAAAGGTCAAGGTCTCGACCCAGAAGTTGTTCGGTTCGCCGAACATAACTTCTAGGGAGATCTGACCCAAAGGCTTGGCGCACTTCCCAGGCACTATTCCATGGAAGGAGGTGCTACTGGGACGGAGCTGGGACTCTGGGACTTGCATCTTCTTCAGAGTGTCCATGAAGATTATATTGATGCTGGAGCCACCATCCATAAGGACCTTGCGGAGTTTGAATCCGCCGACCTGTGGATCTACCACCAATGGGTGTTTGCCAGGGTGTGGAACTCGATCCGAGTTGTCGTGTCGGCTAAATCCGACTGGCACCTCGGACCAGTCCAGCCACTGAGGAACCGCTGACACCGTCGCGTTCACTTCGCGACAGCGCAGCTTCCGACCCCTTTTGGAATCGGATCCTTGGAAGATCATAAGTACACCCCTTTGAGGGGGTACTGCGTGGCGCCACCACCTACAGCGGAACCTCCTTCTCCACCGGCGTCGGGCTCAGGTTGCTTCTCTTCTCGAAGATGCTGCAGGAAGCTGCACTCCCGGGTTGAATGCCCTGCCTGATAGTCGGCAGTGCTGTGAAGGAGCAAGGCCTATCGAGGATCTCCTCGAAGGTGAGCTTCGGCGCCTTGCGCTGCTGCCAAGGGTGCTATTTCTTCCGACCGCCGTTGCCACGCTGGGGGCCACGCTCAACGACCGCGACTAGGTCGGCTCTGCTGACCCCATCTCCGCCACCAGCTTTTCGCTTCGGGGGGCAATTGTCAACGTGCTTCCGACCTGAGTTGGTGGGGACTTTACGGCTCAAGGACTCAGCTTTTGACTTGCCCTTGTCCTTGTACCACATGGCTTCCTCACCTGTTGCGTACTTACTGGCGACCTCCATGAGTCGGCCCATGGTCTGGATGTTAGACCGGGCCAACTTATGCTTTAGGAGCTCATATTTGACTCCTTGGGAAAAGGCCTGAATGGCCTGCGTCTCAGTGACGTCTTCGATGGAGTTGCGCAGCCGAGTCCAATGCTGGATGTAGTCGCGGACTGACTCCCCCTTCTCCTGGACGCAAAGCCAAAGGTCTTGCGCATTCCCGGGGCGTTTGTACGTGCCCTAAAAGTTTTAGACGAAGGCCTCTTGGAGGTCCCTCCAGTCATAGATGCTGTCTTCGGGCAAGCTGTTAAGCCATGCCCGAGCCGACCCTTCAAGCATCAGGGGAAGGCTTCGGAGGGCGACACGCTCGTTGCCTCCTCCAATGTTGCACGCGACTAATAGTCGGCAAGCCAAGTTTTCGGCTTGGCAGTGCCATCGTACTTGTCGACGCCGCTGGCGATCTGGAACCGGTCCGGAAATGGCTTAGATCGAATCCGCCTGCTAAAACACAGTGGATCGGTGGAGGCCGAGCCACCCGGCTGGTTGACTTCGTCGCCACGACGCTCAGCCCGCAGCCTGGCCGCCCGTCGTCCCTCGATGTCGACACGAGCATCACGGGCATTGTTTGCCCGGGCTTGGAGGGAGTCGGCTTGACGACGCTCCGCCTGGAGTCGGTTGATCTCCTAGCGAGCATCAGGACACCGATTCGTGGAACGACTCGGCTGTGACGAGCCCACGGTGATGGGGTGACTCGGAGCCGCTGAAGGCTGGCTCCGCGTGGCTCCGGAGGCCAGTCGGTTGGTGACCGAACCAGCCTCGTTCTGCTGCTCCACCGCTGTCTTCATCAGGGTGACGACTCGGCGGTGGATTTCTGCCGCAGGACCATCCACCGGGGGCGGGAGCGAGTCGACCAAAGTGGCAGCCGCGAGGAGGTTTTGGGCTGGTGTTTGGTAGACAGGGACACCGTCTTGCTCTTGCCCGAAGAGAGGGGCGTGAACAACCCGGCTCCTCCGGGCGGTTGAAGAAGTACGCCGGTTCGAGCGTCGGTGTGAACCGGGGGGCTCATCATGTTGCCGTTCTCGTTCCTCGAGAGCTGCTCTCTCCTGATCGAGACACTCCCGCTCAGCAAGGATGGCTCGCCGAGAGGCCTCTAAGGCTTTCTCAACTTCCGATTGCCCATCAATGGGCGTGAGCAGGTGCTCATCCGCCACCCTGGCCGCCGCGGCAGATGTGCCCGCATCGTTCGCTGGCGCCGGGCGCGACCACGTATACCTCAGCCGAGGTGGTTCGGCTATGCGAACTCTCATCCCCATCGGATTCGGAATCCAAGACGGGGAGGAGGGATTCGGAGCCCACCATGGCGACGAGCTGGGAACGCTTCACGCCATTGCCTGGAGTGGAAGGAGATCCCAGCAGGTACTCAGGCTCCGATTCCACCGTGGAACGGGGAAGCGGGTCCTGGAGGTTTAGCTGGCCGAAGGTGTCGGCCACAAAGCGAAGGCTTCCGAAGAGAAACTCCGTGCCTTCGGGGTGCACGGCGAACGGCACGTCGCTGGCCTCCAACTTGCCACCGGTTGCTGGAGAGGATCCCGCTTGGATCATAGCTCCAACACGCGCGGCCCCTACCTGGCGCGCCAACTGTCGCCGGGGATTTCGCGGCAATATACATTTCTAGTAGGATTTTGGGGAGCGCACGTGGAAGATCTAAGCGGGTTCACATAAGAGGTTTTTACCCAGCTTCAGGCCCTCCAATGGCGGAGGTAACACCCTACTCTTGCTGATTGTATTACTGGTCTTGCGTGAGAAAGATTACAGAAAAATGGTGGATCCTTGTCTAGAGGTTGAAGACAATACCTAGCCTCTAGTCTCTGAGAAGAACTAACTCCCCCTTTGCATGGGGCTCTTGCCTTATATAGGCTGTACATATGCCGACTTGGCCAGTCGACCGAGCTACAGTAACTGCATACTTTAATTGACATCTTTATTCTGTATAACTCTCCGAGTAACGCCAGCCTTCATGCTAGCAAAACGCCTGCTTTGATGAGGTTGTAACGCCTTCCTTGATGACACCTGGACGTTGCTTCCGTGTGGGCCTTACTTGGGCCTTCATCCGAGTGGGCCTCCGTGGAACTCCCCGAGCCTGTTGGGCCGACTCACTGTGCTGGGCCTACCCGGATGGGTTCCCCCCGTCAGAGATCATATATAAAGAAGAAAAAAAGCTATACCATATGTTGGGGAGGAGATGCCGGTGTGTCAAAAGGTGAAGCCCTAGGTAGACACGTTGCACGGCCTTCGTGGCGTGCGCTACACGGTCTCCGATGGTGCCTCTCTTTCCTCCACGCTCGAGTGCCCATGACGCCTCACTGGGTTGCCGCTTCAGGTCCATGTGCCTACTTTTCAACTAGACCAACAATAAGACGCTGTCAAAATAATGGATACCGTTAATCATATGAGAGATTTTCACCTTTGTATGGTGTAAATAACATAAGAGTATATATATATATGTGCATGATGTCACAAAACGGAGTAAGGAGAGTGTTAGCAGTACCACAGTAACGCAAAAATATGGTATTTATTGTATTCTATTAGGTAAAGCGGCAACCAAATCACTACGGGTTGCAAGTTCCTCTTTGGTGAGCCTTTTGACTTGTGACAACAAATGACGAAAATCTTCATATTTGTTTCCTTGAGTAAACACAAAAACTTTGCGTCTCGATGCAGAAAATCTTCAAAACTAATACTGTAAAATTCTAAATAACTTCTATATCCAAAAAATCTAACTTCCTTGCTCAGTGTTCGCACATAAATTCTTATATCTTAGTGCAGAGTTATGCATGAACAAGGAAATCAACACATGAATTCTTATATCTTATCTCACCTAGCTATAGGATCTGGCATGTGCTCGTTATTGGCAGACAGCAAAGGCCACATTTATATTTGGAATCAACTGAATGTGTCATGTATAGTACTAGTAGAGATACATGTAAGAAATCGAATTTACTAAGGAACCAACTTGCAAATGATACAAAGGGACACTAGCCACTGGTATATGCGTGGCTTGCTTATGACTAATTAATTAAGTAGATAGATCAACAAGGTTTACATCGTATAGATAGCAACAAAACTAAAAAGCTTGTCCCCGAATACTATAAAGATTGGTCACAATTTATATGACTAACTCATATAACTTAATTCATACCTTGCTGTTCTGACAAGCCTCACGAGAGTTACTTCAAGTTACGAGAATCATAAACACCTCAAGTTCCGAGAATCATATGCAATAGAAGACCACAAGCCAGATTGTTTTAATAGTCCGTGCTTCATGGTAAGGTAAAGCAGACTTACCATACCCCTTCAATGCAGCCGACGAACGAGTAGGGGAGCGACGGCCGCGAGGGAGCACCTGTGCGCGGGGGAGCAGCGGCCACGGGGGAGTGCCTGCACGTGGGAGAGCGGTGGCGCGCGGGGAATCGACGGCGCGCCAGGCAGCGGCAGCTCACGGAGCCCTAATGGCATCGGTGAGGCCACGGGGAAGAGAGAGATCATGAGGCACCGATGCTATTTGGCAGTTGTGGCTCGACAGGCTGAGTTGATGCCAGGTGGAGGCTGGCTTGTGAGCCGGACGAGTCGGCTCGAGCCTGGCCCGAGCCCAAGCCGAGCCACCTTGCTGGCTCGTTGGCGAGGCCGAGCCAAGCCAGGCTTGGCTCGTAAATCTGCGAGCCTGGGTGAGCCGAGCCACCTCGGCTCGTGTCCAGCCTTAATGGATGTGTCGATCATCTCATCAATAGGCCTCTCGGCAGAAAATGATGGTGAACTCGACCTGTCGGAGTCCTCCCCTGTGAGAAACACATTGTAAGGTCAGTACACTTTCCACTGATGACTCAATGATCTTCAATGAAGAGTTTGGAGAACTTACCCAAGAACCTCGTGCTGAAGCCTTGTGCGAGGGTCCTATTCCTCTCGACCTCCTAGCACAAAGAGTCCACCAAGTACTTGAGGATCTATTTTGCCTTCTCCATCTTGCATGCCAGGTTGCAGCACCTTGATGCACCACCTCCCAGTACTCCTTCAAGACTAGTGGAAGTGCCAAAATTAGGATGCAGGGAGATGATTAGAAGTCAGACATGAAATGAAGAGAATTTCTTGTGAGTTATCGACTTATTGCACATGTCCCACTTTAGGTTAAACACTTCATCCTAAAGGCGTTCCGGCAAGCTTTTCTAGTGGACCTCCTCTTCGCCTTCACCATTGTCTATCCCCTCTATCAGGGGTTTACCCCTAACAAACCTCTGCTCGACGAGTCACGTTGTTCTACTGCTTGCTGGAGGAGGATGACCCGTAACTCGACATGGTTGGCAAGGAAGAAGAAGAAGAAGTAACAAATATTGTGAGAATGGGGATGAAAATTTCTCTCCCTATATTGGTCTTTATAACCAGTAGGGTTGGGGCATCGTGTGCCTCGGGGTAGAAGAAACGGCAAGCGGTTAAATCCCACTATTCCCTCATCTCTCTCATGGTATTTAAATTTGTCTTTCTCAGGGACGTGACTAATCACTACGCTACAAAGCTCAATGTATTACATCACCATGTCAATCACTATTCTAGGATGCTTCCACACTAACCCATGTTGTCACCACATGGAGAGGATCTCGAGTTTCGTCCCCTAAAGACAGATTTTAAGATTTGTTATTCAAATAATTTGTTCATACTTGTCAATTTGTATATACATGATTTTCATCGACCTTTGTTAGCACTAGGGATGGTCAATCTCCAACGAGAGTAATCCAAAAGAAGCCAAACTAAAGCATATTCGTGGGATTTTTACTTTCATCATGAATACCTAGATCGTACACCCTGATGGCGAGTACTACGGTGGAGGTGTAGGATAATAAATTAGTTTCCATTTGTTCAAGCCTTAGTTTACTTGTCTCAAATATTTATTTAGACTTGTCAGACTTGTGTTATGAATATTGTTCAGAATTGTCAATTTATATACACATATGCATGAGTTTAATTGAGTTCATCTACCATGGGTGACTATGTTGTGTTGAATGAAAAATATGTTGTGTGAATGAGAGATATATATACATACATGTTGTGAATTGATCTGCAATTTTCTAGAGAGCATGGCTAGCATTTCCCAAGACTAGCCAAAAGACAAGAAAAATCATGCTTTCTGCGAAACAACATCACAGATGGGTCAACCATATAGCCATCTGTGATGTATAGTCATTTCAGACGGTTGGCACTAGAGAACAGTCTATGATGTAGGGTCATCATAGACAGATCCAAATTAAACCGTTTATGATGACTCAACATCACAGCCGGGTGAGGCTACCCGTCTGTTATAAAATGTGTCATCATAGATTAACTGGTATAGACAGGTAAGGAAACATCTAGAATAAACTTTTCACCCGTCTCTTACGGGCTGTCGCATAGCAGTGCATGTCAGCCTATCTTGAATGGACAAGTGGAAATAAAATGTGGGAGTTATTGTTAGTGGGATGAGTGCCTTACAATTAGAAATGACAGAGGTCATGGGTTAGAAGGGTTCTAACTTTACAAAAGGTAATATATATATAATATTCGATTTTATAGGATTGTCCCTCCGGAATAAATGACATAGCTCATGCAAAATATTGCTCTATTTTGCCAAAGATGTTCTCAAAATGCATGTGGTATTTTTCTTCTTACACGATGATTCAGTAAGTGGTTAGCAACAAATTAAATACAAACTTGGTAACCTAGTTGAATTTGAAAAGTTAATTAACGTAATAAAAAAATATCAAATCTAATAATAGACTAGTCTGTGCAAGTGCACGAATTGACGACTAATATTTCACTAATTGGCTCTATCGTACTAATATGTTTGTGTTAAAAATAATAGATATTTGGATAGCTGGTATGTGACATATGGGCCCCTTCATTTTTCTAGATTTGTCTGGATTGGGCTCAGTATATAGGATTATGTATGTACTACATGTTTGGATAGAACAATGTGAATAGTTTCTAATTAATCATGTGGTGGAGTCTAATGTCAGACATAACACACATCTATTTATTATATTAAAATACATGTCTAATTAATTAGATACCATGTTTAATTAACCAATACCAAATAGAAATATGAGGAATGAATACAACCTCGACAAAACAATATAAACTTGGTAAAACGATGCTTACAAAATCTGAAGTCCACAGGCTATAACCACTACTACAGAACTGGTCATTCGAGACCCCTCATCACAGGCGGGTAAGTAAAAATTCATCTCTGTTATAGTAGATCACAGGCGGTTCGCAAAGAAGAACGCCTGAGTTAATTTGGAGAGACGCGAACCGCCTGTGATGACATGATATCACAGGCGGTTCTATCAAAGAACCGCCTGTAACATGTAGACGACATATCACAGGCGGTTCTATCGCTTTGACGTTGGCCTTATCACAGGCTATTTTTGTTGAACCCGCCTGTGACAAGGTGTCCATTTATTACAGTCTGCCAGACCGAGCTCTTTGTCTTCAATGTTCTGTTCTTACACACAGCAGTAGTGGTGACGGAGCTCTTGTGATTTTTCACCTTGGAGATTGAATTGGGCCCAAAAGCTCTAGATTTAGAGAGGATATTACATATCTCTTTCATATTGGTGATCTAAGGTTAGTGGTTGGTTTAAAAGTTTGATTAATTTGCTTGATGTAATGTGGTAAAGAGAGAGAATGTAGATCTAGCTATGTTATGGAAAATTTTATTGGCTTTCTGAATTTGAGGCATAAATTGGTTTCAATTAGTATATTGAGGATGTGGCTAGCTAATTTAGAGTGGCAAAATGATATATTTGAGTGGTTTAGATTTTATGAAAGAGAGATATTTGTATATAGATTTGCCCTCATACCACTAGTGAAATCAGCAGTTTGCCAAAATACCACTGAGTGTGTCAATGACAGGTGGTTCCAGACCCCACCTGTCATAGTCACATGTAGCAATTCATGGTTTCACTAGTGGTATTCTGGCAATTATCCCTTGTATATATAGCATATAGTAATTAATTATTTTAGAATTGATTTATCTTGTCTCCTAAAAAGATGTTGTAATTATCGAAAGGCTGTATGAATGAAATTTTAAGAATGTTTTGATATAGTAAAAAACCCATGTATTAATGGCATGATTAATTAAAATTTTGTTTATGTCATAAATAAATGTGTAATTATTGGTAGGTCATATCTTTGTGAATGAAATAAAAATATTGGTAATAATCATTCACATGTAGTAAAAACATTACCAACATAGTAATTGTTAGTCATGAAATAAAAAGACTATTCGTAATTATTACTTACATGTAGTCAAAACCAAATAGTAACGATAATATTAACTGATATTGTATAGATTAGTTGGTATGCATTTTGTGAGCCTCAATCTTTACACGAATTAATTAAATTTATTTAATTTGTCCTGTAGATGGACCAAAACTGGATGTATGATGGTAAGCGTTCAAGTGAACGACCACCTGCAATTGGCTTCCTACGGTCAGCTCGACTCTGATACCAAGCTGTCACGGACCCGGGATTGCATATGATTAAGGGAACGCGAAGTCGCCAAGGACCGAAGGACTCGTCAGCCCGGTGGCACGGTACCTGCGCCGTACGCGCCAAAGCGGAACGATCCGACACCCGCCACGTGCGAGCCGGCCGGAAGCGACCAATCTTCCCAGAACCACATACGATTCCATGACCCGGTGAAGGTTCAGAGTCGTTCCCGAATCCTACCACGACAAACAAGGTCGGAGGAGCCCGGCAGTTCTACCCACACCCTAACCTAGCTCGGAGGCTAGTGGGTCGCTCGAAAGCCGGTAGAACACGCCCACACCCTGCCTGGCCGGCACAGCATCTCAGCCAGCGGGTCACTCAACCAACGCTTGCTCGACTTAGTAGAACAAGGTACGGCTTCGACTCTTCACGGCATACCCGTACACTTCATAACATTCACACATTGTGCAGGGGCAGCCTGGTTTAACAACTCGGATATCATCACAAAGCTCTACAATATGATATTACTACTAACAGTCCACGCTGGGACAACATATTACATTAGTCGGACATATCCCAAATCATATCCGAGTACGGAGTAAATAAACGACAGCGGAAGAACAGTAAATGAGTCCCACAGCGGCACGATGACCGCTGAACAAAAGCTACAACCCATCCCATGAGTCGAACACTACCGAGGAAACACAAGTTCAGGCATCATCAAAATAATCTTCGACCACCGGCTCACCTGCAAGCTCTAGGAATATCCTAGGTGAGTACAAAGTACTCACAAGACTTAATCGTGCTTGATTAAATGTCCTACACATGGATATACTACAACAGAAGTAAACATGGATGCTTCTCAGAGTAACAATATACATAAGGAAGTAACATCGATCTTTAAATAACATCACAAGTATTGCTACCCAAAATCCAATATCTCTTTCCCACGTGACTTCAAGCCCAGATCACCATCCAGATCCATAACCACTTCATAATAAAATCTCACTTGATCCATTTCCACTATGAATATACCACACATATCCAAATCCAGTCAATCCATCATAGCTCATTATCATTTAGTCCCTCGGACCGTCACCGACACCTCGATTCCTAAGGTGAGGTGGGTGCCTCACCACCTTGAGGTAGCTAGCCTCCAAGGAGTAGGCCCGCCCATCAACACCAAAGCGTCGAGTGCCGCTAACGTCCACGCGTGAAAAGGGAAAAGTGCACGATGAAGTCACCTCCGGTGGTATGGCGATTATCACACTCAAACTTCATACACCGGGGTCGCCCCATCACTTCAATAAATACCACCTTATCCATCGTGCACCCACCCTCGGCTCTCCCATCTCACTTATTATCAATGTTCCAGTTGGCTTAGAAATTTTGATTTGGGACCATCATTGACATACGACATATCATACTCCAACCATCCATCGACTCTGACCAAATCCAATGACATTCCCTAGCATGCTAGTTATACAAACAATACCCAAAAGAATAAAGCACACAATCAGGATTATACGAACAATATTAAGAATGCAATGCAACAAGCTCTGCTTGCCTGATTCGGTTTGTTCCTGGTCTTGCGGAGAGCAGTAAGCCTGGTGGTCACCTTCTTCGGGCTCTGTTGCGATTAACCCGGATACCGGAAAAGAAACGGTAAAAGAATCCATAAGGTCCAGCATGTATGCATGATAGTTATGCGGAATGTGCATGTCATGAAGATGCTAGGATGGCTAGGGTTCCGTTACGACAAGGCATATACAACTAAAGCAGCTGACGTTACCCTAATGCCTTGCGCATGCATGCAGGTAATATTGGCCTTTATGTCGAGTTAGGGTTAGTCATGTACTAACTAGAACGAATGGGGTTAGGTTGACTTGTCGAAGCTACGGGAAACCCTAAGTATGCATGCATGACAGGGTAAGGGGTCTCGATGAATTAGGGTTATGCCGTTAGTGGCGGAGCATAGTGAGTAGGTTCAATATTACTGTTATTGGGTTACATCATGCAATACGAGTGTAGTACAACTGAAATCGAGCAATTCGGGGCTATCGTTGTGAAGTTAGGGTTTATCAATGACGATAAGAGAAAGACGAAACCACTTGCATCCTACAAGGTCGTACCATGCATGTGTTATTACTGGAATTCTAGTTGCTCCACTTTGTGGGAAATTTTATAAGGTTTCCAGAACTATAAAGTTCGTCGAAATCGGAGCTACGGATGCGAATCTAGGGTCTTCGGACTCTCGAAGATAACAACTCTTCCACCCTAGATATTTCCCTGTGCATGTAACCAAAACTAACTTTTGATTCAGCCAAAGTGTAGAGCTTTTCATGAGGTTTCCAAATATATAAAAATATTTCAATTTGGAGTTGTGGTTCAAAAGATATGAGGGTTTGAAAACTGGTACAAAACCTGCCCTAAAACTTCGAAACCCTAAATGCTACCAGTACCCGAAGCCTACCCAACCCCGTTCCTTAATTCCTACGCGTACCCAGCCCAAGCCTACCATAGATCGGCACCCACTAACCCGCCCTCACTGACGCGTGGGACCAAACCGAGCACGCGTGGCCCAATCAAAAGAGGCCACGCGGCCCCTTCTTTTTCTCTCTCCCGCCCCCACTCGTCTCTCTCTCCTGGACTCGGCCGGGGTTGGGGCCGACGGCGGCGCCCTCGCCGGCGTGGAGCCCGAAGGCGCTAGGGGCGGCGGCGGCCTCAGGAAATTGGCGGGGAGGAGTAGCATCTCACCCAAGGACTGATGGGGCGGCTCGGGGAAGCTGGGGAAGACCGGAGGGCGGTGGCGACGGAGCTCAGAGCGGCGGTGGCCGGAGCAATGGCGACGGGGCCACTCGGGCTTGGATCTGCGCAATGGAAAGGGGGTAGGGTTAGAGGGGGAAATGGGGAAACCCGAGGGGAGAAGATGGGAGGCGGCGAGGCACCGGAGCCGCGGCAATCGCTCGTCGGAGCTGCCGCCGGCGCTGGAGAAGAAACGGCGAGGGGGAGGGAGCTCGGCACGGGAGTGAACCGGGGAGGGGCTAGGGTTTTCTGGGGATGGAGGGATGCGGTCGGGAGGCCCCTTTTATGGGGCGGCGGCGGTCTGAGGGGCGGACAGCGGGTGGCAGCGCCGCCCCGCTCGGGCGGTGTGGGTGGTGGCGACGTGGCGGGTGCGGGATGACAAGCGGGTCCCGCGCCGCGAGGAGAGAGGAGCCGGGGGAGGGGCTGGCAGCCCGGGCCCGCATGGCAGAGAGAGGAGGGGCTCGGGTTGAGGCCGACAGGGGGGCCCACCTGCAGGGGAGAGAGGGGGTTCGGCGGGAGGACCTGGGCCGGGTGGGGAGGCCCAGTAGGCTTCGGCCTCATTTCCCTTTTAAAGATTTTTCTTTTTCTTTTATCCAGAGACGTTTAGAGTGTTATTTTATGTGCGAATATTGCTCCAAAAAATTCCCAAATTTTTACAGGGTGCTCTACACTTTATTTGGGACCTTCTGTATAAATTTGAACCCATTTGGACTTGGTTTGGACAGGGGTCCAGTTCAAACCTAGGGTTTGACCTAATTCGACGGTTTGAACTGCGACTAGGTTTTAGGGTTCTCTAAAAATTGTGAAACTTGGCATGGATCTTACATTTCACCATTCAGCCTACTTCCAAAGTTTGACAAGTTCTTATTCACATTTGGTCCCCTTTTTCTCAAACCCTAGTTTCCTCGACACTTTAGGGTTTCCCCTCGGATGCTCGGATTAGGGGTCATTTCATGTGGTTTCCTTTTTGGGGCAACCTCGAGAAAGAAGAGGGGATGTTAGGAGGGAGAAAGTTACTAAGAGAATTCATTGGCGGGTCCACTGACCCCACAACTTGCAAATGCTTTATCGAAGTTCGGTACTTCAAATAAATTGATTGGTGTTTGCAACAATTACCCACCGAGGATGAGATATTAACATATTCTATAAAATAAAGTTTAATATACAACTAAGGTCCGCAAGGTGTGGTGATGAAGATGCCATGTATGCATGAATGCAGGACAAAACCCTAATCGATACATTTGGGTGTTACAGTCCGGATCTTCTCTGGACATGCCCGGATCCTCACCCGGACACTCCGGACGGACGTCCGAGTCGCCTCTGGAAATCCTGAACTGCCACCCGGAGAGGGCCCGGACCCTCCGGCCCCAACCCAGACACTCGGATTTTGCCTGCGAGCAGCAAAACGGGCCACGGCCCATGTAATCTTTAAGTGGAGGGTTAACCTATAAATACTGTACCCCCCCCACTAATTAGGGTTTAGACTTGTTGTTTAGACTTAAGTGAGCTTAGCTCCTAATCTAGGGTTCATCCCTCTAGATTAGGGCTTCCACCATAGATCTTGCTTTCTCTTGTGGATTGTAAGGACCGGCGTGTGCCCCCGGGTGGAAATCGTGGCATTCAATCGAGAGTGTAGTTGATTTGGTTTCCTACTTTCCCAAAGGCTTTCTTGTTGGAGTTTTGTTGTTGGGGTGGGATTTCCATTTAGGCTACACTAGTTATCCAATCCAAATCGTGAAGATCGGGAGCCCCCGTATCATGGTGAAAACTTTATGTCAGCTTGAGATGTATTTCCCCCCTCCATTCTTTGATATCATGGTGCATCTCACTGTGCATATTGTGAGAGAGATAAAGTGGTGCGGACCTGTGTTCCTTCGAAGCATGTACTCTTTCGAGAGATACATGGGAATTCTAAAGCATTTTGTACGTAACCGATCACATCCGGAGGGAAGCATCGTGGAAGGATATGCAACCGAAGAGGTCGTCGAGTTCTATGTCGACTACATGGCTACAGTAAAACGGATAGGTTTTCCCAAATCTCGCCACGAGGGGAGGCTTCGAGGTGTCGGAACCCTTGGCAGGAAAGATGTCGTTTCCTAACCGGAAGGTTATTGATCAAGCACACTTCACAGTTTTGCAACACATGGCCTTAGTAGCCCCATATATCGACTGACATAAGGCCACGCTATGGGAGCACAATCCGAAAGCGACAGAAGCTTGGGTGATGAAGAGCACAATCGTCGGTTCAACAAGTGGTTATATGAGCAACCTCATGGGTTATCGTCTTCTCACCCAACGCTTACATGGTTGGCAGAAGGTCCATCATATACAGCTGTGACATGGCAAGGGATGGACATAAATAGCTACACATTTTATACAAGAGATCAGGACCAAAAGAGCACAAACCAAAACAGTGGTGTCCGAATAGATGCTCGAGATACAGTTGGTAGGAAGAGCTCATACTATGGGTACATTGAAGAGATCTGGGAGCTAGACTACATGAAGTTTAAGATTTCGTTGTTTCGTTGCAGCTGGGTAAATCCCTCACAGGTAAAAGTTGGTAAGTATGGCTTCACAATGGCCAATCTCAAAAGTACTGCGTACAAAGATGAACCATTCGTCTTAGCAAATCAAGTTCGACAGATATTCTACATTTCCGATCCTACAAATCTTAGGCATCATAGGGACTTGAAGAAACACATTGTTAGAGTGGGCAATGTAGTTGACGAGGGTGAGTACAACTAGTTTGAGGAGATGCCTTTCTCTAGAGATGGCATGACGGTCGAAGACGAACCAAATCAAGATGAAGCTATGTACATGCGCAACGATCATCAGGAAGGACTCACATTTGTAGCAAATTAGATATATCGAATCATGTGGAATTCAAAAGAGTGAAATTCAAGTATGACCATTAACGGTCAAAGACGAACCAAGTCAAGATGAAGCTACGTACGTGTGTAACGTTCATCAGGAAGGACTCACATTTGTAGCAAATTAGATATATCGAATCATGTGGAATTCAAAAGAGTGAAATTCAAGTACGGCCATTATACTTTTCCACTCGGTTTACTTCGGTCACTATATTTATAAAAGTCTAAATGATAGTCATTAAGATTGTTTAAGTAGGTTAAATATGGTCATTAACTGCCAAACATATGTATTAATCCTACGTGTCATATTTTGACCGCTGTTGACCATCCATGTGGCATTCTCGTGATATTTTTACACTTTGCCCCTCCACGCAGTGTTGATGATTCATCAATATTCCCTTCCTAAATAGGTCCTGCTCGAGAGCTATAGCGGTATCGATATGTGGAGGTGCGAATGTCATGCACAATACTATATATGTGGAGGTGTCAATATGTATAAACGAAATCGTTGAAAAAAGTAAGCACCTATCCAAATTACATACCGTATGCAACCAAGGTATGAACACTAATTCAAAAAAATAAAAATAAAAACAAAAAGGAAAAATGGATATCGCAGGTGGTTTCTTCAAAGAACCGCCTGTGATTCGAAGTCATCATAGGCCTGTAAAGGAAAATATGTTATGATCCTGCTTGTAACTTGAAAACTGGACAAATTGGAAGTTCGAGCCATATCGGAGGTTCCGATATTCCTGGAGTCTCTGAGAATATCATGCTCAGCGGTTGGATGGCGCGAACGTTCTCGGAGCCTCCGGGATTGAACTCGGAGGGAACGCCGGAGCCTTTGGAAATGTTGGAGCTTCCAAAAAAACAAATCGGAACCTCCGGGCTTGAACTCGGAGGATCTAAGTTTAGCTGCTATTTCCACACAAGAGGAAAGTCGGATGAAATGTCGGAGTCGTCGGAAATGTCAAAGCTTATGGAAAAAACAAGTCAGACCCTCCGGGTTTGAACTCAGAGGATCCGAGTTCAGCTACTGTTCCCACACGAGAGGAAAGTCAGATGGAACGTCGGAGCCGTCGGAAATGTCGAAGCTTCCGAAAAATAAAAGTCGAAGCCTCTGGGTACATCATGAACTTATGACGAATGGCAAGCAAAACAACGCAAGGAACTTCGGTGATTTGATGCTAGCAACGAAATCGCCTGTGATGCGTAGTCATCATAGGTAGTTTTTGAATAGAACCACCTGTGATGCGTAGTCATCATAGGCGGTTTTTGACCGAACTGCCTGTGATGAGTAGTCATCACAGGCAGTTTTTGGATAGAACCGTCTACGATGAGAGCTACTTTATATATCGAAGCATTTTCGAAGTCCTAAAAAACCTAAGTCTCATATACCGCCAACCACCCGACTTGTTCAGTGCTGTCCCCAACACCGGCCCCGTCTCCCACCTCACGCCGAAAGGCTGCCCGGCCCTGGACCCGATGCCACCACTACCCCACACGCCGACACTGCCGCCACCCTAGTAGCCACCAAAGCCATCCCCGGACGCCGATGCCGCCACCACTGACGCCAACGCCGCCCCCGAAGCCGACACCGCCGCCACCGACGGCCCCGTCCCCTACTTCGCTACCCCGACGCTGCCGCCCCTATCCTCGATGCCACCGCCCCTTGATAGGTTACTAATCTTGTTTGTGCTTAGTGGATGATGGGGAAGCAACATATGGTGCTGCTCATTTTGCAGTAAATTCCTCTAAAAAAATTCTAGAGTACAACATTGGTAGAGCGAGCCCATGCTAAAACTTTGAAAATTTTCCATTTGCCAAATCACATCATAGAGGCTAGAACTATAACCTTGATAGGCTAACATCTTATTTTGATTAGCTTCGAGACACTCTGCAGTGCTACACTATATGTATAAACCTTTCGCCTTCAGAAAATGGTTTGTCATTGCCAAACTGAAAACCACTACCAACTTATATTAACAACTGGGGAGTAGTGATTCATTGTGTTAAGTCAATTTCATATGTTGGCAGATAGGGTTAGCACACAAAGCACAATGAGTCAAGTGACTTAAAAAACTAGAAAAATGACGTAGATCATAGTGTGTTTCTTTCGGTAGAGGTGATTACAAGTAGTTTCTTTCTTAGGGTATTGTAAAATGGAAGTACTTTCCTACTTCCTAGTTCACGAACTCTTACAAATACACAATTTGGACTTCTAATTGTTGTTGTACTTATTATGTTCCTAGTTCACGGTCTACTTTGTTCCATATCTTACCTTCTTCATGTAATGCATCTTTTAGAAGATGTCGAGTCCTGGTCCCTCAGCTTCCCTAGAGGCTACTGGGGACAATTCTGATGTGTCCGGAACCACGACAAAATCCAGACGGGCTCCAAGAGGACTGTAACATCCTGATTTTCAGAGCTTTTCAAAATCTTTATTTAAAAATCAGAGCCAGAAAATTTCATTATTTATTCTCTAATTAATTAAAGCTAATTGAAATTTCACAAATTGGACTGGAGTTAATTTGAGTTAATGCAACTTGAGTTTGAGTTGTTTTCAAACTTGGAATATGTCTCCAGAGTTTTTCTCAGAATTTTTGGAGTTCATTTGATATTCAATCTCGCTCTACTGTTCTTTGTTTTTATTTTGGTTTTCTCCTTTCTTTCCTCCTTTCCTTTATGGCCGCCATCCCGGCTCATCCCCACCCGGCATCCCGCCGTCTCATTCCTCCCTTGAGCAGCCACCCCCGGCGAGTGCTGCGTAGCGCAGCATGCATCGCCACCTCTTTTTCAATAGGGTTTGACCTAAATCTCTTTCCCCTAACCTTCCTATAAATAACCCACACCCCTCCCACATTTTTCCCACTCCCCCACACTCTTACCCCCCGAACAGCCGCCACCCCCCTCTTTGCCTTCGTGCAGTTTCTAAACAGCACATATCGCCTCAGTGTTTTCCCAATTCCTGTCGCCTCGAACATCTTTTTGAAAATCCCTTTGGTGAGATTGTTCCTAACCTTTTCCTCTACCTCGCTGCAAAATTGGGTTGAAGATCCAATGGTGTAATCATCAGGAAATCTCCAAATACTAACGTGCTATTTGCACCCAGATTTTCTGCGGGTGCATCTAGATTGAAATGACGCCCTCGTTAGCTCGGACCTCCTTTTCAAGATCCATTCAGTGGGATCCTGGATAATGTTGTTAAGATGATCTCCACAAAATTTGAAGACAATCCAATGCACAAATCTCTAGAAAATCAAGTTTCTTCGTGCTATTGTTCGTGTGTAGATTTGACTACATGAACGGTACAGTGGCATTATCACCTCTTTCCCCATTGATCCTTGAGTCTTTGAAGAATCCCTTTGGTGAAGTTGTGCCTTAGGTATCTATGAGCACCTCTGTAAATTTTCTCCTTGATCCATGTAGCCGTTTGGCGGGAATTGGCCCATCTCCGATGTGCTGTCCTGCGGATATCCAGATTCAATCTGCAGAACATCTAAATTGTCTAATCTTTTCCCATTGACTCGTTACGAATTCTCCAAAAAACCATTGGTAAGATTGTACCTCTGTGTGTCTAGTTTGTAACCCAATTGGCGGATTGCAATTTCATTGAGCGAGCATCGTGCAGCGTCCAAAATCCTCCGGTCTGTCCAGAACCGATCTATGTCCAATTCCAACCGTTTCGTGTTGCGAACGTCGCCCCCACCCATATAGTTAATCTCCTATCATCTTGTGGTGCATCATGGCATTATTTTACACCATTAATCCTTGTTTGAAATCACTCGCATCACCCTATGTTCATCTATAATGTTCTTCATTATTGCTTGATCACCAAATTAAATTGAATGTTATGTTAGACTATAGTTTCATATATTTATATGCTTAGTTCTTATATAGTCATTGCTTCTATTTATGTAATGTTCATGCTTAGAATTCATCATGTGATCAATCATGTTTAGTTCAATACTAGGTTTATTCATCCATATAGCTACATGTTGCATGTTTGTATAATTAAATATAACATACGCATATGCAATATAAGTCGGTTTTAATAGTTAGTAGACATGAGGTAGTTCAACATGTTAGTTCAATCTGTTTATATTGCGGATAAATTTGTTCATATTAATAAGATTCATATTGCATGATCTTATGTATGTTCACATATATAGTGTTATACAATATATAACCGAACCTAATATTACATATAACCTGTAACAGTAGAAGCATAATCTTACTAAGCGAATATTAATATGACATATCATATGGTAGTTGATCTTTGTATAATGTGACCATCACCACCTACTCAAATATAATAGATAGTAATAGATTATTGTGTATGGCATAAGGTTTCTTACTAGCATGTTAGTGTCTTTAATCACACATGATGATGATTGCTTAATAAACATGTTATGATTCCCATGTCACCATGTGTAGATAATATGACAAGATATATATATGTATATTTAAATGGAAGTATGACATGATGTTATGCAAAATATATATTATAGATGCTTCCTGTTTTAACTAATGGTGTTGTAAAATATTTAGTGCTAATAGTAACCTTTGTTTATAGTATGATTAAGATTACACGCATAGTTTATATTCACATATTACGCTTCATATAGTTTGCATATATGGTCATGCATATATGTTACATGTATATATTTTTCGTGTTTAAATAATAGTTTGATATGACTTGGTTAGCACATTAAGTAAACTCTATTTGTATTTTAATTATTAGTTGAACATAGTTAGGATTGCACATGCTTAGCCTATGTCCATCTTTAATATTGATTGTTGCATGATGTATATTGTATGGTGGAATGTGCATATGTTCGTGCACATCTTAGACGCACCTATAGTTTAATCATGTTTATTTAAGGATTGTTACATAATAGTTTGTCATGTTATTAACCTCTGTGTATAATATGGTTAAGATCACACACATGTCTCATATTTGTTCGATGCATTTCATGTGGTTTACATATGCAGCTAGGTGTATATATTTATGCATATATACATAGGCTAATCCATGTTTTTAGATAATAATCCGTCATGCAATGGTTGACACATTATTTTATTCATGTGTATAATTTAATGTTTGTTTAAACACGATT
>JAGXJF010003629.1:0-16966 GCA_019208055.1 Stipa capillata
TGGTTGGCCTTTCTGCAGTAGTGTTTTATCTATATCCGAGGCGATTATATCTAAAAAACCGCCTCCGATATGTATATCCGAGGACCCGCCTCGGATATATATATATTCGAGGCGGTCAGATGAAAGTAACCGCCTCCGATATATATACGTATCCGAGGCGGTCAGATCGACGTAACCGCCTCCGATATGTATATATCCGAGGCGGTCAGATCCACGTAACCGCCTTCTTTATTCGTAATTGGAGGTGGTCAGATCGGTTTAACCGCCTCCGATATGTCCTTTATAAAAAACTCAAACTGCCTTCACCCGCGCGCACTAACTCCAAGCATTCACCAGCGCCCTCGCCTCCGACCCTAGCGCCCCCGCCCCCGTCCAGCGCTACCTCCTCCGAGCACCGCCGCCCTCGAGCACCGCCGCCCTCGAGCACCGCCGCCTCCGACCCCGAGCAACGCGCCCGCCTCCCGGGAGCACCGCGGGCTCCTCCCCCGAGCGGTGACTTCCCCCGAGCTCCTCCCTGACCACCACCGCCGGCCTCTCCTCCTCCTAGAACCGCAAGGTAGGATTTCTTTGTCCAAGCAATAGGTAGAAGTCACATTTTACTAGTTTACAAATGCATAGGCAATATTCCTTTTGGAGGTGTATCCCTGAAATTTGCTAGTTTACAAATGCATAGGCAATATTTCTTTTGGAGGTGTATCCCTGAAATTTGCTAGTTTTGAAATTTGCTAGTTTACAAATGCATAGGCAATATTTCTTTTGGAGGTGTATCCCTGAAATTTGCTAGTTTTGAAATTTGCTAGTTTACAAATGCATAGGCAATATTTCTTTTGGAGGTGTATCCCTGAAATTTGCTAGTTTACAAATGCATAGGTAGAAGTCACATTTTATTACTTTTACATATATATTGTCTTCGGACTAATGGTCAAAGGCTCAAAGTTGCATACGGGAGAATTTAAAAGTCAAAACTATGAAGACATAGTAACATGAGGATGCAAAGTTTAGAGAAACTAAATTTTTGGTTTTAAATTGGTAGACATTGGAATTTTCCTACTTTACTTGGACACTATCTCATCTCACAACCAACTACATCAAGGTCATATGACTCTGGTCGTCAAGGTCTAAATTGAGTAGCTGCTTGAGTGACTGTCACTCAATCCGCAACTCAATTTAGACCTTGACGACCAGGTTACCTTTGCTTAAGTTGGTACATGTTGAATCCCCGTACTCTTCCAAGTAATTAGTTAGTAGAATCTAGAGATTAGGTAGAACTTCTGATAGAACATATCTATGATAATTGAAGTGTTTCCTCCATGTATATGTTTTCAACTGCAAATTGGGTATGTTTTCATCCTTATTAGAATGGAGACGAACTCCCCGTCGCCCTCCCGTACGGTATCACCGTCGGGGTCGCCAAGACCGTCGACATCGTCAGGAAAGGGTTCTCACAAACCAAGGAAGCAATCGGGACGGCCGAAGGGCAGATGGGTAGTGCAGAGCTTGGATCCGGTGACCGGAGTTCCTGAGCCGGAAGAAACCCGGAAGAAGTGGAGGACGTTATGCGGGGTGGTCGCCCGTTCTAGGGTTAGGATCACCCTCGCCGATTGGGGTGAGCTGACACGGCAGGAGCGGAGATCCCAGTTTGAGAAGTGAAGGGCTCCTTCATGTACCCGGAAGAGGTCGAAGCCGAATTTTACCGAGCTACCATATTGACGGCTGGGAAGTGCTGGAGGAATTTCAAGCACAGACTGGTGAGAGACTATCTGAAGCAAGAGAAGTCACCTTGCCAGGCATACCCGGATGTCTCCGAAGAATATTGGGCGGAGTTCTGCGCCCTGAAGTCGTCCGAAGAGTTCCAGGCAGATAGCTAGAAGGGGCAAGAGCTAGCCAGGAGGAACAAGCACTCGCATTTTCTCGGCACCTTAGGGTACGTCGGTGCTAAGAAGAAGTGGGCGAAGGAGGACGAGGAAGTGGAGAAGCACGGTCAGCAGCCGGTGTTCTCGGATTTCAGCGACAGCCGAATCCAGGACTGGTGCAGGGCGAGGACGAAGGTGGATCCTCGTGGTCAACGCGTCTGGACAAACCCTGGAGACGAGGAGGTCTATCAGAGGATGGTGGGGCTTAATGAGCAGGCATCTCAAGGCTCGTTTGTGCCAAGTCAGGAGAAAGACATACTCTCCGAGGCCATCGGCACCAGAGAGCCGTATGGACGCACCAGGGGTTTCGGTAATCTCGCAACATGGAGTAAAGCCTTCACCGCGGACACGCAGGAGGCACGTCGGCAGAGGAAGCGAGCAAGAGCCGAGCAGATGAAAGCGGAGATACAGTCGTCCCTTGAGGCGCAGTTTGAGGAGAGAATGAGGGCGATGGAGGAGAGGCTTTCAGCACAGTACCTGCAGGACAGGGCGCCAGTCGCAATTAGCCCGGGTGCCCGCCGCAGTAGCTGCGCCTCGGGTGCCGAGGATTGTTCTCCCGTCGACCAGATTGGGGGTCCGATGCGGTGCAAGATGCAGATACAGTTTCTCGGACATCTTCAACATGATTCACTTCCGTGAGCTGGACGCCAGTCTCATGAGATGCTTCACGCTGTAAGTCCTTACAACACAGCACCTATTTGTTTTATCACCGCTAAATGCCTGCAATGTAAGTCGTTCTTCTCCTGTACTCAGATACATGATTGATCTTAGCGAAAGAAGAAAGCTTAAGAACTCTGTGGGGTTCGGCGACCCACATTTGATCTCGGCCCAATGCATCGCTTCAAATAAGAGCATGGTGCGGGATTACGTCGTGCATTTACCCCATGAGTACTCCCCACGAGATTACATCCAGGTTGCCTATAACATCGGGTAAGCCACATCCTTTGCAAATTCTCATGGTTCGACGGCTAAACATGTAATAACTTCGTATCGTATAATCAGGGGCCATTGGATCCTCCTCGTGATCGTGCCGAAGTGGAATAAGGTATGGTACCTTGATTCCATGAGGTGTAGCATTGACGCGTGCAAGCAAGGAGTGGCCGTCGAGTTACGTCATGACTCAAAGTTTAAGGTATTCCGTAATGTCCTTGACTCCTCGAACTAATGCCATCATACTTCTGCCCTCTATACCTAATCGATATTCCTTTTGTAGTGTTGGTAGCAGCCCGAAGGGACCGATGCCTGTGGGTATTACGTGTGTTTCCACATGCTAGCCCTTTGCAGCAACCCAAAGTACGGAGATCTAGCAGTACGAAACCATCGCCACTAACTAATGTCTAATGTTTAATCATGCTATTCGCCCTGAGTGTAAGCCTCATGTTTTCAGGGAGCGGCGCAAACCATGGCAATCAAACAGTTGGAAGATATGGACATGGCCCAGATTCGGTCGCACATCGCTAGCTTCCTAAACAACGAGATCATTAGTCCCCAAGGACGCTTCGGTTCCTCGGAGGCATGCTAGGAACTTAGGATTGCGATTAGTTAGATCATTACTTAGGTTTCTAGTTAGGTCATTACGTACTTCATTGGTTGCAAAGTTCCAAAGTTTGTAGTTATCTATCCAACTTGTGGTTTAAAATGACAAGTGCACTTGATGTTTCTAAATGTCTTGTTCATTTTTCCTCTCACTGCAAACGTGTAAGTGGGTTTGACATAACTATAACTTTTTCTTGTGAATATCACTCTTTTACAAATGAGACTTCTTTATCAACAGATATCGTGCATGGAGTCATCGGCGAGTGGTTCTATTCATGTGAAGAACTTAAGTGAACAAGTTTTTTGAATTTGATCAATATCTCCGCTGTTAATTGAGTAGAGGTCTCAAGTGAACAAGTTTTGTAATAATGTATGCGTATGTATGTGAATGTTTGTAGTTTATGTCTTGTGGTTGATGCGAAATGATTGAAGTGTGCTATATAAATCTGTTGTGCGTGTTGTGATTTGGATATATGTTGTATATGAACTTTTTACTTTTTCAGGGAGTATAGTAAAGTAGGCAAAATAATGCCTGTCCAAAAACATATCCGAGGCGGTTGGAAATAAAGAACTGCCTCGGATGTTCTATCTCAACCGCCTCGGATAAGGACTTATCGGAGGCGGTTACACTTCACCAAGCGCCTCGGATAAGGAGTTATTGGAGGCGGTTATTTTATCTTCACCGCCTCCAATAAGACATTATCCGAGGCGGTCGGTGGAACTTAACTGCCTCCGATAAGTCCATATCCGAGGCGGTTGGTAAATGTTAACCGCCTCCGATAAGGTCTTATCCGAGGCGGTTCAACCTAGACAACCGCCTCGGATAAGCTCATATCCGAGGCGCTTGCGTGACCGCCTCTGATGCATGCCCCCATATCCGCAACCACTCCGTGGAGGCGCTTGCGATAACCGCCTCGGATGTGCTATTTTAACCGCCTCGGATATGGATTTCTGTACTAGTGACATATTGTCCATGCGTAGACTGTGGTAACGTAAGGATTTTTGAGCTCCATCATATTGAGTACCACATCTTCAAGAGAGGTTTTACGGAAGGGTATTCAACTTGGACCAAGCACGGTGAAGATTAAGCCGTAGTATCAGATGATGATATTTTTGCCGATGAAGAAGCAACCGATATGCCCTTTGATATCGGTTGTGATTTAGACCATGAGATGTCCGATGATCCCAACTCGATGCCTGAGCTGGAACAGATGTTGCGTGATTTTGAAGGGCATGAAACCGAGAAAGGGTACCAACAATTCCTAGGCTTGATGGGGGCCTCGGAGAAACTGCTATTCGCAGGATGCAAGGCTAAGTTCACTCTGTTATATGCCGTGCTTGAACTATTGAAGCTGAAGGCGAGCAACAGCTGGTCTGACAAGAGCTTCAACGAGTTGTTGGGCCTCCTAGGTGACATGCTTCCGGAGGGGAATGAGTTACCCATAAACACATACAGAGCAAAGAAGGTGCTCTGTCCGTTGGGACTGGAAGTTGAAAAGATACATGCATGTCGGAACGACGGTATCCTATACCGGAAAGAGTTTGCGAAGATACATTCATGCCCTGTGTGCAAGGCTTCTCGGTACAAGGGTAAGATTGGAGTAGAAGGAGCAGAGGAATCCATCGAGGTGACGAAGGGGACTCCTGTGAAGGTTGCTTGGTACCTGCCTGTAATCCCGCGCCTGAAGCGTTTGTTTGCAAACCCGAAGGAAGCAAAACTGTTTCGCTGGCATGCGGATGAGCGGAAGACATCCGATGGAAAGCTAAGACACCCTGCCGATGCTATCCAGTGGAGAAACTTCGATAGGAAGTATCCTCCTTTTGCTGCGGAAACCAGGAACGTAAGGTTTGCACTGAGTACGGATGGAATGAACCCATTTGGCAACATGAGCAGCAGGAGACATTGCTAATCTCCGTTTCGTCATCGTTGGACCTATCTATGGGAGGGATGGGTGTGCAGGCCCTCAATGGCTCCATGTTGGACCTAGAGATCCTTAGCGGGGCTTGTAGGAGATGTCGTTCCAGCTACTAGTGCCCGTGAAGGATACGGAGTGCCCCATGATGGCCGGGATGGCAGCATGAGCGACCATGTTTGGGCCAAGAACCTTGGAAGCAACGGCCGAGAGACACTCAATTTCGATACATGCGACAATATCTTCTCCAAGTCGGGCATCTCGATCCTTCTGTGTTGTCGGGAGCTCGTCGATGCGTCTTCCACGCCCTGCCGCACCACTACGTCTAGCGCTCGACACCACTTGTCCTTGTCAACACCCACCTTTCTGATGGCGCCTCCTTCACTCGCCTCCCGTGCTCCTTCCGCGTCACCGCGGAGGATGGGGACATCGGGGTTGCTGAATTTGGCGATGGCACGTCTACCCCGAGCTCGAGGCAGGTGGCTGTGGGTGCTGGGAAAGATGATTGTATACCCGCACGCCCTAATTGCTAGGCCATCTACGCCACTTAGTTAGGCCGTTGGCTATCAATTAGGAGATTCGTTATCTGACGTTAGCCAACTACTTGTATATATATCACCTATGAATATCAATATATACAAGTGTTGTTGCCAATCACTCGATCTCTCTCATTCTACATGGTATCAGTCGCCGTGTTCTCCCTGTGAACACGATCCTCTTCTCTGCTTCCGCCCTCTCTGATTCACCAACCCCGCCGCCATGGACAGCCCCAGCTCTGCCGCCTCCTCCGGCTTCACAAACCCCTTCGTTTCTGCACCCACCACCATCTCCGACCAAGGATATGCTCTGGGCACGAATCCGACCAGCTTGTCAACACTGGCGGCGATCAGTGGACGGTAGCCTACGATGTGGTCTTTTGTAGTAGCGATGGGCCTTTAATTATAATTATGGCGATCTACCAGTTATGATTTATTTAGTTATAATTATGAAAATATGTCGGTTGTGATTTGTTTAGATACAATTATAAGGATGTATTGGTTGTGATCTGTCACCACTACTAAATAATCTGGCGTGGTGTTGATCGCATATATATATACACGGTAGCGCTAATCTGCCCTCAGGATGCCGATTGGCTATTCTACGCACCGATGGTAAATCTGTGGCGATTTTTACTGTTAGTTTCTGGCATCGCTGGTAAATTACTATCGGCTCAAAAGGGTTTACTATAATCTAGCCACACTTTTACACCTGCGCAATTTTATTGATGGTAATTTCACAGCGGCTTACGATCATGATTTTACTACATGAGTTATTTCCTTTCTAGTATGGCATGGTTAGACGTGTAATAAATATATTGCCATGAGATAGTAAAAGCATGTACAATAATAGTAATTTTGAGATATGTTTTAAATAGTCTCTCATACTACAAGAAGTGATAGTAAAAACATTCCTACAAAGGTAGTACTTTTGTAGAAACTTTTGCTATCCGAGCCAGAAAACGATAGTAAAAACTATTAATCAAAACTACTACTTTGAATACACAAAATTACTGCTAGAGCTATTCTGCACTTAGGGACAGATTAGGAGATCTATGTACATATATATAATATGATATATATAAATATATATGTATTACTGAGTAGGAGTAACCTCACGGAAAGGAACACAAAACATGACCATACCAATATCTAAAGCAGAAGTAAAAATGAACAAGATAATGAATGCTATATGTATGACCATATTTCCTTACATTATAGGTTATGAGAAATTTTCATACCCTCCCAAGCTATTCTAAACTATCTATTCCTTTCGATCCAAGGGTCTAGATTAAGCACGTTGGCCTACTACCTCCTGGAAGGTCACCCATGACTACATACTAGACATTAATGATTTTTGTATTGATATATTTTGATGATGGGTAGTACTACCACCATGGGCTCGTAGCCAGGTCCACGAGTTCATCAATGGGCCTCCAGGAAGCGTAGGCCTCTAGTCAGTGAAACCTTATAGGGATGGGAAAGCAACACTTAACACATCACTGGGAAGAAGTCCAACTCGTGTACTACGAGGACTCAGGATATGGCAACGAGAAGGAGTCCGACTTGTGGACTACGAGGACTCGATACAAGGTTACCGCCCAGTTCCGCCTATATAAAGGGCACAAACCCCTCCAAGAGGGGACAAGTTGAATTAGATCGAGAAGCCCTAGTTGTCTAGCTGCCTTCGAGATCTATAGCCTTAGCATACAACTCGCCGGGTTCCCTACCCGTCGAGTTCCCCTTGTAAACCGATCTCGCCGAGTTCTCTTTGTAATCGTCTGTACACCAGACCGCATATCAATTCCATCAAGAGCAGGACGTAGGGCTATTACCCATCTTGGGGGCCCGAACCTGGGTAAATCTGTGTCCGGAGCTCGAGTTGATCTGAGTCACAGCCCCGCTACCGTATAAATACGTGCTGTATGGGTACGATCACCGGTACCCCCATATACCATACATCGACAGCTGGCGCCCACCGTAGGGCCCTTATGTTAGCTTGGATCTACTCCAACAACACTTACCGACAAGATGGTGTACGTGGGCTTCGACGACAAAAACTTCTATGACCTCTCATCTGGATCTTGCAATAGCTGCACCAATGCCCTTCATCAAGCAGCGGCTCGCCGACTCAGCAACAACTCGCGATGCCAACCCACCCGACGGCTCTACGAGTCGTTGTTACTCCACGCGGCCGCTCAAGCTTCAACCCCTATGCTTCAGATCCACGCGATCTACGAAGCAAGATCAACTTCAAGCGTGCGCTGGTGCTGCTACCAGGCTCGGTCACTATCCGACCGAGTTACATCCGGCTGATCTCAGGCACCATCTCGACAGGAAGCACCTCCATTCCACTACACGACAACATCATTACGGAGCCCGAGGTATCTTCCACCAAGACAACTCCTCTCGCAGCAGCCAAGGATCGAATATTCTTGACGATGCCTTTCCTGGAGATTGCTCGAACCTCCGCTTTATTACAACTCCAGAAAGGTTTGACTACGACTTCCCCCATGTTTACATGGCGGGAGCAGATACTACGCCACGGGCAATTCGCCCTTTAGCCGATGGAAACGCTTCTTCATCAATTACCCCAGTCTCCGAGGCAGGGAAAAAAGCCGCTCACTCACGGGCCCTCGCCGCCCAAATTAAACATGCGCTGTCTGATTGCTTCAACGATGCAACTCGACTACTCTATGAGGAACATGAGCGGACACTGGCCGACATCCAATATGTCGCTGAGACTATACATGACGAAGCCAGGGTTCTGATCAACTCTGATCTAGATGCCAACAATGCCGATCCGAACGGCGAGCCACGTAGCCGCTCCGAGGAAAGACGAGACCAGCATACTGGCTCTAGACATCAGCGGGTTGAAGAGTCGCCCCGCACAGCACGAACCCGACGGCAATCCCCGACAAAGAACCGAACTCGGTCACGATCGCCTAGTAGTAGCCGTGACCGTGGTCGTAAGGATCGCGATGATCACGATAACCACCGCAGACGTGGCAAAGCCCGCATGGACGATTCGAGTTGGGAGGATCGCCACCGCAACGACAAACACCGTTCCCACCACCGTGACAATCGCCATCACCGTCACGAACGCTATCTCAACTATTCATCAGAAGACGATGGCTTCATCCCCCGTATTATCGTCGGTTGCCCTGCGCTCTCTTCTCGACTACGAGGAGCGCGAATATCGAACATGTACGTTCCAACAAGAACCTCGAGTACAACGGAAAAGGAGACCCGAGAGAGTTCCTCATCAAATTTACGCAAGACATCCTGATGACCGGAAGGATACTACCTCAATGGCCATCTCCTTTCCGCGTGCCTGGTCGAGGATGCAGCCGCCTGGATTCAGAACGTACCCGAGGGGTCCATCCATAGTTAGGCTCAGTTCCAAGACATGTTTATCAAGAGCTTCTCCAGCACTCATGACGCCTCCACCATGAGGTCCGAGTTCAAACGAATATGACAAGGAAGGGACGAAGGCCTTCGCGACTTCGTCACCAGGTTCAAAAGCAAAGTCAACATTGTCCCAGGACTTTCCTTCACTGAGGTACTCGAAACCTTCCAACCTGCTGTCCGCGATGAAAGATGTCTGGACCACGTCTACACCGCTCAACCACGTAGCACAGCAGAACTCGACATATTTAGCACAAAAGAAAATAACATACTTGGAAGGTGTATTACTACACATCCACACCATAATTGACACCGTATCAGCCGTACTTGAAAGAAAGGAAATTAGAAACATCGTAACGTGACAATGATCAATGATCGAGTAACATATTTTAATCCGATCACTTGACAACATATTTGATCGAACATAGTAAATCTTGTGATATTACAACACTCTGATCGGATGAAAGAAAAATCCTGTAAAATATATATTTATGCAACTTGTAAATGGTTTAGTAGCGCAAAACACATGCGTGATCGAGCACGCATATTCTAGCCTTGAATTACCATCTTGCACTGCCTAAACCCTGTTTAAAAATGTGTTATATTTTTCCTAAAATTAGTTTGTGAAAATCGAAATGTTTCTTAATTACTTTCTCCCTCCGTTCGCAAAAAGTATACGTACTGCGTAAGAGCCATCATCCATCCATCGAAGAGAAAAATATATATGAAAATAAAGATTGTTCAGAGAGCGTGGAATCCAATAACCGAAGACAACGCACTAGTTAGCCGATTGTGTCAACAAGGAAGAAATTCAGGCGCGTCGATTCTTGCGCGAGTACACCTAATACAACTACGTGGTAATCTCTTATTTTCATCGATCACTAAAGTCATCGAACATTTACTTGGTCAGAATTTCTCTACGAAGTGGTGACGTGCAGGAGGCCACGACATTGCAAAGCATGCATGCATGCGTGCCTAACCAAGAGGAGAGCCGGCACAAAGCTACGACGTCCATCAAGTTTTTTTAATTAACAGAGAGCTTATCATCTCTCGACTTCTGCATCGAATAAATGTACATAACCTCAAAAGTTTACAAGATTAAAGTGTTGTGTCTACTGACACTAAAAAGACAGATTACATACCAAATTAACATGATGATATTAAGTACTTTTAATCTATTACATAATAGATCGCTATCCATATGGCGATATAAATTCCCTGACAATTGCCGTCATGCTAACGCAGCCCGCCATCATCTACTCCGCTAATTAAGTTCAATACATAACCTAACTATCTAAGAAAAAGAGACGTTGTTTAGGAGACATGACGCATGATATCTGTTCATATCGCTCCGATTGCAATCCTAGAAACAGCAAGGAATGCGCTATGCAGCGCAAGCGGCGTGCAAAGAGAACGAGTGGGAGGTGGCATGTAAATGAAAATATATTTACGTGGGAGGGCAAACGTGTCGTAAGTGAAAAATTGAATGCGACATAATCCAGTCTTAGCGGCATAAAACGATTAGTCTGTCTTAGGCTCTTATCTATGGTAAACGCCATATTTCCTTCACATGCGTGTATGTTTTTTAGATAATAGAGGTTTTTGCACCGAAGGTACACACAATCAACAATTGTCATTATCACAAAGTGTGGAAATTAAAGAACCGAAACAAATCAGTTTTACCCTCGAATCAACAAAGGTCCCAACACACAGAATAACAAACGAAATGAAGTTCACGACACATGTAGCTGACCATCACAAAGCCGTCTACTAGACAACCGCCACCCATGGGAAAAGAAAAACTCGGTTACCGCGGCGTCTAATTATTTGCTCCCCCTTCCCCGTAAGATGCATGTATATTGTATGCAACCACTATATATATATACCGTCGCATCATGGATTTACAACCGTCAGCATCAAACTATATTAATTACCAGATCCTTAATTATGCAACATTTCTTCTATTTTCAAACAAGGGCACAGCTGCACCCCAGGCTTTGCTTTATCAAGGGAAGCAAAGACGCCAGAGTAGCATATAACATAGTCTCACAACAACTCGTGTACGTTGCCAATTATTCAAAAGGTTGAACTACATTCAGGGCTCACAGACAAGCACTAGCATAACATATGTTCGATTTATTGCATAGCTTGTAACATAGCTAGAAACTAAAGCAAGTCATTTGCACAGTCCAAATACAGATCTTCCATGCAATCAACAAGGCTTGATTTAGTAGTGGTTGTTCTCCCAGAATTGAGCCTGGAGCCAGTCTATTGTCTTCTTGTCCACCTGAAAGCCCGTTGCCAAAACATCATCTGAGATTGGCGGCTTTGACCCAAACACAGCGTTGGCAATGGTGATAGCCCCAGGGTTTTGGCTGCTAAGTGCAGCAATTGCAACCGCGGGCTTGTAGGGGTTGGGGTTGAATTGGAAATGGATGAGTCCTTCTGGGAAAACGAACACGTCACCCTTGTTGAGCAGCTTGGAGAAAAGCTTGTTAGGGTTGGACGTGACGAAGCCTACATAAAGTGTCCCTTCAGCACGGTGAGGATCTCAGTGGCACGCGGGTGAGTATGTGGTGGGTTCTCGCCCAACGGCGCATAGTCGATGCGCGCCAGGGAGATGCCCAGTGTGTTGAGGCCAGAATCCGCATGACATTGATCAAGGTGACGTTAGACCCAACCTTGCTCTCTTTCGTGTCTCTTGGCATGTCAAGTTTGGCTGCCAGGAAGAAGTCCTTGGCTTTCACGTCCTCTGGGTCTTTGCAGACAAATCCATTAACAAGAACTGCGTACGAAAGGTAACATGTACAACATCTGAGTCAAAATGATATCAATAATTCTTGACATATATAAGTGTATCCTAATTTTACCCGTAAATATTGCTTGTATGAAAACTAAGTGATTGATCTCAACAGTGCTGCAAGTACATACCATGTGAGCTGTTGTCTGCGACGCAGAAGTCTTGGAGAGGACTGGGATCCGAAGCGATGGCCTGCCATGAGGCCAACGCAAGAAGAGCAGCGAGAAGGAAGTAGGAAGAGGAGGCCATTAGGGTTTTTTGCAGAAATCTTCTACTGTTTCTCAAGTAGGTTCTTGTAGTTTGCGATGTTCTTGTGTGCTTTGGCCTTGGACAGGATCGACGAGTATTTATAGCAGCAGAAAGAGTTGGTGATGTTGTGAACAAGTCAAGAATATTTGTATGGCGAGATAGAAATGGTCATTAATTTAATTGAGCAGGTAGGGTGTGCCGACTAATAGCAATATGTTACCTGGAATCGATCAACTTTAGGAAGGTTCCTCATGGTTTTCCTTTTAATTTGTGTACGGGCAGGAGCGGAGACAGGCCTGGGGCAGCTGGCCCAGGCCAAGGCCCATGAGCCCATATAAATCTTTCTTGTTTAAGAAACATTTGGCTGAGTAATTTTTATGTTAAGATGGTGACCAGGTACGTAAAAGTGATCTAATTATGATATTCCAAGATGCATGGATGCATGCATGATGACCGGAGCGCATCGAAGAAGCTAATTAATGAGCAGATTGCGACTATGTTTCATTACCATGAGGGCATCAATGTCATCATGACAAACATACCACAGAAAAAATTATTTTCTTTTTGTTGGAGATATGCAGTAGCGAGAGTTATCTATACAAGACGTACCGAGTCGAACCAAATAAATAGTCAATTGCTTGCAGATGTAATACACACACCATTAGGAGAATAACCGGCTAGTTTAACCGCGTTCAAGGCATACGCACTACTACAGAAATTATTTGTACAGACGGTTTGGAACTCCCATGCACATGAACTTGTTGAGGTCTATCTCAGTATTAAAGTTCACGTTAGCATCGCCAACATCTAATCCAACCTATCATCGTTCTCTGCACCACCACAATCATCGTCTGCACCTACTTCCTTGTCATCTTCTCTCCCTTCGGTGACTTCAGGTTCTTCGATGATGTGGATGTCTTCGTGTAACATGTTCGGCTCCTCACCATATTTGGTCCAACACGTGTAGTCCGGTTTAGCCCTATAATCAAGTGCGCTTAGATCTGTAGGGCTGAGTTCTGTCCGAGAAATGATCTCTCATTTCTACAGTCGCAACAAGGACAATATATAATGAACACCCTTCTTCAACCTATCCTCCTCGACAGCTGTCAGAAATTCGTCACACCATCAAGATACCCTTGGTTCATACGAGAACCATACATCAACCCCCGATCCATCTTGCTGCACGGGCTGGAGAACGAGTAAATTATTGTTAATTGACCTAATAAAACAAAGACATCTAGCTTTTCATAGAAAAAAGGAGCTACCAGGTAATATTCATGTAATAAATTTCGTACATAAATTAATCTAAAACACCACATTTATGCATTTTTAGTAACATATAACCCAACTATGCAAACTCAAATAAAGCCAACGGCTATTATTTAAATATTCTAGAAAGCAACATTTCTATATATCTCAAAATTTTATATGTTGATGCACGAATAAAATGAAGCCAAGATACAACATGTATCAAAAGTTGAATTTTGGTGCAACATATATTATTTTTGGAGCTAGCATGATTTTTCTAAAAATCATACTTCAATTTTTGGGTTTAAGGGCATTTTGGTCATTTTAAAAATTTTACATCACTGTGACATGAACAAAAGTTATGCCATAAAATTCTACAGATTAAATTATGAATTTACAAAAAGAATCACCTCATTTCGAGTTCGTATGATTTTCTATGATTTTAAGAAGTTTAAAGCATTTTTAGCATTTCTTGCTTTTCTCAGAAATGAAAATATGAAAAAATTTTGTTACTCAGCCTACTAGCCATTGAGCATGACAAGTGGGGTCCTCTGTCATATTAAATTTCTTTTTCTTTTTCCTTCTCTCTATGACACATGGGTCCCACATTTCTTTTCTTTTTCTTTTCTTTTTCCAACTAGCTGAATGGCACAGAGCGCGATCGAGCTAGCTAGCTACCGATCATTCACCATCATCCAGCATGGAATCAGGGGGGAAAGGGCACGGGAAAGTTCTGTGGCTCACCGTGGAGCTATAGGAAGAGTCGGCCGACGCTGGGGAGGCCGAGATGACGGCGGGATGGCGAGCGGCGGCGGCAACTCGGTGAGGTCGTCAGTGAGCAAGACTTGTAGTGCCCCGAGCTTGATTCCTTCCGGCACAAGGTTCACCGGCTCTTCCTGGTCACGGCTGCGTGTGCGGGCGGCTCGAGAGGAGGTCAGGAAGAGGGCTGGCGACAATGGCGATAGCAGCGAATCGAGTTGGGAGTGAGCTTATAGTTATTTGTACAGATGGCTCCAGTCGAGAACCGTCTGTACAAATATCACAAACGTTTCCCAACCGGGAACCGTCTGTACTGTGCCGTCCCGCCATTGTGGGTAGTCATTTTCTTAGACGGTTCCCAACTGTGCCGTCCCGCCATCGTGGTAGTCATTTTCTCAGGCGGCTCCAAACGCGAACCGTCTGAGACACGATGGTGAACAAGCGAGACGGCACAGTACAGACAGCTCCCAACAGGACCGTCCGTACTAATATTATAGACAGTCCCAGTTGAGGAACCGGCTGTACTGTGCCGTTCGCCATCGTGCGTATATTTTTTCTCATACGGTTCGCGTTTGGAGCCGTCGGTGATAGTTTTTGTGATTTTTGGAGATCGAACTTTCGGAACAGAATTAACACGGTACACTAATATTTGAACAGACACGAAGGCTAATATAGGCTAATATTAATTGAAGTAGTAGTAATATTAATACAAAGTACTACTTATTTTTACAAAGTACTAGTAATTAGTGCATTAATTCTTATGCAAAAAAATTATCTAATATACGTCTGCGCCTCTTGCTGGGCTGGGCCGACCGCAGCCGTCGTCGCCGTGGAGGCCGTGTCATCACCGTCACCGCCGTCACTGCCGTCATCGTCATTGTCGGTGTCGGTGTCGTCCCAGCTGTAATCGTCATCGGTGGTGTCCTCCCAGCCGTCCTTTGGGCCGCGACGGCGCCTTGCTGGTCATCATCGTCGTTGTGGTCGGCCTCATCCTCGTCCTCGTCCTCATCGTCGGTGTCGTCGTCATTGTCGTCGTGTCGTCGTCGTTGGCGCGTCCTCCTCGGCCTCCTCCTCCAACATCCACCAATTGGCACCATCGGAGCTCGACGGACTCCAATCAGCGGATCGATTAGTCTCCTCGTCAGAGGAGAGCACATTCTTCGCCGGCGAGTCCTCATCCGACGAGTAGTTGGATGGCCAACTAATTGGTGACGGTGGACCCGCGTAGGTGATGGGACGGGCGGCGGCGGTGAAGACGACGGCACGCTCGCATGGCAGAGGAGAGAGTGGGCAGGAGGGAATGGATTGGGCGGAGGCCGGTGAAGCGGAGTACTTAGTAGGGAGAGGTGGAGGGAGCGAAGCGACGTGAAGAGAATATGAAGCGACGCGCGTGAAACGAAGCGGCGGTTCCGAAGGTTAAAGACGAAGCGGCACACTAAAAATATCTAGCACAGAAGGTTCCCAGTTGAGAACCGCCTGTACTATCACTCGCAGTACAGACGGCTCCCAACTGGTGCCGTCTGTACTAATATCACAGACGGTCCCAGTTGGGAGCCGTCTGTACTAGGAGGGATAGTACAAACGGTTCCCAACTGGTACCATCTGTTCTAATATGACAGATGGTCCCAGTTAGGAGCCGTCTATACTGGCAGGGATAGTACAGGCGGTTCCCAACTGGTACCGTCTATATAATATCACAGACGGTTCATCCTTCACAGTACAGTCGGTCCCTGTTGGGAACCATCTGTGATATTTGTACGGACGGTGCCTCATAACGAACCGCCTATACTGTAGCGTCCCGCTTGTGCGCCATCGCTGGTAGTCATTTTCTCAGACGGTTCGCGTTTGGAACCGTCTATGATTAGCACTGTACAGACGGCTCCGAGTTGCCATCTTTACAGGTGGCCTCCCATTAAATGGAATCTGTAGTAGTGACGTACATTAATTAGAACACATGCTCTACAAGAGACCATTTCAATCTAGCGCTGGGCCTTCTTAGTTGACTCGTTCATGCATAACTCAGCTACATGCAGTCGCAGCAGGCAAGCTATATATATATCCATACATCCTCCCACATGGCCAAAGCATCAGCGCTGCATAGATACTAAACACATACGGCTAGCTAACAGATAGACAGCATCCGTGGAAGAGAAAATGGCCTCGGTCAACCATGAATGCACTAAGAAATATCATATTATCTCCCTTTTGCACCTAATACAACTATATATGTCTATATGTGGTGGCAATCTTATATTGCCATCTCATCGATCACTAATGTTATCTACTCGGTCAAAATTTTGCTGTGAGTGGTTACATGCAGGAGCCACGATTGCAATGCATGCGTAGCATGCATGAGAAGAGCTGGCACAAGTCTATGACGACTTGGCACTTCTCTTGTGAGTTTAGTAGAGTTAATCATGCTACGATATTTACCAGGACAAGTCCAATAATTTACCTATATTTAGCTACGAAGTGCTATAAAAACGGTGATCCTAGACGTCTAACTAAGGCGGTTATGATAACCCTCATCACAGACCTTTTTTATCAAATTAGATATCACTTTGATAGATAGTTGTTGACGACGAACTTTGCAGTACCCCTAAT
>JAGXJF010003630.1:0-84666 GCA_019208055.1 Stipa capillata
ACCTTGGGGCATTACACCTGCAGACTGTAGTCATGGTCCCTGAACGTATCCAAGCTACTTTCACTCCATGTACAAGTCCCTCTGTACGATAAGCTTCCTCGCACCTATATCACAGCCAGGCCAACCGGCTGCAGTCACGGTTCTGGGACGCACCCACGCCAACCTTCACCTTCCTGCAAGTCCCTCTGCAGGAACGGCTTCTTCGCATCGGTATTCTATGTTGGCCATCACATGAACCTTCTCATGTGTCGAGCTTCCACGAACAAAAACACAGTTATCGAGGTATGCTAATTATCAGTATGATTTTGTTTTATTCATCCTGTATCTAACATCATTATGATCTTCATATCGACAGGTTGGTATGATTGCACGGACGAAATTGCCAAAGATGGACCTAGGCAGGATTCGAGAGGACTTGGTGTGTTTCCTTCTTGATAGTGTCATTGATCCAAAAGACGAGTTCTACTACGACAGATCTAAAAACTAAGATAATTGTTTTGAATCTAATGATCGATGTTTAGTTGTCACTTGCATTTCAATCTATTGCAAATTCCTCAAGACATGTGATGGATGTTTTGTTGTAAATATTGAATTTCTATATACTTTCATTTATGTTTACTTGTGAATTGAAATATGATGTCAATTTGAATCTCTATTATGAATTCAAGTGTGATGTGAAATGTGATTTGGGAATTATGGGAATCTGGGTATATAAAATGTATTTTCTATTTCAGGGCAGGTAGAAACCTAGATTCTACCTGCCCTGTACCAACGAATATCCCAACCGGTTCTTTCCAGGAATTGGCTGAGATAATAATCATCATTGCCTGTTCAACCAGGAAAGAGACTGAGATATGCTATTACCTCAGTCGGTTCCCATGTAGAAACCGACTAAAACAGTTTACTCTTTAGTCAGTTCGGCTAGAAAACCGACTGAGATATACTATTATCTCAGTCGATTCTTTGTTGGAAACTGACTGAGATAGTAGCATATCTGAGTCAGTTTTTTTGTATAACCGGCTGAGGCGTTGTTATCTCAGTTGGTTTTATAACCGGCTGAGATAATTCATATTATTAGCACCCTTTCTCTACAGCTGGAAGGTAAACCGGCTGAGAAAGTAATTTTAACCGGCTGTAATTGTGTGTTCTGTAGTAGTGTAGTAATCTAAATAATAGTAATTTATGTTTTTCTTAATATAACAACCAAAATAAGTAAGACGGATAACTTCACTAGATGCATTTTACTCTATGGGAAGAAAGGAAGGCACGTGTTTCGTTCTTCTCTTTAATCCCTCATTGTTTTTTGGCTTGAGTCTGACATCATTCTCGTCTCATATGATCATATATCTAGTGCCGGAAGGACGCGAGGGCGCGCCATGCATGGCCCCTGCTACATCGAATCCACGTTTCTACACCAGATTTCACAATGCAATTGGTATAATATCTACTCATTTAGCACCCCATATGGTATAGGAAAATCCTAGCTCTAGCCCTGACTGATCGCATCAACCCAAATCCATATATACGCTGTCATATACTTCGGAGACTACGATGATCAATGAATTAGACGAAGTCCTGAACCCATACCTATCATAAGCAGCTAACCTAGCAATGCCAACACAATGTTAATTCACACACATTTGGCAACATCTACACCCCTGTAGCCCACGGGTGACGACGAGGACATCGATCAGGACTCTGCTGGTCCTATAGCTTTACAGTTCGGCATCCTTCCGTGGATGCATGCGTGCTGCATCCGTGTGTGGTCGCCACGAGCAATAATTGACATGCGTATACATCACAGGTCATAGATCGATCAGAAAGTACCGAGTAATAGACAAGCGTTTCTGCATCTTCTGTGGACCATGTGTTCCTATTATAAAAAAGGTTACTATGGATCTCCCGTAACAGGTGGTTATTCAAAAACCGTCTGTGATAAATCATATTACAGATAGTTTACGATCCGCATGACACTGCTACAGAAGTTGATCACTGACGGGTAGAGGAAGTTCACCACTGACAGCGCAGCATCTATTAGGAACTCATCATCAGTGATGACTACCGTACTATTGACGGGCACCGTGCGTGTCAATGGTGACTTATTAGTGGTGATGACAATAAGTCACCACGGACAACCACGGTTTAACTGCCCGTTAGTGGTACCATGGTTTAGCCGCTCGTTAGTGGTGACTTATATATTATTCCAGCTTTGCTGGCTAGCCTTAGGATCTGCTAGTCATGCCCTCTTAAACCACCTTTCGAATTTCTTTTGAATTCTATTGGTTCTTCATTTTTGAATAAATCAAAAACCAGTTTAGGGCCACTAGCCGAAAGCTTGATAGCCAAGCTCCCCCCTCCCGTCTTTTCTCTTGAGCCTGGCCTGTTTTTCCTCTCTTTCTCCATCTTGCACCGAGCCTATCTCCCCTCCCTCTTTCCACGCTGGCACCGCATGGGCCAGGCCCAATAGCGTCGCATGGGGTCATTTGAGTGACTTTGATCCAGGCCATCCGTCATAGATCCAACGACAAGAAAGAGGCATACTGCTTTGCCCTCCCCTGTGTGTGCCCAGAGCGCCAACAGGTGGGCCCCACCTGTTATGGGTTGTCTTCAACATCCCCACTGAGCCCCTGTCAAATCCGGTTTGCAGTGCATGGTGCGTCCTGCATCGAAACACGGTCCTGACTCCAGACTTCCTTTCTCTGTTCCAAGCCACCAAAGAGGCCAGGGAGATCATGCGGATCCAAATCCATGGTTTAAACGACATGAACTCACGAGATTTTGGCAGTCCAGATCCTTCCCGATATCGGGCGCTAACATTGTGTTCCTTATACCCTCCTCTACTTGCCTATAAATACCCCCACCTACGTCACTCTGATCACATTGTTGAGCTCTCCGAAAGCTCTAACCTATTGAGCACTAAATCCACTCCTAACCGACGCATGCATTCGATCATCACTGCCACTACCACTGTTGTTTTTCGAGCCATACAACCGAAGGTGAGCTCCCACTCTAAATTCCCCATGTTTGCCACCTTCTCTTGCCCTTGCCTAACCCTCAGATATGGTCCTAACACCGATCAGGCTCGCTGGGTACGTGTGTAATTGAGTAGTGCCATGGCCACCGCTAGAGATCATCGCCGAGCTTGGTAAGGACTCGCATGTCCAAGGAATATGCATCACAAACTTTCGCGTCATCGTCAGAAAGCTGGATCCGTGCTCCCTTGGCCCGGGGATCCACTGTGGTATCGCTGCTTTGGAGAAGCCACCGCAAGCCATCTATGCCATCGCGCACCGACGTGCTCTGGCAACTTCCCGATCCTATACCCAATAACAATAGACTCCTAGCATCCTTAGGAACCCAGTGGTGGTCGTAGATTTTGAATTTAATGCATAGATTTTAAATTAGGTCAAATCATATCAAAATTAGTTCAATCTGTGCTTATATTTTTGAGTGATATTTACTTTTTTTGATCTATAGGAATTTTTTTGTGCACTTTTTGATTATTGTTCATTAGTATACTCCCTCTGGTATAAAAATTTATGTAGTTTTAGACATTGACAAGATCTCCAAAGTGACACCATGACCATCAGTTTCTTCAAAAATATGTTGTTTCAAATAAAAATAATCATGTTGAATCTAGTAGTATCAACTGGTTTTAATGTCGGTAATTTTTTTATATTACTGGCCAAACTTCAAAATGTTTGGCTATATGAAATTCTAAAAGTACTTACATTCCTAATCAAAGGGAATAGATTGTATGTAATTATTTTGGCATCTAGTTGTTCATGTTTAAGCTAGTTTATATTATTTTCATTCTCTATTTTGGGTTTATTGTGTTACTGATCAGTAGCTAATCATGTTAGAGCTTTCATACATGTCTTGATCATGTTAGGTTTTGTCGATGATTGGTAAACCGTCGATCTTGCGGTAATCATGAGACAGAGAATTTATTGAAGGGTAGGGACCCCTGGGACCCGTGTCTAACAGTACCGGAGCACACGAACAAGATTTTTATAAAGGTTCGGGCCTCCCTTAGGATTATAACCTTACGTCATGTTGGAATATATTGAATCATGAGTATCTTTACAAAGGGATTAGTGGCTATCCTAGATGAGATCTAATCTAGTCAGGTACTTCTTCTAATGGAATCTCTGGGATCTGTATGGCTTGTCGAACCTCCTCTTCTTTCCTTCCAAAGGGCTCCCTCCCTTGAGGGCCGGGTCCTTGGGTCCTTGTATAGGAGGTTCCTGGAGTTGTAAGAGACGTGGACTTATCTCCAAGCTGGCTTCTTCAAACGTAGGGATAAGATCTCCTAGTTTAAAGGGAGTCTGGGTTCTCCTGGAATCCTTAATGAATACGATACCTGCTCGGGTATCCAGGGAATATGTACATAGATACCTCCTTGTATACGGTATATGGTATTATTCATCATTAAGTTTATACTAGAGATGATACGGTTTGCTAGCAAGTATAGTTTTTAATATTATAGTTTCACATGATAATATAGTGTTGTTATTTCTAGGTTTTATTCATGTTTTTAACAGTAGGCTTCTCTGTTTGGTTCAGTACTAGTTATGCTTAATCTCTTGTGTAGCTAGGGTGCTTATTCATGTTTAGTAGCAATTATCTAGTTCTTTATTCCATGTGGACTAGTATGTGCAGGTATTGTGTTGTAGGTGTAGATCATGTGTTTAGGGATTGATTTATACTTACTGTATGCTTATACTAACATGTTAGGAATTGCTTGATGCACTACTACAAAAACCCATATCCAGGATCAGGATCACTCACGAGTAGTGCCACTGTCACTAATGTAAGTGGTCACTGACAGGTTGTCTAGCTACCCGTCAGTGATGACTTCTCCAGGTCATCAAGGGTAGACCCCCAAGAAGTCATCAATGACGGGTTACAGGTAGACTCGTCAGTGATGAGTCCCGCTGACAAGTTGATACGCTGTTCGTTAGTGATGAGGGGCACTCATCAGTGGTAGATCACTTTCCGGCCCGTCATTGTTGTTTCGAGGCCGCCTAAAAGGTTCATCACTGACGGTATAGGTGACTGACCTGTTACTGACCCGTTACTGATGACTCCCCTCCACCCACTCCATTAGGGTTTCTAGTTCTGTTTTTCCTATTGGTGGTTGCCGCTCGAGAGTGGCGATTTGTGGGAGATTTAGTGAGAGGACAGCAAGGATTTAGAATGGTCTTTTTAGATCTTTGAGTTGAAGGTGATCTAAGGTTAGTAATTTGCTCTCCTAGTTGTAATTACTTTGTGGATATAGCTATTTTGGTGCTCTTATTGTGGATTCAAATGGTGAGAGGGGAGGGAGAGATTTCATTTTGTGGTCTCATTTTAGATCCTTGATTTGGAGGTGATCTAAGGTTAGTAATATGCTCTCAAGCTAGATGCAAATACTTTGTACATCTAGCTAATTTTGCTCTCTCTCATTATTGTAGATCCAAGTGGTGAGAGGAGAGCGAGGATTTCATTTTGTTAAGTTGGTATTATATAACGTAAGTAGTTGCGTATATATGCTCATTATTGTAGATTCAAGCACTAAATTCATGTCGTATATATGCTTGAGCGTAGGATCTATGGATAGATCGGTGAATCGAAGATGGATGTACAGGTTGAATCGTGTGAGCCGAGAGTATATATGTACTTTTTTTGGGTTTGTTAGAGTTGCCCTAGAGGATATGTTGAGGAAGAAAAAGAATCAAATGTGTTTTCCATGTTGTCCATGTCCGGGTTTGCAGTCCACTTGATTTAATGAGTTTCATGGATGGTTATACATGTTGGAAATGTCATGACAAAGAGCTAGAAGTCGATGTTGGCAAAGAGCTAGAAGTGAACATTGGACATGTCAAGGCGGACGAAGTGATTTTTGAATTGACTGATCAGGATATGGCTGATGACCACAACGATCTATATCAAATGTTGCATGACACGGAAGGGATCCGCCTTGCTTGAGGAGAATACAATAAGTTCCTTGGCTTGTTGGAAGACTTTGAAAGACCCTTGTTTGCGAGATGCAAAGCAAAGTACACGCGGTTGGCTGCAGTGCTTGAACTACTCAAGATCAAGGCAAGCAATAATTGGTCCAACGCAAGCTTCATAAAGTTGTTACGTGTCATGACAGACATTCTTCAGGAGGAAAACCTGTTTCCAACAAGCACCTACAAGGCCAATAAGGTTATCTCTCCTCTTGGATTGCAAGTAGAAAAGATACATGCATGTACGAATGACTGCATCCTATACCACAAACAGTACGCAAACCTGCATAGATGTCTGATGTGCAAGGCATCCCGATACAAGCATAGTAATAATAGACAAGACGATGGGAGTGATGATGATGAGGTGAAGGGACCTCCCGCTAAGATGTCTCACTCTCTTCCTATCATTCCCGATTTGAAGCATTTATTTGCTAATCAAAAGGAGGCAAAACTGATGCGTTGGCACTCAGAGGGGTATAAGGACAATGGAATAATGAGACACCCTGCTGATGCATCCCAGTAAACAAATGTCGATAGGGTATTTCCAAGCTTTGGGTAGGAGCTAAGAAACATAAGATTTGGAATGAGTACGCACTGAATCAACCCATTTGATATCATGAGCAGCCGATAAAGCATATGGCCCATCTTCTCTTTATCTACAACCTTCTTCATTGGTTGTGTATGAAGTGAAAGTATATTATGCTCTTGATACTCATTCAAGGGCGGAGGCAACCTAGAAATGATATTAATGTGTACCTACAACTACTGAAGAAGATCTAGAGACACCTTGGCATGAAGGGGTGGACTGGTCAAAAGTACCCGATAGCAAACTTGATGATATCATGAATGAGCTATTTCGGCAGTTCGAAATCCTACAAGAAGATCTGGAATGAATCCAATGAGCTGTGATGGAAATGATTTCTAAGGCTAATCGAAACTTTAGGAGCCGCCTGAGTGTAAATTTTTGTAGAAAGGGTTGACTCCATTTGAGTAACAACCTCATTTGATGTCAGAGGATTGGGCAAAGTTCACGACCTTGAAGTCCACGGACTCATCCAAGGAGAAGAGTGCAAAGAACGAGGCCATTCGTGGATACAGTCGCAAGAAGGCCGACTGGGAGAAGGAGGACGCCGCACTACGAGAGGCAGGGTTACCAGTTCTATCGATGATCAGTAGATCGACAATCATACGTAATACATGGAGAAAAAACAGTAGGGGTAGGAAAACTGGGAGCCAAGTCAAGTCCATTGTGACAAGAGATTTTATACTGGTTTAGGCCTCTCTAAGGATAACAACCCTACGTCTTGTGTGTCTAGTATTGATCTCGAGACAAAGTACAAGGGGAATGGTTAATCTAGATGGGATCTATAACTAGCCAGAAGTCAATGTCAGGATACGTCTTCCCTTCTACTTGCTCAGAGGTGTATGGCTTCTAAATCGACTTGTCTGAATCTATCAGGCTCTGTCCTCTCCGTAGGGCCTTCAAGTCCTATTATATAGAGTAGGCCGTACCGGGTACGGACTCGTCTTTGAGTAGGACTCCTGTCATCCTTAAACGTCAGGATTGACTTCCTTGTTTAAGGAGTATCGGACACCTATGGGTAGCTTTCTTATCTTCCAAGTCCCTCTCCGAGGTGGATATGGCCCCGGGTATCTAGGAGACCCTTATGTATTTGTATATGGATACTGTCATCATCACAGTAGAGTTGTACTACTCATCATCAAGCCCCCCATCAGTACATGAAATAAGGTCATGACGAGTTAAGGAAATCAACCTAGCCGGGAAAAACGTTCCGACCGGGTGCTTTTCCAAGTATTCATCAAGACCCTCTAGTAGGATGTTTCGTCCACTCAGGGTCTTGGTTATCTGGGTCATCTAGTTGGGATTGCAAGTCCATTCTGAGCGGCTCTGGGAGGCCAAGAGTGGGAATAAAGTGGCTATACGCATTGATCGTGACGAGATGTGGGAGCAGAGATCATGGCCACGAACAGCGCTCAAGGCCGTTGTGAGGCCTATCGGGACCTGCAATACTTCACCTTTATGAGAAACCTAGAGAACCCAAGGTTTTCTACTGCGTTCCAAAGCTTTTGCTCCCTCAAGTGCCCTGTGCTTAAGCCCTAGCTCCTTCGTCTTCCTTGCTCCCACACTTTCTCGCCCTTGCCACTAGCTAGACAATGGGGAAGAAGAAAGGATCCTTGGAGGCTACTGATAGCTCTGGGAAGGGCGCTGATGACTCTGGCAAGGGCGCTGACGACTCTGGCACCACTCCGGTGGTGGTGATCCCGAAGTTCGCCAAGTCGGAGGTGTCAGCTGACTATCTGAACAAGCTGAAGCACTTGGAGTTCACCCATTTATTTTTATTATCAAACATAGGGCCCAAGAAATATTGGAGAATCTCTAGACCCCAGTCCAAATACGAACTAGAATGTGGTGTTCACCGACTTCTTCAGATCCGGGTTCCAATTTCCGCCATCGAGCTTCTTCCTCCTCGTCCTCAGCTTCTGTTGGGATTGAGCTCATCCACCTCATTCCCAACTCGTTTATTTGTGTGAAACCTACCTCAGCATCCGCCCCTGCCTTGAAGTCTTCTGCTACTTCTACAACCTAAAGAGGTTATCGAATGAGGTCGTGGGTGGTGCCGGCTTCTGACTACGAGAGGGGAAGAAGGACAAGTACATCGCCTTCGCCAGCAAGACCTCATGGTTAGGGTGGCACAACAGGTGGTTCTACTGCCAACCTCCCTCGCCCAAAGGCATCGAGTACCACGGCCTGGCACCATACCAGACTGACAACTGGTCAGAGATGCCACACGAGACCCTAAGACTTAAGGTTCTTGTCTCTGACATAGCTGATCTGAGGGTGCGGCATTTGACAGCCTGGGACGTTACGAAGGACTTCATCCGGTGACACCTAAGTCCCCTAAAATTAAGGGTCTCGGCCGCCTGGGAGTACTCGGATCAAAAAGATCCATCCCAAGACTATGAGATAGGTAACCTTTGTCTGATGTAGCTTTGATATCCCAGGTTGACATGTCTTTTTACTTACTCGATTATCTTTCCTTCTAAAATTCTCGATCCCATGGAGCTCCTACTTCGGGTGAAGTTCCTCTTTGAGTCAGCACCACCTGAGGGATGGACCAATGTGCCACTACCGATAATGAGGATGGATCCTGAGGAGCGAAAGGAGATCCTATCGGTAAGTCCATCTGGCTTTTGCCCTTTCTTCCGAGTAGCGCTAGGTTAACTGTACCAATTCTCTTGCATACTATAGTGCTTCGATCGCGGAGCGCCCGACTTGGAGGTGGAAACTGAGGGGGTGGCACATGAGGAGGACGAGGACGTCATGATCCTCGGCACTCTAACTCCGTGACCCGAGCTTGCCATGGGGAGTAGCTTGGCCAATGCCAGAGTGCCCCAAAAGGCCCCATCGGTGTCGGTTCCTCTGACTACATCCCTAGTCGCTCCTCTGGCTCCACCTCCGAGACCCTCCCCTTAGGTTTACTTGAACCACTATCTCTGTCTTTCCTTCTCATAGGGTTGTGTCTTTATGTTGGGTTGTCATGTAGAGATTGGAGGAGGTTTGTCCAGAGGAGATAGGTGCCTCGACCAAGGCTGACCCGATCGAGGTGGAGGAGAGGACTGAGGAGGCAGTGCCCCAAGTAGCTCCAGCCAAGAGGGCCCTAAGCCTTATCAGGGTCAAGCTCCCACTTCGCTTGAAGCGATTGAGGTGAGTGATTATCTCCCTAACTCCTTTTCTGAGTGAGTGGGTCTTTTTCTGAGTTTATCGATTTGCAAGATGGCGAGCCCTGTGGCAAAGGGGGTCGGCCCTGTGCACAGGAGGACCATCCTGCTCTGGGGCTATCGGGATGGCCACTGACCCGGTCACAGGGACCGGGCAGCCCCCGGTCTCGGAGCTTATCCAACCCTGGCTAAGGGAGCTGGTGTCCTAGCCTTGGCGAAGGTGTCCTAAGGATTGAGGGGGTTCCATGCTGCTGCCGCAGCTAATGGAGCTTGTGAAGGGTGGCCTCGACCTGGCAAAGCTCGTGGGGCCCTACTGGAGGTAAACAATCTAATCGCTAGTCTTAACTTGCTTTTTTCAGGACTAACCTTTATTAGTCAGAGGTCTAGACGCTGAAGGAGTGATGGGTCACTCGGATGCCGCGCTGGTGAAGTGGAAAGCCCAGTCAGCGGAGCTAGAGGCCGAGAAGGGCAGGCTGGAGTCAGAGAAGGCCCTATCGACCGGTGAATTGTCAGAGGATTGGGGAACTTTGTCCAGGGCGGAGGCTTGGGAAACTTTGTCCAAGACTCGACGGCAATGGCTTTGGCTCTAATCAAAGCCTGTTACCCAAAAATGGATGTCTGGGCCCTCTAGGATGAACTCCCAAGTGTGAGTGCGGGGGAGACCAAGCAGCTTGTGGCGGCAATGCTCAGGGTGGCGCAGGAATTTGTAGATAGGCTAGATGTGCCCACCTATAATCCTCCTGCTAAATAAAGACTCATGTTTTTTGTCAATACATATGTCCTGTGTGAAACTTTTGTTCATTAACTCGATGTTATGACTTATCGGGAACCTGGCACTAAGGGCTCATTGACAGCATACAACACTTAGTACCAGGGTTTAGAAGGAAGCATTAGCTCCGCACACCCACCCATGGATCTCTTCGAGTAATTTGATACCTTGCTTTCGAGAGATGCACCACATGAGCACCCAGTGAGTGTTGGGTTTTAGCCCAAGGATCGATCACATGAAACAAATCACAAAACACTTAATCACGAATACTTTGCCCAAGGCACCTCACGTGCTCTTGTTTCTCTTTATTTCTTCTCACAACTCTCCTTTTCGTTATGTTTGACCCTTACAACCTACCCCCTTTATATAGGTGCAAAACCTCATACAAACTAACTAGAACTAGGAGTCCTAATCCTACTCCTAATCCCTCTCCTAATCCAACTAGGACTCGACTCAACTAGTTTGGATTATTTCCAACAGTGAGCACCTCTGTGGTAGAGTGTGCCGTCTACCAGGGAAAACATCCTGGCCCTATGGGAAATCTATTCGGATAGTGCTTCATCCTCGGGCGTAAATCGGATTCTAAAGGTACTAGTGGATGGCGTCCATCCATGATTATTCTTGATCAAGCGGAGCCACGAGTGCCCTCGCTACTCCTCATAGAGCGTCAATAACAGGTGACGTCCTGAGTTAGGTGACCACCTAGAGATCGTGAGGACGCTAGTCGGGCAAAATTATCAGCGTGGCAGTTATCCTTTCACAGGATGTATCTGACTTCGAGTCCGATGAATTTTTTCTAGCTTCCTCACCTCTGCAAGGTAAGCTACCATGGTCTTATCCAAGGTTTGATAGTCCTTGCTAACTTGCTTCACCACCAACTTCGAGTCCCCACTCAAAAGCAGGCAGCGGATGCCAAGTGCAGAAGCTACTCGGAGTCCATCGAGCAAACCTTCTTACTCAGCCACATTATTAGTGGCAGGGAAATCAATCTTCAAGGCGTATTGAACATGTTCTCTAGTCGGGGAAGTGATTTCAATCCCAGCCCCGAAGCCCAGAAGCGTAAGCGACCCATCAAAGTATAGAGTCCATACTTTTGTGTGGTCAATTTGTGTGTTGTGGGATTGCTTTGGCTCGGAACACTCGGCACGAAGTCGGCGAGTGCCTGTGACTTCATAGCAATATGCGGGATGAAGCGGATGTCAAACTCTTCGAGTTCAATAGCCCACTTGGTGATTTGACCGATAGCATCTCTGTATGTCACCGAGTGGGAAAGTGGATAGTATGATGATCTTGTGAGCCTGGAAGTAGTGTCATAGCTTGTAAGTTCATAACTGTGAGTACTGTATAGAGCAACTTTTGTACTTGCGGGTAACACTCATTTGGTTCATACAAGACTTCACTGACATAGTATACTGGTCACTGGACCTTTTCTCGCTTGCTAGGCTCTTCGTGTTCCACCACCAAGATACTTTGCTCATGGCTCGCGGTCCGGATGCTATATAAAGTAAGAGATCCTCTTCTAGGTCGGGAGCAACTAGCACAAGAGGGTGAATGATAGCTTTTGAGACTTTGGAATGCCTTTCCTAATTCTTCTGACCAAGGGAAACCATCATGTTGTCGTAGTAATTTGAAGAAAGGAAGCCTCCAGTCTCCGAGAAAGGAGATAAAACGGCTAAGCGTGGCCATGCAATCGGTTAGCTTCTAGATTTCTCATACTGATCGAGGAGACTGCATGTTCATGATGGCCCAGATTTATTCGGGATTTGCCTCGATTCCTCGTTGTGAAACCAGGAATTCGAGTAGCTTTCCTGCATCAACCCTGAATGCACACTTTTCTGGGATAAGCATGATCTGGTTTTTTCATAGATTGGTAAAGGTCTCGAGTAGATCAGTGAGAAGGTCCTCCTTCTTTTGACGACAAGGTCGTCGACATAGGCCTCAATGTTTCGACCAATCTGGTCGTGGAGGGCAAGTTATTCCATGTTGATATGTAGCATCAGCATTTTTCAATCCAAAAGGCATCTTTGTATAACATTATACCCAGAAAGGAGTTACGGAGGAGGTTTTCTCCTCATCCTCGGGACACATGCTTATCTAGTGGTAACCAGAGTATGCAACGATAAGGCATAGATAGTTGCATTTAGAGATGTAGTCTACTATCTGGTCTATTCTAGGTAGAGGAAAAATGTCTTTTGGGCAGAGTTTGTTGAGGTCGGTGAAGTCCATACACATGCATCACTTTCCGTTAGCCTCTCTGACCATGACGGCATTGGCAAGCCACTCAGAGTGATCGACTTCTCGGATGAACCCTGCCTTTAAAAGCTTTTAGATCTCCACCTTCATGGCTTCTTTCTGGTCGGGAGCAAATTGTCGGAGTTTCTGTTTGACAGGTTTGGCATCGGGATGGACAGCCAACCTATGCTCGATCACCTTCCTGGGGATACTGGGCATATCAGACGGTTGCCATGCGAATATGTCCGTGTTTGCCTGGAGGAAGGTGATGAGTTCAAGTTCCTATTTCTGGCTCAAGTTGGAGCCGATCCGAATGGACTTGGATGGCTCCGCTAGGTCTAGAGAAATAGTTTTCACCTCACCATGAGTCTTCATGGCCACCTTGGGTCTCGAATGCTTGACCTACTTGTCAGCCTGGTGTTGCTCGGCCATGTCTAGGTTGCGCTTCTCGCAGTGCAGGCCAGTTTGGGGGTAGCGTTGAACCATGATGACACCTTTAGGACCCCGGATCTTCACACATTGCTAAGCATAGTGTGTGGCAGCCATGAATCTAGTGAGGGTTGATCATCCTAAGATAGCGTTGTAAGCTGTCTCGAAGTTGACCATGTCAAATAGAACCTTCTATGTTTGGAAGTTATCTGGTTTCCTAAAGGTTATAGGGAACGTATCCAATCGGAGTAGCTGAGGATCCGGGCATGATGTCATAGAAGGTTTGTATCACCGGTTTGACAGAGGAACGAGGGATTTTTATGGACTCAAGCGTGCTTGTGAAGAATATGTTTAGGGAGCTTCCTCTATATAGGAGCACTCGTGAGACCTTACAGTTGTTGATGGTTGAACCGACTACGATCAGGAAGTGACCGGCTCGCACGAAGTTCTCGGGGCAATCGGCCTGGTCAAAAGAGATTCTGACGTTTGACCACTTAACCTCTTGACGACTTGGTGGGATTGTGGCTAGCACCTCTCGAGCCACCATTTTGTACTGTCTCTTGGATTCGTAAGAAGCAGAGCCCCCGAACATGTGGTCGACCCTCCTTTGCTCGTTCTGGTAAGGTATTTGGTTAGCATCCTCACTGGAATGGGAGTCTCAGCTCTGGTTTGCAACCTGAAGGGCCTTTCCCTTGTGTTTCTCAGCCTCCGCCTAGACGTATCTCTTGTACACTCGGCACTGACGGAGATCATGTCTGTCTATCTGGTGGAAGTCACACCAGGCCTTGCCAGTACGCTCCACAGTAACTTGTAGTTTACCCTTGCCCGGGGTGGCCCGAGACGCTTATTGGGGAAGTTCGCCACGACTTCTTGTGTCTTTGACCTCTTCTTGTTGCCTCCCTTAGAAGGTTTCTTCTTGCGCTTGTTCCTTGATGAGTTGTCTTGGAACCCCGGCTGGGGCTGCTCTATTTCTCGCTCCCGCTCTTCGATGAACTAAGAAACTTCCTCAACATTGACCGCTTTATCTGTGAGATCCATCGACTCCTTTACCATCTGTGAGATGGCCATAGCAACTTCCTCTGTACACCTTCAGTTTCTGCAACCCTGAACAAATGCTTGAATAACTTCCTGGTCAGTTACCTTAGGTATGGTGTTTCGGACGTTGTTGAAGCATCAAATGAACTCGTGCAAGATTTCTCTATCTATTTGGAAGAGTCCGAAGAGGTTGTCTGTTTTCCCAGGACGTACGTACATGCCCTAAAAATTTCCCACGAATGGATCAATCCGGTTTATAGATTAGTGAGCCATGTCTTGGCCGGTCCCGTGAGGGCAGTCGGAAGATAGTTAGCCATGACCTTCTTGTTTCCTCCTACAGCCTCGATGGTTGTCGTGTAAATCTGTAGGAACTCGGCAGGATCAGCCATCCCATCATACTTTTCAATCTATCCTGGCTTGAACCGAGAAGGCAAATGAACCCTGCTGAGCTCTAGGGAGAAAGCCTGACACCCATGGACAGCTCCACGAGTAGGCCTGCTAATCGGATCAGGTGACCAGCCTCGACCTTGGTCACGATGTCGAGTTGTCATCCAACCCGGTGACCAGTTCAGAGGAGTCCTTGAATGCCTATGTTGATTAAGAACATGGCGCAGGTCCGAGATGGGGTGACCATGAATCGGCATCTTCCTAGTATGGCGTGGTTGTTTGTCATCCCCGGAAGGCTGGTACTGGGGATGTCGCCTCTCATGATCTGACTCAAACGCATCTTGCCTCTCGTGGAACCATTGGCCACAGGCACAAGGTGGGAAGATTTGGCCTGTTCTCTAGCTTGTAGAAGATCGTTCTCCATGGCGAGCAACCACTGTTTTCCTTTGGGATTAATCATGTCCATCGTAGGTGGCTACCGGAGCCATTGTCATACCTCAGAACGATGCTGAGCGGTCCTTGAGCTAAAGAACCTGACGTCTTGTGGGAGGGGAGTAGCCTCTCAACCAGTCTGCCTAGGATCATGTGCCTGAGAAGTCCCTGGTTGTTGAGACTAGTTCCCAGGGTTCCGGTGTAGATCGGCTCCGCCGTTATCCCGAGAGGGAGGATGCAATGATCAGTCCCCGATGCGAGGATTTTCGAGGGTACTACTCGCTGGAAGTGGAGTCAAGATCCATCATGGATCTGCTGTCGGTGGTAACCTTCGGTAAGCTTCTTCGGCCATCTGGGTGGTCGAAACATGCTGGAGATAACACTAACATAGGGTTCGCATTGTTCACGTGATCATTCTGGCGATCACGAGATCTTAGATCGATCCCGTATGCCCTAGTGTACTATCCAACAAACGACTCATATCATTGCTGGACTCGTCATCAAGTAAGACATCATCGAGATCTACCCGATCATTCCTCGACTTCTGATCAGTCGGAGGGGTGAAGTCGTCTGAGGAGCTAGATCTTGCTATGATTTTCGATGATGATGTCAACAGAGATTCATTGACGTTGGTTGATGGGATCCCCATCATCGGCACCATCTATCGACAATCGGTAGACCACCAATCTTACGTAATACGTGGAGAAAAGAAAGTAGGGGTAGGAAATGATGGGATTCGTAGCATAGAAAACAAAAATTTTCCTACGAGATGCAAACGAAAACCTAGATCCAATCTAGAAAACCAAGATCCAATCTAGAAGAAGCTTGCAACGAGAGACAGATCATATCTACATACCCTCGACGAACACGTCAACGCAGCGGAGAATTTGACCGTTGTCGATGAAGCCCGCAGCCTCCCGCAGCTAGGTTATACCTCCCAGCCGCGAGAGGGATCTTCTCGTGTTCCAATCCGATCAAGCACCGCAACGAGCGGCACCTCCGAGATGTGCACACGTACGGCTCGATGACGTCTCCTCCTTCTTGATCCAGCAAGGTGAGGTGGAGAGGTAGATGAGATCTCCAGCAGCACGACGGTGTGGTGGTGGATGCGGTGGAGAAATTCCTGCAGGGCTTCGCCTAAGCAGCTGCGGGAGAGGAGTAGATGGGAGAGAGGGAGGGGCTGGCAGCTAGGGTTCAAGGGGGGCTGCGCCCAGCCCTCCCCCCCTTTATATAGGCTCGGTACTGTTCACGTGAACAGTACGTGAACAGTAACTTGCCTCCCAAGTTCCCCTTTTTCCTTTATCTTTAGATCTCCTATTTTTAAGGGATATCGATCTTATCCATCTAGGAAGGGGGGTACTGTTCACGCGACACTATTCACGTGTGTACTGTTCATGCAGTACCCTTGGTCCATGTGGACCCCTCCGGGATAAGTGGGCCCTACTCTAGAACCCTCCGGAACCTTCTAGAACTTCTCCGGAACTCTGCCGGAAAAATCCCGAACCTTTCCGAAACCCTAAAAATACTTTCCCATATATGAAATTGTATCTCCGGACCATTCCGGAGCTCCTCGTGACGTCCTGGATCCCATCCGAGACTCCGAACAAAATTTCGGTCTCACCATATTAATATCTCATTCTCTACCCTAGCATCAACGAACCTTAAGTGTGTGACCCTACGGGTTCGGGAATATGCGGACATGATCGAGACACCTCTCCGATCAATAATCAATAGCGGGACCATGGATGTCCATATTGATTCCCACATATTCAACGAATATCATTTATCGGTTGAACCACGATGTCGAATGTTCCATTCCTTTGTCTCACGATATTTTACTTGCCCGAGATTTGATCGTCGGTATCACCATACCTAGTTCAATCTCGTTTCCTGGTAAGTACTCTTTACTCGTTCCGTAATACAACATCCTCTGTGACTAACTCCTTAGTCCCTTGCTTGCAAGCGATATCGAATGTGCATTACCGAGTGGGCCCAGAGAATATCTCTCCGTCACGTGGATGGACAAATCCCACTCTTGATACATGCAACCCAACAAGTACTTTCCGAGATACCTGAAAGACACCTTTATGATCACCCTGTTACGGCGTGATGGTTGATGCCCTCAAAGCATTCTTCCGGTACTAGGGAGTGGCATTATCTCATGGTCGAAGGACTAGAACATTTAACATATGATAGCTGAAGCAAATAAAACTTAGTGACACGATCAAATTGCTACGCTCAACTTGGGTCTATCCATCACATCATTCTCCTAATGATATGACCTTGTTATTAATTAACAACTCATGTTCATGGTTAGGAAACCTTAACCATCAATTAATCAACAAGCTAGTGTTAGAGGATCACTAGGGACACGGTGTTGTTTATATAACCACACAAGTAATAATGTTTCCAATTAATACAATTATAGCATGGAGAATAAACTTTATCATGAACTTGAAATATGACAAATAACAACTTTATTTATTGCCTCTAGGGCATATTTCCAACAGTCTCCCACTTGCACTAGAGTCAATAATCTAGTTTACATTGGTAAAGGTCTAACACCCATGGACTCCTGGTGCTGATCATGTTTTGCTCGTGGAAGAGGTTTAGTCAACGGGTCCGCCACATTCAGATCCGTATGTACTTTGCAAATCTTTATGTCACCTTCTTTGACATACTCACGAATGGTGTGAAAGCGGCGCTTGATGTGCTTGGAATTCTTGTGAGACCTTGGCTCTTTGGCGTTCGCTATGGCACCAGTGTTGTCACAGTAGATAGCCATAGGGTCTAACGCGCTAGGAACCACACCAAGTTCAATCATGAACTCTCTCATCCAGACACCTTCCTGTGCTGCTTCAGCAGCAGCCACATACTCCGCTTCAGTTGTAGATGCCGCGATGACGCTCTGCTTCGAGCTTCTCCAGCTCACTGCTGCACCATTCAAAATGAATACATATCCTGATTGAGATTTAGAGTCATCTATGTCTGTGTTGAAGCTAGCATCGACGTAACCCTTTACGACAAGCTCTTCATCACCACCATAGACTAGAAACATGTCCTTAGTCCTCTTCAGGTACTTAAGGATATTCTTAACTGCTGTCCAGTGTTCCACTCCTGGATCACTCTGGTATCTGCTCGTCAAACTAAGAGCATGGGACACATCCGGTCTAGTACACAGCATGGCATACATGATAGAGCCTATGGCCGAGGCATAGGGGATATTACTCATCTTTTCTCTATCTTCTGCCGTAGCCGGACACTGAGCCTTGCTCAATATCTTACCTTGCAACATGGGCAAGAACCCTTTCTTTGACTCATCCATTCTGAACTTCTTCAGAACCTTGTCAAGGTATGTGCTTTGATTAAGTGCTATCAGGCGTTTTGACCTATCTCTATAGATCTTAATGCCTAATATGTAAGCAGCTTCACCAAGGTCTTTCATTGAAAAATTCTTATTCAAATAACCTTTTACACTTTCAAGAAGTTCTATATCATTTCCAATCAATAATATGTCATCCACATATAATACCAGAAATGCTACAGAGCTCCCACTCACTTTCTTGTAAATACAAGCCTCCTTGTAATTTTGGACAAATCCAAAACCTTTGATCACCTCATCAAATCGAAGGTTCCAACTCCGGGATGCTTGCTTCAGTCCATAGATGGAACGCTGAAGTTTGCATACTTTACCAGCATCCTTAGGATCGACAAAACCTTCGGGTTGCACCATGTACAACTCTTCCTCAATGTTACCATTAAGGAATGCAGTTTTGACATCCATCTGCCAAATTTCATAATCGAAAAATGCAGCAATTGCTAGTAGAATCTGAACAGACTTTAGCATCGCTACCGGTGAGAAGGTCTCATCGTAGTCAACTCCTTGAATTTGTCGAAACCCTTTTGCGACAAGTCGAGCTTTATAGACGGTCACATTACCATCAGCGTCTGTTTTCTTCTTAAAGATCCATTTGTTCTCAACGGCCTTCCGACCATCAGGGAGGTCAACCAAAGTCCACACTTGGTTATCATACATGGATCCCATTTCAGATTTCATGGCGTCTATGTAAGTCCCAAGCCTCGATTAGGGTTTATTGCATCTCATGCATACATGGCATCCCCATCCACCCCACCTTTGTAAACTTTTGAAACAATGTATTAATATATTGTCGAATACGTAAATATTTCATCCTCGGTGGGAATAGTTGCAAACACCAATCAATGTAAGTGAAACTATAGAATAGGTGCATATCTCATCCTTGAAAACTCAATTTGTGGAAATTAACACCAATCAATTTATTTGAAGTATCGAACCTCGATAAAAGCCCTAATAAGGGGGTGGGTCCAGTGGGTCCCACCAGTGGATCCCCCCTTCCAACCTTTTTCCAACTTTCCCAACACTCATCTCCTAAGAATTGTCCAAAACCCACATGAAATCATAGCCTGATTGGATTATCCGAGGACAAACCCTAAAGTCCGAGAAACTAGGGTTTAGTAGATGGACAAGCTAGGTTGGATCAAAATGCTTCAAATTTTGGAAATGAGCATGAAATGGTGAATCTAGCCCCCTGCCAAATTTTCAGAATTTTTGGGAGACCCTACACCCTAGCTCTAGTTCAAATTGCCGATTAGGTCAAAACCCTAGAGTTGTACTGGATCCCTACCCAAATCAACTCCAATTGAGTTCAAACTTATACAGTAGCTGAAAATAATATTTAGAACCCCTGGTAAAAATTTCAGAGTCAATTGGACAAAGTTTTACACATAAATAATAAGAGGAGTGATCAGGAATAAAGAAAAAGAAAAAAGAATTAGAAAAACCCTAAACCCTAACCGGCCGCCAGCCCGCTCAGTCGGCCCAACTGGCCGGCCCAGCTGATCCCCGCGCGCGCCCGCGCGCCCCCGCTCCCGCTGACAGCAGGGCCCCAGCTGTCAGCCTCCTTCCCTCACTGCCGCGCCTCGGACCCCACCTGTCAGGTGCGTTCGCCCACGTCGCCGGCGTCCAGTGGCGCAGGTGGGCGGTGCCCCCTTCCGACAGCGGCTGCCCGAGCACCACGCCGCCGTATAAAACCCCTCTCCCCGGCAGCCCCTTTTCTCCCCTCACCCCTTTTTCCATTTCCAGCCAAACCCTAGAACCCTAACCCTCCTCCTCCGCCGTCTCTGTCTCGAGCTCCGGCGAGCAATTGCTCGGTCTCCGGTGAGTCCTCGGCCTATCCAGCAAGCCTCCAAGCACCCCCGAGCTACTCCTCATCTCCCACTCCCTTTTCTTCCTCAGGTCCGGGTCGGAATCGCCCTAGCTGCCGTCGTCTTCTTCAACTCCGGTCCTCCCTCCGGCGAGCTCTCCTCGACGCTCTGGTCCTCCTCCCCTTTCCTTTTCTTACCTCAGAGCACCTACTCCTCCTCCTTAACGCCCCCAGGTACTCCCCTTTGCAGATCCGCCCCTAGAGCAGCCTCCCCGCGGTAACCCGACGCCTCTCGCCGCCGGTCCTCGCCGCCAGCTCGCTCCAGCCCCCCTCCATCCTCGCCGAGCACAGATCCAAGCCCGGGGTGAGCCCCTTGTCCTTCCGCCCCTATTCCCCGAGTGAACCGAGCACCGGGGACAACTCCGGTGAACTTCCCGACGAGGTCGCCGCCGCGGCGCCACTGTTCCGGCCGGTCCCGAGAGAGAGGAGGATGGGAGAGAGGTGGTGGCCGCGTGGCAGAACCGGGTTGGCTGGCTGAGCCCAGTCAGCTGCTGACTGGGACTCGGCTGCCCGGTCACCCTTGCCACTCGGGGCCCGCATGTCAGTCAGTAGGGGTTAACGGGTAGCAGATCTAGGGTAGAATTGGTTCGGGTGCGCGTAAAAATTTCAGAACCGGTCGGGGTAGGGTTTGGGTACCCGTAGCGGTTAGGGTTTGAATTGGTTAGGGCAGAATTTTGAATAAAATTGAAATGAGCATAACTTTTAAACCACTCGGCCAAATTTGGAAATTTTTATATATTTGGAAACCTCAGAAGATTCTCTACAAAATGGCTGAATCAAAATATGATTTTGAGTACATGCACATGCTGTTACTTAGGGTAGATGTTTTAGGGTTGTCGAGGGTCTGTTAACCCTAAACTCGCGACTATAGCTCCGATTGCGACGATGTTTGTAGTTCTGGAATCCTCATGAGATATATTACGATGTGGAACCCTTAGAATTCCAGTAACCTTACATGCACGATAGGTTTCACATAGTAGCCCTATTTGTCGTCGAACCTCGTGAAAACCCTAACTCAATAATGCATAACTTGTTAACCGTAACTCCGATTTAAATGATTCCCAGTGCATTAGCCAACTAGTTCAGAATGCTTCTAAGTTGTAAAACTTCGAGCTCATATCACTCCAACATGAATAGTCCCGTCTAAAACTCTAATTTGTATATGCACGAATCTTGCTATGCACATAGGTTAGAACAACCCTTCTAAACCTAACGTTAGAACATTGTTAAGTAACTCATTCATTACATCCATCTTCATGCATACATGCTGGATTCGTTGATTGCATGGTCGCTTACATTCGAAATCCAACTATCTTGCACTAGACTTCGAAGAAGGAGACCCGCAAGCTCACGACCTCACGCAGGATCAGGAGCAGTTCTACGAAGGCAAGCAGAGCTTGTTGCACCCCTTTTATTCCAGTATTGTCTTACTTATTTTATGATGATGCTCGTATCGTTATTACTGCACTCTGGTTAAGATTATGTCAACTAGCATGCTAGGAGGTGTATATGATATGTGTGTCTTTAATGGAAGTAATCGGATATAAAGTACACTTGAACCCTTTAAAGTAAGATGTGAGAGCCGAAGGGAAAGTGTACGATGGATAAAGTTGGTATCATTGGAGGGGCCTGTTGCGACGAGGTGTTAAGGTGGTTGTCGCGATACCAACCTGAGGTGATTCTATCGGTACAACTCCCCTTGCTACACGTGGGCGTTGGCGACAGCGATGCTGGGGTATGGTCGAGGTAAGACTAAGACCCTTGGAGCCTTGCAACCTCCAAGGGATAAGGCACTCGCTATACTCAGGGTGATCGTCTGCCGGTAACGACCCGAGAGATGAAATTGAGGTGTGGTGGTGATGGTACCCTATCAATGTGGGGATCTGGATATATTGTGGTCATCGTGCCACTGTGGTCATCGTGCCACTGAGTTATATTGTGGTCATCGTGCCACTGTGGTCATCGTGCCACTGAGTTATATTGTGGTCATCGCGCCACTGTGGTCATCGTGCCGCTGAGTTGGGAACCACATGTGACTAGGAGTTACCATCACACCCCCTAAGTAGAGATATCTGGAAGATTGGATTGTAGGTGACATCTATGTTCTACTTGGTGGATGAATGAATTGATTTGACCTTGTTGCTTATGTTGATATGCATCATGTTTAATAATGTTATCCTAGTATGAGTAGGACATCTAATCAAGCACGAATAAGTCTTGCGAGTACTTTGTACTCACCTAGGGCTTTCCTAGATCATTGCAGGTGAGCCAGGGGTCGAGGAATTCTTCGACGATGTTTAGTGCATTTGGCTTTATCCTTGGTTGGTGATCGGTTCGGGGAACCTCTTTTGTTGAACTACTAGTCAGCAGTTCTTAGGCTGCTGTGGGACCCTCTTTAATTCGTTTCCGCTGTTGTTTGACTCCGTACTCGGATATGTCTTAAATACTGTAACCTTATCGTCCGTGGTGGACGACTAGTATGTTATCGTATCGTAGTGTTTTGTTGTGATGCTCAAGTTGTTTATAACAGACTGCCCATATACATTGCGTGTATGATATGAAGTATATGGGTTAGTCGTGAAGGACTACGGCCGTTCCTTGTGTTACTTTGTTGAGCGAGATCTCGGTTGAGTGACCCGCTGGCTGAGATGCTGTGCCGGCCAGGCAGGGTGTGGGTGGTTTCTACCGGGCTTTTGAGCGACCCACTAGCTTCGAGCTAGGTTAGGGTGTGGGTAGAACTGCCGGGCTCCTCCGACTCTACTCTGCACGGTAGCGTTCGTGAACGACTCTAGACCTTCACACGACTCGTGGAATTGAATGTGGCTCTGGGAAGCCCAGTCGCTTCCGGCCGGCTCGACCCAAGGTGGGGTCGGGTGTCGGATCCCTCCACTGTGGTGCGTACGGCGCAGGTACCGTGCCACCCCAGTCGACGGATGCCTTCGGTCCTTGGCGACTGTTCGTTCCTCTAGTCATATTCTATTCCGGGGCCGTGACAGTCTAGCCATTTCTTGGAGTCTGGGCCCATCATCGCTTCCTCATAGTTCGCGGGTTTGTCGTTGTCCAACAACAAGACATTCATGACAGGATTACCGTACCATTCAGGAGCGGTACGTGTCCTAGTCGACCTGCGAAGTTCAGTAGCAGCCTCGTTTGAAGTTTCATGATCATCATCATTAGCTTCCTCTCTAGGTGGTGAAGGCTGCACTGGAACATCTTCCGTCGCTGCGCCACTCTCCAATTCGAGAAAAGGTTCATCAACCTCGTTCAGCTCTACTTTCCTCCCACTCACTTCTTTCGAGAGAAACTCCTTCTCAAGAAAGGATCCATTCTTGGCAACAAAGACTTTGCCCTCAGATCTGTGATAGAAGGTATACCCAATTGTTTCTTTAGGGTATCCTATGAAGACACATTTTTCCGCTTTGGTTTTGAGCTTATCAAGCTGTAACTTCTTTACATAAGCATCGCATCCCCAAACTTTAAGAAACGATATCTTAGGCTTTTTACCATACCATAACTCATATGGAGTCGTTTCAACGGATTTTGATGGAGCCCTATTTAAAGTGAATGCGGTCGTCTCTAATGCATAACCCCAAAACGATAGTGGCAGATCGGTAAGAGACATCATAGACCACACCATATCCAATAGAGTGCGATTACGACGTTCGGACACACCATTGCGCTGTGGTGTTCCTGCTGGCGTGAGTTGTTGAACAATTCCACACTTCTTCAAATGCATACCAAAATCGTAACTCAAATATTCACCTCCACGATCAGATCGTAGAAACTTAATTTTCTTGTTACGATGATTTTCTACTTCACTCTGAAATTCTTTGAACTTTTCAAACGTTTCAGACTTGTGTTTCATTAAGTAAATATACCCATATCTACTTAAATCATCCGTGAAGGTTAGGAAATAACGATATCCACCGCGCGTAGAAGAACTCATTGGTCCACACACATCAGTATGTATGATTTCCAACAATTCACTTGCCCGCTCCATTGTTCCAGAGAACGGGGTTCTAGTCATCTTGCCCATAAGGCATGGTTCACATGTATCAAATGATTCAAAGTCAAGTTGATACGGAGGGGTCCCGATCTTCACGATTTGGACCAAGATAACTAGCAAAGCCTACGAGGAAATCCCACCCCAACAACGATCCCCAAACGAGAAAGCCTTTGAGGAACTAGGAAACCAAGTCAACCTTACTCTCAATTGAATGCCACGTTTACCACTCGGAGGCACGCGCCGATCCGTTCAATCCAAGAGGAAAGAAAGGCCTAGGGTGGAACTCCCAAATCTAGAGGGATGAAACCCTAGATTAAGGAGCAAAGCTCTACTTTTAGTCTTAACAATAGGTCAATCCCTAATTAGGGTTTTAAGACGGGTATTTATAGGGCTAACCCCGTAACCCTAGGGCACTAATCCAAAAGGGTACATGGGCCTCGGCCCGTTACTGTGCGCAGACAGTACACCCGGACATTCCGGGGTAACTTGTCCGGAGTGTCCGGCCGTAGGGCCCGGACATTCCGGGGTAAGTTTCCCGGAATGTCCGGACGTCTTGATCAATGGACGTCCGGAGGGTTGGAGCTGACACTCCGGGCAGCAGTCGTCCGGAGTCTCCGGGCCTGTCCGGAGTCTCCGGGCCTGTCCGGAGTATCCGGGCGTGGAGCTGGGCTGCGCTGTTCTCGGCCACCCATCCGGAGTATCCGGGACAGGAGCCGGAGTGTCCGGGCGCCTGCCCGAGGGGTGCTTCGGCCACCCATCCGGAGTCTCCGGGCCAGGAGCCGGAGTATCCGGGTACTGGCCCGAGAGGGGCTTCTGGACTGGGTCGCCCGGAGTATCCGGGGTAGAGTTCCCGGACACTCCGGGTGTGTTGAAGCGGCTCTTGGCTGGCTTGTCCGGAGTATCCGAGGTATCCCCGGACACTCCGGGTGTGTTGCAGCAGCCCGGTTGGGATTTGTGCAACCAAAGAAATGAGCTAGTACAAAATTTGCCTAGCGAAGACTATAAGCTCGTGTTGCACAAATTCTAGGAAAGACGCTAGCTCGATTGCAAAAAGTAGGGTTAGAAGATTTGCACACTTGGCTACCCTTCCTATTTGGTTGCCCACTCAAGCTACCGCATTCCTACAAAGGATCATTGGCATTTGCTTCTTCTTCTTTTTTTTTGAATCTTTCTTTCTTTCTCTTTTCCTTTTTTTTTCTTTTTTTTATATGCTTCTTCCTTTCTTCTTTTATGCCAAGATCTTACAAGACTATCGCGGTTGGATTGCTTGGGGCAAGGATCTACTAGATAGAACAAGTGCGCAAGGCCCTAGCAATCATCGAAGAGCTAGTCTTGATGGGATCAAAGTTGTCGCAAAGGAAGAAATTGGCTCTCAAAGAAAAAGGATAGAAGAAGGGGTTATACCTCAAGTGTTGAAGGCTGAAACTGCACTGCCCGGAGATTCCGGGGTAAGTTGCCCGGACACTCCGGGTGAAGGGTCCGGAGATTCCGGGGGTAGAGTTCCCAGACACTCCGGGTGTGTTGAAGCGGCTCTTGGCTGGCTTGTCCGGAGTATCCGGGGTATCCCCGGACACTCCGGGTGTGTTGCAGCAGCCCGGTTCTTTTGTGTCCTTCCTCCCCTTGGCTGGGCCCTTCCTCCCCTTGGCGTCGTCCCACGTGGTTAACCCTTCACACCTGAGCAAGAATAGCATCAACGCATTAGGTAGTAAGCCATTCATATGCAACTCAAGTGGAGACGCGTCAAGGACTAGAAGCACCTCATGTTGTATGGCCTTGGCGCGAGCTCTCGTCATTGGTCCTCTAGGCGTTGGGCTAGGCGTTGAGCTCTTGTCATCCTTGCTGGAGGAGGTGATGTCGATGTCCGCATCAGCTTCGCTCCACTTGGTTGAGCATAGAGTTGACGCATCAAATAGCATACCATTCAAGGTAGGATTAGGTGGGCACGTGTAAAGGAGAAGATTCACCTTTTCATGCCTCTTGGCAACATGTGACCCAACACACGTGTCACTTGGAGTTGAATAGCTTGAGGGAGGTTTTGAAGAGTTAGGGAGAGTGTTGTCCATGGCGATGTCCGCATCACAAGTGATTCCAGAAGTCCATTAGAATGAAGCTTCTTCATGCGATCTACACCAATATGACCTAAACGGCAGTGCCACAAGTATGTGGTATTATCACTATTTACTTTGCATCTTTTGGCATCAATATTATGAACATGTGTGTCACTACAATCGAGATTTAACAAGAATAAACCATTCACAATGGGTGCATGACCATAAAGGATATTACTCATATAAATAGAACAACCATTATTCTCAGACTTAAATGAATAACCGTCTCGCAATAAACAAGATCCAGATATAATGTTCATGCTTAACGCAGGCACCAAATAACAATTATTGAGGTTTAAAACTAATCCCGAAGGTAGACGTAGAGGGAGCGTGCCGACGGCGATCACATCAACCTTGGAGCCATTTCCAACGCGCATCGTCACCTCATCCCTTGCTAGTCTTCGTTTATTCTGCAGCTCCTGTTTCGAGTTACAAATATTAGCAACCGAACCAGTATCAAATACCCAGGCACTACTACGAGTACTAGTAAGGTAAACATCAATAACATGTATATCAAATATACCTTTCTTCTTGATGTTGCCAGCCTTCAAATCTGCCAAGTACTTGGGGCAGTTACGCTTCCAGTGGCCACTCTCCTTGCAATGGAAGCACTCAGTGTCAGGTTTAGGGCCAGCCTTGGGTTTCTTCGCGGGAGTGGCAACTTTCTTGCCACCCTTCTTGAAGTTTCCCTTCTTGCCCTTCTTCTTGAAACTGGTGGTCTTATTGACCATCAACACTTGATGTTCCTTCTTGATTTCCACCTCAGCAGCTTTCAGCATCGCGAACAGTTCGGGAAGCGTCTTCTGCATGCCTTGCATATTATAGTTCATCACAAAGCTCTTGTAGCTTGGTGGCAGTGACTGGAGAACCCTGTCAATCCCCAACTGATTGGGAATGACTACACCCAACTGACTTAGGCGATCGGCGTACCCAGACATTTTGAGTACGTGCTCACTGACGGAGCTGTTCTCCTCCATCTTACAGTTAAAGAACTTCTCAGAGGCTTCATAGCTCTCCACACGGGCATGAGTCTGAAATATCACTTTCAGTTCCTCAATCATCTCATATGCCCCGTGTTTCTCAAAACGTTTTTGGAGATCAGGTTCTAAACCGTACAGAATGGCGCACTGAACTATCGTGTGGTCATCTTTGCGAGATTGATAGACATTCCTGACATCCTCAGGAGCGTCATTAGCAGGGGCCTGACCCAGCGTTGCATCAAGGACATAAGCCTTCTGTGCAGCAGTGAGGATGATCCTCAGATTGCGGTACCAGTCCGCGAAGTTGCTTCCATTGGATTTCAGTTTCTCTTTCTCTAGGAACGCATTAAAATTGAGCGACGGAGCTACGGGGCGAGCCATTGATCTACAACATATTTGCAAAGGCATTTAGACTATGTTCATGATAATTAGTTCAAATTAATCAAATTACTAATGAACTCCCACTAAACTCAACATCCCTCAAGTTGTTTAGTGATACATGATCCAAATCCACTATCCCAAGTCCGATCATCACGTGAGATGGGGTAATTTCAATGGTGAACATCAACATGTTGATCATATCATCCATATGACTCATGTTTAACCTTTCGGTTCGATGTGTTCCGAGGCCATGTCTGTACATGCTAGGCTCGTCAAGCTAACCAAAGTATTTCCGCATGTGTAAAACTGGCTTACACCCGTTGTATGTGAGCGTAGAGTTTATCACACCCGATCATCACGAGGTGCTTCAAAACGACGAACTTTCGCAACGGTGCATACTAAGGGAGAACACATTTTATCTTGATATTAGTGTGAGGGATCATCTTATAATGCTACCGCCGTACTAAGCAAAATAAGATGCATAAAAAGGATAAACATCACATGCAAGAATAATGTGACATGGTATAGCCTTTTCTTCTTTTGCGCCTTTGATCTCCATCTCCAACGCACCGGCACGATCTCCATCATCACCAGCATGACGCCTAACTCCTTGGGCGTCGCACATGATAGTCACCACCACGTGTTGCAACTACAACTGTTGCTACCACTAGCGATAAAGTAATGCAATTACATGGCGTTTGGAGTTGACACGCAGGTCATACAATAAATATTAAAGACAACCATGTGGCTCCTGCCGGTTGCCGTACTCATCGACATGCAAGCCGTGAAATATTACAAAACATGATCATCTCATACATCACATATATCACATCACATCTTGGCTATACCACATCACATGCCCCCTGCAAAAACAAGTTAGACGCCTCTACTTATTGTTTGCAAGTTTTACGTGGCTTCTAGGGGTTGTATACAAGAACCGTTCTTACCTACGCAAAGCCACAACGTGGATTCAATTATTGCTATAAACTTTTCCAAGCCTCCCGTTGCAAATTAGATTTCACTATAGCAAGAGAGACAGACACCCGCCAGCTGCTTATGCAATACAAGTTGCATGTCGAGCGCAGAACCGGTCTCATGTGCGAGGACATGTAAAGTTGGTCCGGGCCGCTTCATCTTGCTATCCCGCAAAATCCAAAGTGCACGAAAAGAGGTAGCAACAAGAGAATCAACGCCCACAATCCAATTGTGTTCTACTCGTACAAAGCATCTACGCATAGATCTAGCTCTGATACCACTGATGGGATTCGTAGCATAGAAAACAAAAATTTTCCTACGAGATGCAAACGAAAACCTAGATCCAATCTAGAAAACCAAGATCCAATCTAGAAGAAGCTTGCAACGAGAGACAGATCATATCTACATACCCTCGACGAACACGTCAACGCAGCGGAGAATTTGACCGTTGTCGATGAAGCCCGCAGCCTCCCGCAGCTAGGTTATACCTCCCAGCCGCGAGAGGGATCTTCTCGTGTTCCAATCCGATCAAGCACCGCAACGAGCGGCACCTCCGAGATGTGCACACGTACGGCTCGATGACGTCTCCTCCTTCTTGATCCAGCAAGGTGAGGTGGAGAGGTAGATGAGATCTCCAGCAGCACGACGGTGTGGTGGTGGATGTGGTGGAGAAATTCCTGCAGGGCTTCGCCTAAGCAGCTGCGGGAGAGGAGTAGATGGGAGAGAGGGAGGGGCTGGCAGCTAGGGTTCAAGGGGGGCTGCGCCCAGCCCTCCCCCCCTTTATATAGGCTCGGTACTGTTCACGTGAACAGTACGTGAACAGTAACTTGCCTCCCAAGTTCCCCTTTTTCCTTTATCTTTAGATCTCCTATTTTTAAGGGATATCGATCTTATCCATCTAGGAAGGGGGGTACTGTTCACGCGACACTATTCACGTGTGTACTGTTCATGCAGTACCCTTGGTCCATGTGGACCCCTCCGGGATAAGTGGGCCCTACTCTAGAACCCTCCGGAACCTTCTAGAACTTCTCCGGAACTCTGCCGGAAAAATCCCGAACCTTTCCGAAACCCTAAAAATACTTTCCCATATATGAAATTGTATCTCCGGACCATTCCGGAGCTCCTCGTGACGTCCTGGATCCCATCCGAGACTCCGAACAAAATTTCGGTCTCACCATATTAATATCTCATTCTCTACCCTAGCATCAACGAACCTTAAGTGTGTGACCCTACGGGTTCGGGAATATGCGGACATGATCGAGACACCTCTCCGATCAATAATCAATAGCGGGACCATGGATGTCCATATTGATTCCCACATATTCAACGAATATCATTTATCGGTTGAACCACGATGTCGAATGTTCCATTCCTTTGTCTCACGATATTTTACTTGCCCGAGATTTGATCGTCGGTATCACCATACCTAGTTCAATCTCGTTTCCTGGTAAGTACTCTTTACTCGTTCCGTAATACAACATCCTCTGTGACTAACTCCTTAGTCCCTTGCTTGCAAGCGATATCGAATGTGCATTACCGAGTGGGCCCAGAGAATATCTCTCCGTCACGTGGATGGACAAATCCCACTCTTGATACATGCAACCCAACAAGTACTTTCCGAGATACCTGAAAGACACCTTTATGATCACCCTGTTACGGCGTGATGGTTGATGCCCTCAAAGCATTCTTCCGGTACTAGGGAGTGGCATTATCTCATGGTCGAAGGACTAGAACATTTAACATATGATAGCTGAAGCAAATAAAACTTAGTGACACGATCAAATTGCTACGCTCAACTTGGGTCTATCCATCACATCATTCTCCTAATGATATGACCTTGTTATTAATTAACAACTCATGTTCATGGTTAGGAAACCTTAACCATCAATTAATCAACAAGCTAGTGTTAGAGGATCACTAGGGACACGGTGTTGTTTATATAACCACACAAGTAATAATGTTTCCAATTAATACAATTATAGCATGGAGAATAAACTTTATCATGAACTTGAAATATGACAAATAACAACTTTATTTATTGCCTCTAGGGCATATTTCCAACAGGAAAACCAGGAGCCAAATCAAATCCATTGGTGACAAGAGATTTTATACAGGTTTGAGCCTCCCTGAGGATAACAACCCTACGTCCATGTATCTAGTATTGATCTCGAGACAAAATATAAGGGGTATGGCTAATCTAGATGGGATCTATAACTAGTCTCGGGAGTCGGTGTCGGAATGCGTCTTCTCTTCTACTTGCTCGCAGGTCTTCTATCAGGTTCTGTCCTCTCTTCCAGGCCTTCGGGTCCTTTTATGGAGGGTACGCCATACCGAGTACGAACTCATCTCTAAGTAGGACTCCTGTCATCCTTAAACATCGGGATTGACTTCCTTGTCTTCCTTATCTTCCTAGAGTCCTGGACACATGTGCATAGCTTCCTTATCTTCCTAGAGTCTCTCTCTGAGGTGGATACGGCCCTAGGTATCTAGGAGACCCTTATATATTTGTATACATATACTGTCATCGTACACAATAGAGTTTTACTACTCATCGTCAAGTTCCTTTCGAAGATATTGAGAATCGTAGTGGGTATTGTATCAGGGGCCACTGGAAGACTGACCAGGCTACAGGGCCGTCACCTTCCTGACTCTCGAAGTTGAGAACGTGTCCCCTCGTCTGGTTCGATATCAAAACCACCCTATGTCTCTTGTAATTAAAACCATTAGTCCATAGACGTTGAATTATATAACTTGTGGTTCTATTGCAGAGAGAATTGAACTAGCAAGAATCTTCTAGAGACTCTGTCCAGAGTGAGAATTGGAGAGAAAACCTCACGATGAGCCTGGGAAACCGGGAGAAATCAGGTCGCGTGCGAGGCCTAGGGGTTTCCATTCCCTAGAGCGAAGGATTCCCCCAATCCAAAGAGGAGGCCCACCAAAGGAAGATAACCAAGCAACAAGAGTAAGTGGAACAGATAAGGAGGGTGTGTTGAGAGGAGGTCAGAGAGGAGGTACGCAGGGAGATGCTCCTATATTTGGTAGCACTACCACCCTTATCTATCGTTTGAGCTGAAGGTAGGCCCACCAACATACAGAGTAGCTGTGCCTCTGTCAATCCTACTTCCGAGGGACAACGAGATCACATCCTCTCGACAACATCATTGTAAGTTTTATTAGTTACACGAATGTTTTGTATATAGCTTATTGGACATCTAAGCCAACTACTATTTGTTTCTTAGATGGCAACGTAGTGCAAAATCATAGTAATTCTAATCGATGATGTTCCTGTGGTTGTTACACATGGGAGAGTGTTTCCATCTGCTCTAGGGGCGCATGTGTACAACATGATCATGTCGTCAAGCATGGTCTGGTGTTAGGGCCGATTGTGTAGAGCCGGTGTACGTCAATGTGAAGGTCCCCGCGCCCCTAAAGGTGATATCCTCATGTTAGGAGAGTCCACTGGCTATTTCATCCAATGGCCAAAGACGGGCATCGTCATAGAATTTGGCACTCCTTCGCATCACGTATCTCTGATCCAGGCTAGTACTCCATCGTTCCATTCATCAGCGGACTTGAGTGCTACAAGGATGTCATTTTTGCGCTGCCATGACGACCTTATGACCAATATCGTGCCCATCATGAATAAGGCCGCGATGAAGGAGCTCATGCCCTTGCAAATGGAGGCCGCGTTGGAGGAGCCCGTGCCCCCACATAAGGAGGCTGCGTTAGAGGAGCCCATGCCCTCACATGCAGAAGGAGGCCACTACCATGACGTTATGACCGATATCGTGCTCGTCAAGAATAAGGCCATGATGGAGGAGCCCATTCTCCCGCAAAAGGTGGTCAGATTGAAGGAGGCCGCATTTGAAGAGACCATGTCCCCGCAGAAGGAGGCATGTTTGAGTAGCCCGTGCCCCCACAAAAGGATGCCATGTTGTAAGAGCCCGTGCCTCCACAGAAGGAGGCCACGTTGGGGGAGCCCGCACCAAAGGATACCCAAGAGCTTTTGATACAGTGTAGCGAGCTGACTTTGGTGAAAGAGAAATATCAAAAGAAACCGCGACAGCGACACAGCAATGGCAAGAAGGGGGATCAAAGTTTACATGCGAGCAAGTTTGCCAAGCAGTATTTCCCCTACCCCTTTGCCCCGGCAATACGTTCACGGTCAACCATTGGTCACGGAGCAGGAACTGCAAAATTTGTCTAACAGAGCCAAATGGTTTCATGACTACTACATGATAGTCTAATAAGCCGACATCAGACCAGAAGAAGAGTATTGAAGTCAGAGTGCCCGATGGGTGGCATGTTTTCAAAGAGTTTGGATCAAGTCACTTCTTCGTTGGTTTTGATGACTTGTTCAACCTATTCAACCTCGATCGCCTCGATAATACACTTATGAGGTGTTGGATTCTTTATATGATCCAAAAGGTGAGGCACATGAATAGGAGCCTTAGACTGGTCGATCCTTGGATGATGAACTACCAAATCATGAATGGCCATCAAGAAATGATCACAAAGTTCCTTAGAGAGTCGTGGTTCGCCCAAAGGGACAAGTATTACATACTCTTTACCTACAACCTACAGTAAGCTCTTTAGTATTGTCTAAATATGATATTTTTGCACTTAGGTTTATGGATCTACTTGATGACCATGATGGTGTGTACGCAATGACCACTGGATCTTGGTGATTATCGTACCTTGGAACAAGGTCTTTTACCTTGATTCCTTGCCAAAAAAGTGACATGTCGGTTTCCAGAGATGCACCGACGGTGATTACGCCAAGTATATTGCAAGAGGGCATTGCAAGTCGAGATCGGCCAAGAAGCTCACCCACAAATTTGACTTCCCCTGCAAACAACAATCCTTAGGATCCAACACATGTGGGTTCTGCGTTTGCGTGCACATGGAGGCGATAGTTAATAGGGTCAGCACGACCATAGAACAAAAGATATACCATCTATGAGCTTTATCAACTAGCATATTGATAGTTACATTTATCTTGCATGAAATTAATATTTTTCTAATTACAGGATAATCGAAACGGATCAATCGGTTGACCGTAGAGGGGCCTTTGCTTACTTCCTGAATGCTTATGTAAGCCCCACCGGTGATCTCAATGCTGACGCGTCGGATCTATAGTAGAGTAGTATTTATAAACTAGTTTATGTTAATTTTATAATGTAATGTTTAAACTTTGTCATTTCTAATGTGCAAAACTGAATTCAGATTTATTTTGAACAATTTGAGTTTATTTCTAATGCAATATGATTTTGTGATGCGAGTGTATTGGTATGTGCTGTGATGTGATATGCTATTTTAGAGGGACGGCTAGCAAATCTTGAGGCTAGCCAAAAAAATAGGAAATACCCTGTCTAAGGTAAGAAATCATTACTGACAGGTTGTCCTACGCACCTGCCACTGATGACATGTCATCGTTGATAGTTCATGGTAGACGCCCGTCACTAATGACAATATTAACATTGATGAGCGTTCTCAACTACCCGTCAGTGATGTAGTGTCATCAATGATGAGTTATCACTAACGTAGCAAAATCTGTCAGTGATGAGGGGTTTTGTTCGTCAGATGTAGTAAACTATAGTAGTGACTCTTGGAGAACTAGCATGTTAGCAGATTTTGTTGTTAATGACTAGTATGATAGGTTCTTTATTTCATACTAGCTAGTAAGGTGTAACCTAGGTATCTTTATACGTGTGTATATATATAGATATATATGGGTTATGTTCTGTTCAGGAAGGGTACTAGTATAACCTTGATAGTAGCTAACTATAGCTTGCATCCTATCACATATCAAGCCTATTCTTAAGCCTATTCTTACTCATCTTAATATCCTCCTACCTCCTCCTTTGAAATCCAAGTCATAATGATCCTTCTACCCTGTACGCTCTTTTATTTGCATTTTTCATATTTATTTGAAGTTACTACGGTTATGGTTATTTATTATTTGCATGTTTGTGATCATTACGATGAGTAGGCTGTGATGAGACCGATTTAGTACAGGCTCTAAAAGAAGAAAGAGAAGAAGGCTATGACAACAAAGGCATGACCACTTGTTCTTAATCATGTTGATCATATCTTTCTTAAAATCATTATTATATTTATGTTTTACAAAGATGCGTGCAGATTATAGAATGTTTTATTGGTCATTTTAAAACTAGACAATACCATGTTACCCAGTTTTGTATCTTAGAGTAGATTTCTATTTAGTATAGATTTAATAATACTTAGCTATACAAAGTAGTATTTTTTTTGATATCCTGCAAGGAATGTTCTGTTAATTTAATCATTATTACTAGGTTGATATCCTGAAAATTGTGGAGCATTTCCTTTTACCTGAAACTCTATCTAAACTCTACTCTATTGTGTCACATTGCTTTCATAGCTTCTAAGAACCGATAAACATGTATTGACTGATAATTGTGAATTAAGCGCAACCACATGCTGTATGGCTCTAACTTTGTTAAGTAGGTAGTTCATGCTCGGTGTTGGTATATCGTACCTTAGATGGGTTATAGGTTAGACATCACCCTCGGCACAAAAGGAGGGTCCAGATTGTGTGGGTGTCATCCGTGCATACTGAAACCTAGTGGACATGTCGTAGCGTATGGCCTATTGAGATACATCGTCACGACTTCCCTGCTGACACACCGAGGCGCATGTGTTTAAAGCTCGAGTGGCCTGGTGCAAGGGGATCATGGTGTGGGTAAAGTATAGCTTGATAGAGTGTAAAACTAATCGACTAGCCGTGTCTACGGTCACTGATGACACAATGTATCATACCAAGGAACCTGTATTCTTTTCTTCTCAATTGTTTTTCCCTCTGTATCTGTGGAATCAGTATTGGTGGTCAGAACCTATCATCGAGTTAAGGGGTTAGACCTTCTCGTTAATTGTTGGTGGTTAGAACCTTCACTAGTTATACCTCTTGACTAAAAGTGTTTAATCTTAAAATTGCCTTTGATCTAGCAAAGTATTTGAATTGTTAAAATGTTGTTATGCAAAATGAGGCATAAGTCTTTCTTCGTTAAGTCTACATGTAGTGTTAGGTTTCTGTAAAAAGGAGGCATGCTAGATATGTGAAGTACTTATTGAGTATGTTTATTTTGGGCATGTTAAGATGTCTATGAAAGATGAGGTTGAAGGCTATGATGCTTATTATTATGACATTGCTGAGGAGTAGAGTCACATTGAACTTCTTCGACTGTATATGGCTGAGATGAAGACCCCTATATATCTTTATATTTTTCACTATAGTTCTAAATTGTAAAGGACATAAGTCCTAGATACCACATTAGCCTTGTAGCTTATCATTATAAACATTTTAAAAATAAACTATGTGATGTGGGAAATGTTATCCATTTTAACTGTGCTCGTTAGCATACTCACTAGGACTAATGAAGTATATATAGGAGGTCCGAGAGTTATTTGCAGGTTCTAGCGTCAAAGAATAAGTCCTGTACCCTCTTGCTTTGCAACAAGTAGACTCAACCCCTTCAATTTCAGAATCGAGTATTTAACTCCCGAAAATTAGGAAACCATGTGAATTCATGCCTTTGACGTACGCGGTTTGAGATGGTGGTTTCGTCGCAGTGGAAGTGAGGTTTGGTTGCGTGTGCAGCCTACCACACCAAAATTTCATACTGTGACTTTCTGTTCATCAATAGCAAATAGAAAAACCCGACTCCACAACATAATGAGTTAATGAGTCATTGAAGTCCCTAAAACAATAAGCCATAAAAGATCCCCTTCTCATCTTCATCTCCACGATCTTCTCCTTCACCCTCCCTGCGTTTAAGAGGGTTCTTTTTTATCTGCATGAGCTTTATTAACTATGAAACATGATCATTACAATCTCTAGAAAGTAGCTCGATAACGCACACCGGAGAAGCAAGTCACCGAACTGCACATTGCTCCGTATACTTTACCAACTGTGTAATTCATGAGCTACCTGCTCTCTCTTCAAATGGGTTATCATAACCTCAGAAATAAGAGGAAATTGCATCCAAAACTGCACCGCGTGCATGGACCTATCACTAGCGGGAGCCTTCGATCCTGAATTCCCCATATACAATCCCATTCGATCAGTACTCCCGCCGGTTGAGCCCACTTAGCGCACGGACGAATACCCTCCGAACATGCAAAACATTTTTGAGTCGCGACAGTTTATGCTAGAATGCGAGCATTCCTCGAACTAGATGCCGTGCCCTCTTTTCATAATAAAAAAAGAAAAACTCAAACCAGAGCAGTCCTTAACTAGCACGGTTTCTAGCTTTGAGCCGCCAGACTTAGGTCCAGGTTCAACCAACAGGGTGGTCTTCATCTAGGCTCGGCCAAGCCTGCATGGTCTGAAATCCGAATGATAACTTTTCATCAGAGGTGCGACCCTAGACCCATGCCCAGGTAGAGCCCTGGGTCGAGTCGAGTTTGCTTAAGGGAGCTCCTATCCTCCGCTTCAAGGGGATAAATTCAGTTCTTCTATCTCGTAGGGTCACGACCATTAAATAACCCATATAATAATATTATCTCTTAAGTTGACTCTACATGAAAAATCAGCATTAAATATGGCAGCTTACAAAGGCAATATGCATGGTTAACTCTAGAGGCTTCTTTTTGTCTTAGAGTCTGACTCTTCGTGAAGAATCAGTTTTCTTCTCTCCCCTCCTCCTATCTCCTTTACGTCAGCAATTATCCTATATGGCATAACGAATAGTCAGCTGACATGTAACATCCCCAATTCCTAAAATAGGTTTATTGTGCATTATGGCATTCATGTATGCATGTTTAAAATGAGTAAAATTTTGAACTTTATAAATCTTAAAAGAAAAATCATAATTTCTATATAAAGGCTTAAAATAAATCTTAGGTCTTGGGTTAAAGATCATTAAAACAAAGTGTTTCAAAGTTATTTTGAATAGTATAAGAAGTCTTGAGAACTTATAGGTAAAATTTCAGGAATTCAAAAAGTTAATTTGAATGAATTTGAAAACAAAAGTCCTAAAGGAAATAGAAAATCAAAACAAAAAACAAAAGAGAAGCAAAAACAAAAATAAAACTAACCCCTTGGATGGGTCTTCCCAGTGCCCATTTCTTCTCTCCCCCCCAGCCCGCTTGGCCTGCCCGCCCTCTCTTCTCTCGGCTGTGCTAGACCGATCCGCCTCAGCCCACCTTGGCCCGCTCCACTCCCTGCCCTAAACCGCCGCCCCCCTTTCTCCCTTATCCCCCTACCACCGCGGCCGCCTTATCCCCATTTGAGCGCCGCCGCTGAGCTGCTGAAGCAGCTGCCACCATGGCGAGCTCCCCAGCCACGAGCGCCACCTCCTGCCGCGCCTCGAGTGCCACCTCCTCTTCCTTATCCCCGACCACCCTCTCTCTTTTTTTCTCCATGCGCTTTCTTTGCTCGCACCACCGCTGCTCGCCCTGCTCGCCTCTGACATGCGCCGCCCCTCCTCTTCTTTGCCCGAAGGCCCGCTAGAGCCCCTCCTCTGCCTCTTTGACCAGAGACGCCGCCACCTTCTCCCCTCACCTCGCTCCTCGGCCGCCCGAGCGAGACGACCGACGCCATTGACCTCGCCCCGACGAACAAGCCCCATTTCGCCTCGGCGCTGCCTTGAAGACGCCAGCCCGAGCTCCTTTTTTTTTCAACGTCGCCGAGCTCGTCACCGACCCGAGCCCTGAGCACCGCTGCCTCCTTCCGTCCACCGCCCCGGGCATCGCTTCCCCACCGCTCGAGCTCCCCCGCCTCGCACCACCGCCTCTCAATCCCAGCCACTGATGCCCCGCTGCCTCCTCTTTCTGTCGACAGCCTCCAACCGAGCCGAAGCTCTGCCACCGTGCTCGCCGCTTCACATCACCTGCGGTAAGGCCTGGGCCGCCGCTTCTTTTTCCCCGGCCACTCGCCGCTTTGCTCCCCGCCGGCGCAAAACCGACTGGGGGAGACTGTTTAATTAGGTCCCTAATGACTTTATCCAGTCATTATTACCAGTTCACAATTAATTACCATATTAATTACTGTTCATATACATCAATGATTTAATTAATTCAACTCTGACATACTTAATACTCAGTTAGAAGTTAATTACTATAATTTATGTGCATTTAATGCATTGTTCAGTTCAATTTGAATATGTCCCTATGACAACCGAGCCCCACATGTCAGAATGAATAAAAAGAATAAAGAAAATACAAATTCTATGACAATAGGCCCCACCTGTCATAGACTCGGTCAACTTTGACTCGAGTTGACCATGGGGCCCACATGTCAGTGACTGTGGCTATATATGAAATAAGTGACAAAATTAATTATTATTTAATATTGTTTTCATTTTACTGACAAAAATACAACAAGAGTATTTAAATTGATTAAATTTTAGGAAAATCATAGTAAATCTAATTTTCAATCAAAAAAATGCAAATAATATATCAAAATGTTCAGAAAAATGAGATCTACCCAAATATGACATCTTCATACATGTTTAAACTATTTGAATAGCCATGTCCGCGGTTATGGACAACTTGGCTATTACCTACGTCGAATTAGACAACTACAACGATACTTTAAAACATGCCAACTCGAAGGTTGCGAAATTAGTGATTGCTTCCTCTCTGGTGGTTGAGAAAGAATCAAGGGTATAAGTGTGTAGTGTTCTGCAATAGAGTTCATCATGAAGATTCGACTTATCTCCTTTAAAAGTAATCCAGTAGTCAATTTCATTCTCCTTAAAGTGTATTGTCAAATGAATAATTGGCATTCGGCAAAATAGTCCACAATTACCCATTTATTGATACATGTTGCATCTATTACTAATTTCCCTTGTAAGTCTTGCAGAGTACAATTTTTGTACTTATCTTGCAGTCGTTGATATTTTTGTGCATAGGAAATCATCCCCTCAATGGATGGTTTCTACATAGAGATCGACGCCCACGACAACTAGCCGCTAGGAATCCCAGGTAGCGGGCTCGCCTAGGATTCGTGTGAGGATCCGGACTTAACTTCCAGACCCTCCCTATGTATCTCCTCATTAGTCTAGGATGAAACTGATGAACGCAGGCGAATTGATATCACTGCACACATCACGAAACATTTTAAAAACATAAACAATTGAATTATAGCAGCGATATGACTAAATAAAGTAACTAGGACTTATGTCCCTTACCATTCAGAAACACAGCGGAAAATAAAGCGTAGATGTCTCCATCTCAACCACAGGCAGTCGACGGAGGCCACGTGACCTAAACCTCAGCATTGACGTAGAAGATTCCTCATAGTCTTCATCGTCCTCATAGATATCTGAACACGTCCAACAAACAACATGCTCGATGAGTACTTCACGTACTCAGCAAGTCACCTGGCGGCAGATGGACCTACCATACTACATGCAAGGCTTCAAGGAAAGCTCTATGGTTTATTTGCGTAAAGCAACTTTTAGTTGAATTACTATAATAGATTCGAAGGCAGCATTTTGATATAAATCAGTTTTAATATCAGGAGTGTTTCTCATAAATGTGAGGGTCCACGACTAACACAATGCGAGTAAGGCATCCGGCCTGAACTCATCCATAGGTTCCAACCACCTTTTCACATTTCCAAAACTGGGGTAGAGGGAATTAGCAAGGGGGAGAAAGACATGTCCTTTTCATCAAGAATGAGTCTTATGTCATCCGTGACCATGGATACGGCTAATCGATTAGTTTTATTACTCTACAGAGTTTGTACACTTTACCCACATGACACGATCATCCCCTTATGCTAAGCTGCGCAGGCTTGTACACACGCCTATCGGTGTGTCAGCAAGGTGACCGTGATGAGGTCTTTTAGCTAGATCCCCCTAAGGTGTGACATGCCCACCGGGTCTGGCCCGGAGTTGAGAGTACATCCCCACACTCCGGTCCCCCCATCTGTTCCGAGGGTTCTTGTAGCTACGTCCACCCCTTCTGCGGTACAGCAACATCAGCACCAAAGGCTGACTAACCTACTTGACCAAGCCAGTGCCCATATAGCATATGGTTGTACTGTTGTCATAATTCTCCAACTTCAAGACTTCGGCCATAAAATGTACGGACGACCAATGGTTCCTTTAAACCGGCCTTCTACGGGTAGGACAAAAGCATGTTAGAATTGCCACATCACCGTGTTTATAAAGTTGTGCATATATATATATATAGCCCATTCTATGTTTTGGATAATAGTTTGCTGTGAATTGGTTTAGCACATTATTGTACTCTTGTTTATATTTTAATTATTTATTTAAACACAGTTAAGTTGTACATGTTCATCATGATTTGATGTTGCATAATCATGTAGTTACATATAGTTATATGTACATATATATATAATTGGACTTAATATTCTTGACAATCTACCTGTTAGAATAATAATCCCTTACTGAATTATTATTATTTAATCATATCGTATGATAGTTGATGGACATATAATATGGATGTACTAGTATGCATAGCTTGATATCTTATGTTACACTTCCATAAGGTGGTGTATACTCACACATATATGGTTAACCTTTAGGTATCGATTATAATATATGCATATATGTTGCTAATAATTATTCTTTACTAAAATATTATTATTGTTATGTGTAGTATGTGTAGGTTGTTTGCTGCATTGTATACACCCAATGGCATGAGTATGGTTCCTTTAAACCGGCCTTTTGCGGGTAGGACAACCATATGCTCCTTCAACATTGATTCAGCTGTCGCCCGCACCATTTAGATGGTAAGTTTCACCCATAGTAGAATTTGGAAGAATAGAGAGAGAGAAAACAACGGGCATCCGGCCCTAGCTCAGCGAGCTCAACAACAAGTTTCAATATCAAGGATCATCGATCCAAAGATCATTCCTCTGAAGAGGCAAATCAACACATCCTAAGAATATATTTAAGCATGGCTAAGCATTTCTCTACTCTATTCAGAAATAATATCATATTAATCTACTCAGGGTATCAAGTAAACGGTTACAAGCGAAAAGGTAATGGTGTGTCAATCGACACGCTAGGTACTGGAATAAAATAGCATGCATGTTTATAAACAATAAAATATAATGACTTTGAAAATATAGGATCAACATGATCAAGAAGAGGGGGGCATGCCTTCATTGACGAGTTGGTCTTCTTCTGCAGGAACTTGTTCTTATCCAACGTCGTTACTTCCTATTTGTCGCAACGGCAATAAAGTGCAAAGCAAATGAATATATCTCCAAATTAAATATCAAATGGAAACACTAGAAGAATAGGGCTAGCAAGGTCGGATAGGTGTCAAAGGATAAGAGTGAAGGGATAGGATTGTCGAAAGACAACTAGGAAGGTGTGAGATTACATATCTCAACTAGATAGAGTACATGTACTCGAAAGATAGTCTTCCATATCAGATCATTCTGGAAAAAAGTTAGATTTATGGAGCATAGGATTTGCATGTCAAATAACTCAAGTTAATCCACATGCGAGATAGGGATAGATGTGCAACTAGGAACAGGATATGGTTGATGACAACAATAGCACAACCATATGATTAAACATGGAAACCCAACATACTAGTAAAATAAGCATAACCTGTTGTACTAGTAGACAAACAAGGTCCTGGCATGCTAATCGGTTAGAAATGATAATAGACGACATGACAATCTATATGAACTACCATGCAACATATAATTAGACATCATGTAACAAACTAGATAGACTAGGCATGAAATAGAAATTAGGCAAGGGATAGCATAGCACCAAACATATAATCGTGCAGTTACAATTTAATAATAATCATTAATAATACAAACTGTGATTAAACTATATGACCCATCTACATCACATGCATCATACATATATGCAATCTATGACATAACATGTTACTTAATTTAGTAATCAAACATTAATGAAAACATTAGAGATGAACATATGGTGATGCGGGTGATTTTGGATAGAGATTCATGGTGGAAAAGAATGGCACAATGTGCCAAAAGATGATAGGAGATTAACTATATGCATGGGTGGTGGCGATATTCACAACACGAAATGGTCGGAATTGGACATAGATTGGTTCTAGACAGACCGGAGGATTTTTTATGCTGCGCTATGCTCGCTCAACAAAATTGCCATCTGCCAATTGGGTTAGAAACTAGACACACATAAGTACAATTCTACTAAAGGGTTTTGGAGAATTCTTACCGAGTCAACGGGAAAACATCAGACAAGTTAGATGTTCTGCAGATTGAATCTGGACGTCCGCGGATAGCACGTCGGAGATGGATCAATTCCTGACAAATGGCTACATGGATGAAGGTGAAAATTTATAGAGATGTTCATAGATATCTAAGGCACAACTTCACCAAAGGGATTCTTGAAAGACTCACTGGATCAATGGGGAAAGAGGTGATAATGCCACTGTATCGTTCGCGCAGCCAAATCTACACACGAACAGCAGCAAGAAGAAACTTGATTTCCTAGAGATTGGACCATTGGATTGCCTTCAAATTTTGTGGAGACGATCTTGACAACATTTCCCAAGATCCCACCAAATGGATCTTGGAAAGGAGGTCCGAGCCGACGAGGGTGTCATTCCAATCTAGATGCATGTTAGTATTTGGAGATTTCATGGTGATTGCACCGTTTGATCTTCACCAAATTTTGCAGAGAGGTAGAGAGAAAGGTTATACACAATCTCACTAAACGGATTTACGAAAAGAAGTTTGAGGCGATAGGAATTGGGAAAATACTGAGGCGATATGTGCTGTTCAGAAACTACATGGGAGGCAAAAAGGGGGTGGCGGCTGTTTGGAGGGTGTGGGGGCTAGGGTTTCGTGGGAAAAGAGTGGGGGAGTGGAGAAGAGGTGGAGGGGTGTGGGGGTATTTATAGGAGGGTGAGGGAAAGATATTTGGCTCCAATTTCGAATGGAAAAGGGTAGCGGCGCGTTCTGCGTTATGCAGCATTGGCCAGGGTGGCTACCCAAGGGAGGGATGAGGCGGCGGGGCACCGAGTGGAGATGGGCCGGGACGGCGTGGCCAAAGAGAGAAGGAGAAAACCAAAATAATAATAAAAAACAACCGAGCTTGATTAAATATCAAACGAACTCCGAAAGTTCTGAGAAAACTCTAGGAGACATATTCCAAATTGAAAAGCCAATCCAATTCAAGTTGGATTAATTTAAATTAACTTTGGTCTAATTTATGAAATTCCAATTAAGTTTTAATTAATTCAAGAATAAACACAAAATTTTCTAGCTTTGACTTTTGATAAAAGGATTTTGAAAAGCTCTAAAAATCCGGATGTTACAATTCGGCAGCTTGGTTTGTTTTGCTGCCAACTTTTAGCCCTACCTTTCGGCTTCTTAGCCACTTTAAATCTTCCGCTGTGTAATTGACTCTTTATGTGAACTATATCGTTAAGTTTCAATAACAACTAGTATTATTGCAGTTTCAGTTATAGTCACTGTTGTGGTACTTGTTTGTTCTCACCTGCTTCATGTGCCTTGTGTGTATGATATTGAAGCACATGGTGCGGGTAGGGTTTAGGAGTCTATATCATAGAATTGTCAGGTTTAATCACCCCTGTGAAGTGACTCTTTTACTGAGAGTTTGGGAACTATATCATCCTACTCTGAAAGAGCATCTAGGCCCCTAAATGGTTTTGATGGCTAATGGCAACCCAAACTGGGATCTAATATTTACGTTGAGTGTAAGCAGGAAGATTAGGTTCTAGAAAAAGGTTTCATCTATTAAAGGATGACCACCAAAAGTACAAAGCTGTTTTCCCAAGATAAGGAGATAGCTGTGCTAGGCAGCTGTGCCACAGCTGTGAAGAAGCCGGTGCTGTGCTAGGAGTTGCAAGCAAGATGATGGTTGCTTTGATGCGTCAAGAGCCTTGACTACAGTTGGTGGAAGCTGAAGCCTAGATTTGCTAGTTTTCTTGAGTCCTTAGGAAAGTTGCAATTACTTTTGGAAGTTCTTATGCTCAATGCTCAGAGTGTTGGGCATTGGCATTAATGCCTTGAGGTCAGTGGCCCTGTAACAACAGTTTTACACAAGTGTGAAACTGGGTTGTGCTAGTACACTGCTATGCTAGTTTTCTAAACCCTAGAGCCATAGTTACCTGTGTGGTATAGTTGTGTCACAGGTAAACAACCGCTCTATGACTCAGGTACACCCCTGTGCCAGGGGAGAGCTTGAAAATGCTTAGGGAACTGCACTGCAATGGTTTGTCTACTGCGTCAGAAAATTGTTGGAGATTCTCTCCTGTTATGCATCAGAGTTTGTTGTGTGCGCTGAGGGCATGTAATGTGCCACGACCGAGCCGAGTAGGGAGTCTACCTCAGTTAGGGTTTCACCTGTGTCAGCCACCGGTGACACAGGTGTCGGTCTGCCTGAAGCCTTGCTAACGTTGTGCGTTGTGGTTAGCTATTTCACCGGTGCCTGTCACAGGTGACTCACTTAATCCTACGTGGCATGAGTGTAACGGTCAGGTGCCTGCGGACCCCATATATAGGGGGCCAGGGGAGGTCTTGGACCTCAACCTTTGCGAGCCATTTTCAACCGTTGCAAACCTCTCATCTCCTGAACAGAAACCAAACTTCTCATGTGTTAGTTCAAGAGAATTAGAGCTTTGAGCAAAGAGCGTTGGTTGCTTCAAGTATTGTTGCTGTAGATTATGTTACTCTTGGAGTATCTACTCCTAGACAGGTGTAAGAGTTGCCGGTGATCACCAAAGCTTGTGTGGGTTGGCCTGGATGTTTGTGAGGGTGATCTGAAGTCTACCTGCCGCAAGCAAAAAGGACTTGCACAAGCAAAAGGAAGAGACCTGAAGATTCAGATACTCAGAGAACAAGCACGTTTCAGTGCTGGCTATCTCTTAGGAGTAGCTTCTCCAACGGAGACGTACCTCTCTGAAAAGAGTGGGAACTTCGGTGAAAAATCTCTTGTCTCTCTGTGTGTTTACATTCTGCACTTACTTGCTTATTTCCTTGCATGCTTGTGTAATTCTCTGATATATATATATATAATCTAGCTATGATCTTTACTCTATACCGGTGGTAGCTATCTGTGTCACAGTCTCTTTACACATGTCTGTTTATCTTAGATAGTGCACCTGTGTAGATCATCTGTGTGACAGCTGCGTTATATTATCTGTGTATCTTCTTACCTGAGTAGTATACCTGTCACACAGCTGCTAGTTCCTCTTATCTGTCTAAGAACATTTGCATCTAAAAGGAAGAAGTTTTTAATGTTCTAGCTAGCCTCCTATTCACCCCCCTCTAGTCGGCTCCTGAGATCCTTTCATACTCCAGCTAAGCATTAATTTGCCAAGACAAGTTTGTGATTGATGTTCCAGCTCAGTGAAAAAAGAGTAAGGAGACCATATCACCCTACTTAATTTGTGTATTAGTTTACCGGAGTAAGTTCAGGGTTGACGTCTCAGGCTATTCGAAACCATATGACTCCACTCCTCTTGGAATTGGTGCTGAAGGGTTGAGGTCGGGGTTAACGTTTCGACTTAACGGGTGATTTCACTTTAGATTCTCTGTTATGGATTTTGGGTCCCGACATGATGTCACACCTTTTTAGATGCCCCAAGCCCGCCTTAATGAATCACCACCCATAGCATGCTGAGTGGGCTAGCCTGGTGCATTGTTCACCTATTTTTTCTGAATCTTTTATTTTTGAATTTCTTATATATATATATATATATATATATATATATATATATATATATATATATAAGAGAATATGTCCCTGACATCCTTAGCACAAGAAAAATATGTTCCATCAGTTCTTCGGATTTATTCAAACAGTTCATGAGATTTGTTCCACCGTCTATGAAACATGTTCATGTGTATCATAATGTTCTTGCAACTAGTGAAAATTGTTCCAATAGATCCCAAAAAATATCATATGCAATTTTAAATATTCTGTTACACCATCTATGAAAAATGTTCTTGTATCAAATATATGTCCGTACAACAAGTAAAATTTGTTCCAATGGATCACAAAAGATATTCCATATGCAAAAATAGTTTTTCAAATATGTTCTGTTGTCTTTGAAAAATGTTCACGTGTGTAACATCCTAGTTTTTACGATTAGGATTAATCTTAATGTTTACAAATTTGAGCAAGAAATAAATTTTTTTATCTTGCTTGCATCATCTCATACACGCATATAAAATTGCAACGAAATAGAACCCTAAAGGGGCTAAGTGAATAAATAATTAAACAATGCAACTAAAAAATATGAACTATGGGCTCTAATAATTTTGTTGAGCTATAAACCACATAAAGATCGTCTACTAATATTATCGGAATCATTGAGCTAAGTTCTACATGTGGCTTAACTCAACTGACTATTAGTAGTAATTAATATTTTATAAGCATGAAATTAATCAAAAGCTTACCAAGATAATTAAGAGAGGGAGATGGCAGGAAAAGAAAACCAACCTTCTTTGACTCATCTATTTATTCTTGTGCTTCAAAAACTTGCCACCACCTCCTATTTTCCTTGGGTGAGTCACGAACATAGACTATCCTAGCTGTTGTAACCATATTAATGCACCTTCATGCTTATCTCTATGAGTCAGTTACAAGCAGCACATCCACTAAGTTGCACCCTGCCTCACTCGTGGCAACAGGTACTTTATTCTCTCCACAGCACATACTTGAGCATGAAGGCACTAGCTCCACCTCAAGCTGACCAACCTCTTCATCGTGGCAGCATTTAAATGCCATAGCTGGCTGCTCTACTTCCATAAAAGTACCAGCATGGGACGATGAACTCATCTTTACCTCTCACTTTTACATTCTCTGGATACTTTGCTGCTGAATCGAGAGAGAGAAGAGAGGTCTTTTGAATCGCTGCAAACACATACACACTGAAGCAAACATGCCTGCTCTTGTTTCCTGAATTTACACAAGCATCATCCATTAGAGTAGAGCCAGCTAACCAAGAACATCAAAAGGAGAAAAGGAAGAAGAAAAAGAAGATCAGGAGGTGTTTGTCGTTGCCGCACCTTTGCAAGAACATGGACTCCATCACAGCCGGATGAGACAAGCAACGATAGCAAGCTTCTTCTCTTTTGCAAAACTAAATAGACTCCCTATTGTACAACTCCCTCTTTCTCCATAACATCGTTCTATTACAAACTACACTACTACAGAAATCATTTAACGGGACGCCCCTGTACAGACGGATTTTTGAAGTCGTCTGTACAAATAGTATCACAGATGGTTCCAAAAGAAAACCATCTGAGAAAATGAGTACAAGCGGTTCCCAACAAGCGAGATGCACAGATGGGTCCAAATTGGAACCGTCTGTACAAATTGAATAGTACTGACGGTTCTAAGTTTGGAACCATCAGTACAAATCTGTAAACAGTACATACGGTTCCAAGATGGAATCGTCTGTACAAATCTGTAAACAGTACAGACGGTTCTAAACTTAGAACTGTCTGTACAAATTGAACAGTACATACGGTTCTAAGTTTGGAACCGTCTGTACAAATAGATGAAGCAAGGCTGGTTGATATTCTGCTGCCGCGGTAGCAAAAACTGTAGATTTTCTTGCCGCAGTAGGAAAGTGGCAGCGTCGGGAAGGGAGTTTGACAGCTCCGATTGTCAAACGGTTTTCACAGCTGTGAGCAGGAGGCCAAACTCTACATCTCCAGGAAGTTTGAGCCAATTCCGAGAAAGTCGACGAAACAACTAGTGGAAATCCCGGCCCGAAATCGAAGATTTTGAAAACGGTACCTCGAAAAAAGTGCTCGATAAAAGCTGGGATCAAGGTGGAAAGCAAGTCCTCAACTCAGGCTAACCAGGGAAATAAGAATCACCCAAATCGGAGTCCGGGTGAAGGAGATATGCCCTCCGCAAGATCCAAAAAAGTTAACGAAAAACTTCCGAAGCCAAAAAGTCCCACTTAGAAGGGGAAGTTTGAAGATCAAGATGGGTACAGGTGTTCACACCTATATTTTTATTGGATGCGCCTCATCGTTAGCTTCGATTTGAGTGGTCGTGGACCCAAAACAGACTTCGTATGAGAAAGTTATGGCTGTTTTACTAAAACCTCTCAAACTAGGGTTAGATCTGGACTCTAAAATTAGCATTCGGAGCTACAGTACAGACGGCTCCAATTTGAAACCGTCTATACAAATAGCATAGATGGGTCCAAATTGGAGCCGTCTGTACAAATCTAACAGTACAGACGGTTCTAAACTTGGAACCTTCTGTGCTATTTGTACAGACGGTTCCAAACTAAAACCATCTGTGCTAATCGATTAGTACAGACGGTTCCCAACTAGAACCGTCTGTACAAATTGATCAATTTGTACAGACGGTTCAAAAACCATCTGTACAAACCTAATTATACAGACTCTTTCGTACCGATGGTTCAAAAAACCGTCCCACACAGGAGTTCCGAACCGTCTGTACAAATGATTTCTGTAGTAATGGTAGCTACTACCATATGCATGCATGTGTATACATATGTGTCTCTAGTTAGCCTTGGTTGGTCCTAATTCCTGTGTCCATAAGCCTCACGTAACACTAAATCTGCTAGTAGTAATCTTTTCCTAACCAATGAATTAAAGTCCTGAGTTGATATATATGTCTCTGACCTATAGGTTCTCTAGTGGTCTGGTCAAACTTATTATTTTAGCTATACCTATGCCATCCATCCAAATCCTCTCAAATATTAACCACAACTTCCATGATGTTTTATGAATCCCTCATAAATTTTTTAGATTTTTCTAGGTAGTTTAACCCTATTCACAATTTTTGAAATTACTAAAAGGCATAAAAAGGAGTACTGTAAATCCTCCTTTTGGAGCATCATCTAGTTTGATAAAATCTTGAAACTTCATATTTAAGCTTTATATGAAATTAAAAACATACTATAATTTTCCTTTTTTGGGGTAAATTTATAGTACACTTGTAGTTCAAATCCAAATATAGGCCAGAACTAAAATCTATTTAATAGAAAATAAATCATATAATAATATGGCATGTGAGATATTTTTATTATGTTATAAATGTCCACAGTAAGCCATGTAAAAATTTACAAAATGTTTGAAGAAGTTTTGTGTTGGTTCTAAAAATTCAAAAGTTAAATGGAGGGGAAAAAGAAGAAAATAAAATAGAAAAAGAAAAGGATAAAACAACATCTGGCCAGGCCGAAACTCGACCCAGCCCGTTAGTCAGCCCAGCTCCCACGTCCGCAAACACCCATGCACACGCGTCTGAGAGGAGACACCTTGCATGGTAGGGTGTTTCCCTATCATCGGAGAATCTTCACCATATCTCGAGCATTGAAAGTCTGATTAAATTGGTTCCTCTTGCATTACTATTTATTTTGAAAGTAATATGCCATGTCATGCATTTCATATCATAGTTATGCTGATGCTCAGTCATTAATTATTGTATTTTTTATGTTTCTGCTTCTTCTCGATAGCCCCGGAAGGTACAATGTAAACGAAACCGAGTGCAAGCAGTGTCCCACTCCCAAACAGCAAGGCTAGCAACCCTCCTTTAAACATATTGATATTGCCCTCTATTTCAAAGTTACTATTGAATTCAACTTTATACCACATGCATTGAACTTCTGCTTCATCGGTAGATAGTTAATTGGAACCTCCTTGTAACCTAAATTGCCATGTTAATCCCTTCGAACATAGCAGTATTAAGATTAGTCAACTCCTTAGCAACTATTTATCTCAGTATCACATGCTTAGTCCAGCTTAGACTTGTAAGTCCTGATTCTTCGGATAGTCTGGTGAATTCACACCTCATGGATGGGTTAAGTATGGTATTGTTTAGGGACTACTAGGAAGTAATTAAAGAACTTAACTAATAATCATTGAGCTTAGACGAGAGGCCATAGTTGGGAACATGGTGGATTGTCTCGTCTTCCCGCAAAGATGGTTTCCAATGTACATTGATTCAATAATTGCGTACTTCTACACAGGTGGTATAGTGAGACCACCCACGACTAAATAATTTGCCTAAACTTAGTGTACGAGCTGCATTAGTTTGCCATGTCCATTTTCCATGTGGATAAAAAAGGATATGATATGATGTGGTGCCTCAATTTAAGGGTGGGGTGGACACACGTTCTTGGGAAGACTGGGGATGTACCTTAATTCACTACTTCTGGGACCATATCAGAGTTAACGGCCAATTGATGTACATGGAATGGCCCATAAGGGTGGATCATAGCTAGGTCATAAGCATTGTAACAGTAGTGTTTGATCACCCTCTGCCAACACACATCGTGAAGTGTGTTTATGATCTGATGTTGAGAGTCAGTTGATACATGTAAGTAAAGATGTACACCTCTACAATGTTAGAACTTAGAACTATTTGAATAGCCATGTCCACGATTATGGACACCTTGGTGATTACCTGCATCGAATAAGACAACTTCAATGTTACTCTATAAAAAATAATTATAGTTTAGAGAAGGTAGTGGCTACTTCCTCATAGGTGGTTAAGAGTCGTATGATATTAAGTTGATGGCGACAATAGTTTGGACTGGTATTGAGAAGAGCGCTCTCTTATCCACTTATAACTTGATCTAGTAGTTATTTTTCATCTACTTATAGTAATATCAAATGAAAACTCAGCCTTAAGCAAAATAGTCCACAACTACCCCTTCTTGATACAAGTTGCATCTATTACTAATTTCCCCTGTAAGTCTTATGGAGTGCTTTTGTACTCACCTTACGATCGTTGGCACTTTTCTATAGAGGAAATCATCCCTTTAGAGGATAGTTTTTTTATTGAGATTGACATCAACACGAGTAGTGGTTGGAATCCCAGGCAGTGATTCTGCCTGTCTAGGCCCGGGTTTAAAATAGACTCCAGGGTGATGTGCCACCTAAATACCCGAGTAACCACCCAATACGACATGCATACTCACACCATTGGGCGGTCCGACATCGAACCAACATAGCATATGCACACGCAGTTGTATGTATCACTGTTAGTCAAGCCAGGTAGAAGCGTACATTAATTAAGAGTCAAAAAAACTCCGAAGTACCCTCGTAGAGCCTTAGCGCATGTCTCATGCGACGCTAAGCACAACCACTTAGAGGAGCCCGACACCTGTGCCCACACCCTAACCTAGCCAGCCGAAGCACGCAGCTAGTAGGTCACTCAAGAGCCCAGCATAGGAGTCCACACCTTGCTTAGCCAGCGACCACATCATAGCTAGCTAGTCACTCAACCAAGATAGTTACAATTGACGCACAAGAGGCCGACACCAACTCTGCACTATCGGCCCCAGACACTTCAAATCATACGCGCACGGTGTATTTTGGGTGATGTATCAATAAGTTGATAACCACAACATGGACACTAACGAGAGATTTACACAATTAGTAAACCACGTCTCTTACACATGGGCAACTTAAATAAGTATAGACAAGAGACCGTAGACCACAGTTAACAACTAGATACATTAGACTCAATAGCGAAAACATAAACAAAATAGAAACCCGGTAGTCTATGGGACCATCATTCAAAACCCACAACAGAGCCCACAAGATCATAGCCAACTTGGTAAACGAAGCAAGTGGTAAACATGATAACCATGTACATCAATTCATATGTCCAAAATAAAAATGGAAGGGAATTCAATTGAGTACTTTTATACATGCAAGACTTAGTTGCGCTTGAATGACATAAAACTATCATGGCATTTACATGGCATAAATAGCATGGCAATTAACATGATTTAAAAACAACTTAAGTATTATCATCATGACGTAGCATTTATAAATAGCATGTGAACATCAACATTAATATGTGAATAAGAATCATTCATATCCCAAACTTAACTTGACATAGTCATTATCACAAGTATATCCATCAAGAACATCATTTAAGTACCAATCAATTTAAATTTCAGATCTTACATTAACACTTAGCTCACATCACACAAGGTCAATAGTCGTTCGCTAACACCTTCGAAGACCCCATGAAATCCCCACGTGAGGGTTGCAAGGCCCCAAATGGGTAAAAGCCACAGAACTACATATCCTTGGTGCTCTCACGACCAGAACCTAACGGCTGCAGGTAGCACATTGAAGGGTGTCACGCCCTGATTTTCCAATCCCGCATTTTAGCATGAAACCCTGCATGTTAGGCATATCTTAATCATCGCATGCATTTTATCCTTAATCTCACCTCTCTCGTAACCCTCCGATCTAAACCCTAATCTAGGAATCTACCCCATCTCTTCGCTCGAGCGATATCCAGTGATACACCCGTGGCACCTCACCACCAAATGTTCCCGAGTATCGTGTTGAAGCCCTGAAGACAACATACCCATCTCCTTACCTTGCCACGCTCCGAAACCCTGATTCTGACCCCCAATTCCCCTTTCTCCCTATTTAATCTTTTCTTCCCAAAACCCTAATCGCGAAGTTTACCACTTCGCGATCTCTCCAAAAATCCCAAATAAGATCGGGGAGCACCCTAATAGTATCTCTAACCAAAATACAACATAAAATATAAGTGATCAATGTAAAAATATTGAGATATAAAAATATTAAATCTTAGGGCAATAATGGGCGTTGTACTGCAACCCCTATAAATCATCTCTCGGAAAATTTTGATAAATTCCCACAACACTCCCCACATCTCTAGGGGCCCCAATACATAAAATCTTGGGTGGGTCATGTGTAAAAATCTAAAGAGCCAAGCATCGAACACCTTCCCCCTAATAACTCTCCCGCATCAAATCACAATAACTTCTCTGCCAAAGCTACCACAATTTATCGAGAAGTCACCACACACTGCCCTCACCTTTCTAATCCCAATTAACTCCACTCTGGCAGCTCATATCTTATCACCCATAGTGGAAAACTAAGACAAGTCCCACTTGGCATTCAAAGCTTTCACTGCTCAGAGTACCGTCAGTACCCAAAGTTTGCAGAAGCCTTGAACACGTGTGCCCGAGCCGATTTGACATGGTTTGACACTCTGAAATCGTTGCAGCACTACGTTGGCATGCCCATGCCGCTCTGGACGCGCTCTGGACGCGTCCAGTCAACCCACAGAGTGTGCCCGCCGTGCTCCCTCGCTGCGCCGACCGCCATCGGGGCTTATCCGAGCAACAGCCGCGCCTCAGGCGCCCCTCCACTCTCTGGTACCGTCCTCTCCCCCACAGCAGCTCAGCTCACCCATTAATTTCCTCGCCTGAGCTGTCGCATCACCGGAGAGGCAGCTCGCCATTACTCCTCTCGCCGAGCCATCGCATCGCCGACCAGGGGCAAGCATGGCAGTAGCCGAGCAGCTATAAAATGGCAAGCTCGAGCTCCCTGTTGCTCACCCTAGCCTCCGCCTAAAGCTCCAGCAGCCGAGCTCTTTCCCAACCACCAGCTCTCAAGCTCGAGCCGCCGGCGAGCTCCCTCCTCCAACCCGAGGTTGCATCCCTCTCTCTTCGGTGCCAACTCAAGCCGCCAGGCCACCTCGAGCTTCCCAGCTAAGGGCACCATGCCGAAGCTTCCCTCTCCTCCCCTTTAGCCACCTTCCTCTCCAGCTTGAAGTGCCGCCACCGACCGACCTAGCACCCGACCGCAGCAGCTGACCAACCGCTCGGGTAAGTCCACCGGAGATACCGAGCGAGCGAACCCCAAGCCGCTGGCGTGTGGGCCTCGGTCAAGCTCAAGGCCCACCTGCAGTGAATGCTAGGTGCCAACCGAGCTGCCGCCTTCCCCTATTAATAGCGCATTTAGGTTGTCCAAAACCGAGTTGCCGTTTCCGACCAAACAGTTGTGCGCGGAGCACTGTCCGCATTAGCTCATTAAAAGCGTAAAATAGCTGGTCGAAAAACGCATTTAGCTTCGGTTTTATCTGGTTTTATTAATTTTAGAAATTGAGCACCTCCGGTTCAACCTGTTTAACACCTTCCCGACCGGTTCTCCAGCACCTGAAACTGGTTCTGGAATCCTTGATTTAACTCCAATCTTTTGATCCAAATGAAATTTCAAAATTCAAAACTTTATGAATAGGAATAGTTAAGATTAGAATTAGGGTTATTCTTTAAACATTATAAATCCACATATGCAAAGTATATACACATGTATATCCTCTAAATTAGCCCTAAGTTAAAACTTCTATTCCATCTAGTGGAACTAAAATATGAGTAACATTCTGAAGCTCGTTTGAACAAAAGTTTTAAATTTAGAAGCTTAACAAGAGTGCTTTCCCTATCTAATTATATCAACATTTATGTGACAACCTTCGCATATACCTGCTGCCAAAAGCATTCTTGTCCCCGTAAACCCATACCCTAAAACCCTGGAACATCATCTCCGGCCTAAGCTCAGGTATATATATCTCCCTTTCTTAATCGCCATCTGAAACCCTAAAACTTAGCTCAATCGTTCCAGGGCAAACGCCCTTCTTAGTTCATCGGATTATCCCCGTTTTCTTTTATCATGCATTGCTTGATTTTATTTGAAGTGTTGGATTGTCCTTATTCGTTGTTTTCTTTCGACGCGTAGTTCGCCGAGTGAAATACGTGCGACAGGACGAACCGGAATCACCCCCGTATCAGGAACAAGAGCAGGAACTGCCAGGCAAGTAATTTCCCCACTTTGACCATGTTAAATCCTATATTTGCAAAGTATATTTATTTTGATTATGAAACTTGCATGCTATGTTTATCAACGATATTTTATGTAGATTTAGCTATATCTGATAGATGCATTTGAACTAAGGTTGACTATCCGATTCCTTGTAACCCTAGTTGATTCGTCGGTTGGTTTCCAACCGACAAAATACTAAGGTTATAGACAGTAGCCATTGCTTAGCCCCGCTATAGTCAAGATTAAAATTTTGTCCAGTTGATAAACCTTCGGGTATGGGAAATTAAACCCGCGGATAGCGTATGTTATCCGCGGTGACTTTTAAAAGAAATGCTGCCAAAGTCCAAAAATAAAGTTGAAGATGATTTTGATTCGGGTAAGAAGGTAAGGTGGTTTGAAGGAAGATGAAGTAGCGGAAGGCTACACGGTGAATGATGATAAACTGGAGTCTTACTCGAATCAGTTAAGGACCGAGCCCAAGTGCTGCTAAACCAGTTCCCCCACCGTACGTCCACATGTCCTTTATGGGAAGGACTTGACTCAGTAACCCGCCTAATATTAGGGTTCAGACCCGTGGGAAGTAAGAAGAAAGTGCTAGGTAGGACATGGATCCCTAGAGAATCTCCACGGTGCTACATGGGAAGAGATTCTTAGTGAGCTCCATTTAGACGTGGGTAAAGATTCGACACAAAGGTGAGCGTTTCTCCCGATTGTGGTGTCAGGCATGCCTGGGCATAATCGGGGTTGAGGTAAGTCTCATTTAGCGGGTCTGACTCTAGTATTAACGCAGGAGAAAGGTTTTGTTGTAATATCCCTGCCAATACGCCTCATCAGGTGTATTAGTTAGTACTCGGTACTAAAGGGGTATTATTACATCTTGTGGGTAAAGCTGTACAACCTCTGCAGAGTGCTAAAAACTATTCGAATAGCCGCGTCCTCGGTCATGGACATGAACTGGCGCAGCCACACACTGGTTAGACTAAGTTTCGTTTGCAAAAGATGGGCATTGTGATTAAGGACGTGGGCATGATATGTCCACAGTGGGCAATTTTAGACCACGCGTCGGTGGTAAGGAAATTGCCGAAGTAAAGAAATTCGCCGTATTGCCTGAAGTTGGTGGAATACGGTCTAGTGATAGAAACCTAGTTATCGGATATGTGGAAACTACCGTTCGATGGATGGTGCCATGGACGGTGAGTGGGACTATCGGTAATAGGTTATGAGCTGATTAGCAGTGTTTACCGCATCAGATGAGATAAGATGAGACGAGATGGAATGTGTTGAAATGCTACTTGATTTACCATTAGTTCTCAAAATGCTTTTACAATCTACTATTCAGTATTTCAAATCCAGAACGAAGAAGAGGACGAAGGAGGACGAAGAAGATTTCGACTTTGAAGAGGTTGACAGCGATTTTGAGGGTTAGGACGTTTCTCCCTAGTCAGCTGCCTGTTGGTTTGGCATGTCGAGGGGTTATCCGCTACGCTATGTTCTATTTCCGCTGCTGTTTTATTCGGCCGATAGGCCTGATGTTGAACCTCGACCATAAAGGTCTATCTGTGTAATAAGAACTCATTATTGTATGTGTATGTTATCAAGTGTTTGTGTATACTGGCTACTGATCCAGGGACCAGTACAGTAATCACAAAGGACGTATCCGGCCTTAAAACGGGCACGCCACAAGCTTGGTATCAGAGCCTACTGACTGTAGGAAAACCCTAGTAGCATGGCCGTTAGACAAACCTAGGACATAGGTATTTTCCAAAATTCTTGAAAAATGAAATTATTTAAGTATAAGTTCTAGCATTCTTCCCCTCTCTAAGAACTCATCTTTCCCCAAGCAAAACTCTGAATATCTAAAACTTACCTTGTTTTTGATTTTGAAAATTTTGTAGATAGAACGATGGAGTTGTTCGGAGAAACCTGTGCCATCAATACCGACGGATGCCCACGACTGCTTCGGGAGGCATTGGAACATTGTGGATACAATGCCAACCCTGAGTACCATGTATTCCAAGAGAAGATATCGGATACTGTGACTGAGTATTGGGCCAGGGTACTCATAATTGGATTAAGGAATGCAGACAACCAGACTTACAACTTTGTGGGACCCTGTAGCTGGTCATACATTCAAGCAATACATTTGGTGGCCTACAAAGCACTTGTGCACCTCCGTCACGAGATGCCAGAAATGGGAATTTTCAGGGTTATGAGGCACATTACGTAGTATCCAATCCAGGAGGATGTCCGCTGGTACACCCCACCCCTGGCAGAGAACGACCCTGCTGTGACGAACTTAGCCTACTACGTGCAGGCCCAGGATTCACTACTTCACTGCGCTTTGGTAGAGCTGGAGGATGTGCGCAAGGAACTGTTGCGTGTGAAAACACTACTGGAGCAGGCTACTAACCATCAGGAAAGGACTACTACCACAAATGAAGTACCTCCAGAACCCCGGGATATTCCGGTGGTGAACGAGCCGCCGCCTCCGCCGAAGAGACGCTGCGGTAACGCCCGCGAATACATACGTCAGTTCACATCAGGAGCCGGGACTTCTCGTGTTCTTCCCGAGATACCGAGTCCTACGCCACTCTATGGATCCATTGACATATAGGACTCTAATGAAGAAGAGGATCCCGAGGAACTGGTGCCAGCCGCAGCTGAAGATGATGAGGAAGTCCAGATCACGTCTTAGATCCTAGGGTTTGTAGTTGTCTACCACCATGAGCTAGCTCGTGTAAAATAAATAAGTGGGCACTAGCAGTATGTCAGGTCTTGTGTAATGTACTAAACCTTGTGTGTGCTATGAGGTGTACGACACACCATAGGTGTGTATCGTGTCCACCTATTAAATAAAATGGCCCACTCGATCTAGTGTTTTAAAAATCAGATCTATTCGTACCCACAAATCCCTCTCACCTGTCTTTCAAAATGCGAAGCCCGAGCGGGGATAATATGTTTCGGTCGTCCCTCAGTAATGAGGGTAGATAAGTGTCTTTTCCCGGTGTCAAGGCTCTTCTCCCTTATGACCCAAGCCACTCCCATCTGCCCTATAAATACCCCGAGCCTCTTTTCTCACCTCACCACTCCCAGCTGCCCTTGAAGCCAGCAGCCACAGTCTTTTTCTCTTCTCCCCTTAGGCAACCCCAAGAGGAAGCCATGCCCCGCGGAACACTCTACAATGAAACCACAGCTCCCGAGCTCACAGGATTTGTAGACATCCTGTGGACGGTCGCCCAGAGAGCTCTCCGAGCCTCCCAGCGACCGGAATACGACGTCTACCGGGAGGAGGCCACCAACACAAGCGTATACTGGGCCGAAGTACACATCTATCAGATGGTGTCGACGACGCAGCGACCTTCCACTTTATTGGCCGACTAGTGCCCGACCTGACTAGCCATGCAAATGGCTGCATGGGAGGCTACCTCCCGTCTTCGCCATATGATTCCGAGCATGAATTGCAGAGCTTTCCAGTTCTACCCCAGCCGTGCCCTGGGAGAGAATGCATCCTTCGCCAGCACCCAGATGGAACAAGATGTAGCCGTGGTGCACCTCACCCGGTATCTGATCGCCATGACTGAAGTCTTCACATAGCTTGCCGACACTCTTGTCCTAGCCACACCCCTCGCACGGCCAAGATCTCGTGCTCGAGACCCCACCTCGAATCTGCTCGCGTCTCCGCATCAGAAGACCCACCCCTGCCAGGAATACCCATAGTGGTAGATGGCAATCCCTTCCCTGCTCTTTCCACCGAGTATCTCAGGCTGTTCTCGGCGTACACGGCCTGCACCCGAGCCGCACATCGCCGCAGGAACCCCTCCACACCCCGGAACACACCAATACCCTCTGAAAATGGAGACTCCCACGGGGAGATACCCCGACCCAGCCCTCCAACCTGGATGTAGACCAGGTGGACTAGAAGTGTGAGGAGCGGAATAGCCACTCCCGCTTAATAATAAACTTAGGGTCCTATTTCCGTGTTGTTTATATTAGGGTTTAGCCCCGTGCCCTTAGGCACAATGTTTGTATAAGGAAAGGTGTCGTTAGAAACCACCCTGGTATTGCTAATGTATGTTCTTTCGGTGTTTTATTTGGATCTTGGTTGGTTACCCCAACCCTTGAAAAAGTGTTGTGTTATGATCGATCTCTGGTCTTGTGTCATACCACCCCCATTCTTCCCTTATCTCTCCTGCTGAAAACATACAAATCTTGACAAAAGCAAGTCCGGTACCAATGCAGGTCGAGTACAATATGAGCTATCCCGTCAGGAACCCTCCAGCCTTGAGGCCGGAAATGAGCGCCCCAGCATGCCTTCAGAAGCCCAATAGCCCCGCACACTCCAGAGTCCCTGCCGGATCCCAAGGGACCGTGTCACGCTCTAGGGAGCCCCAAGCTAAACGCTGCACCAAATCCACTGCCAAGGGACCAAAGAGACCCCGAGCTGCTCCGAGTCGGAACGAAGATCAAGACCCGCATTGCACCGAGTCCGCTCACCCACCACCAAAACCACCGCCGAAAGGGCCATCCAACCTTGAAATGATCAAAATGTTGGGACAGACTTGTTTGGCTACCAACAACGCAGTACAACAAATGATACAGAACAATAGCCCATCTGGAAAAGGAAACAAACTTTCAGAGTTCCAACGAACTTCTCCACCCGTTTTCACCTATTCCACCGAGCCTTTAGATGCGGATGACTGGCTGTTAGTGATAGCGGAAAAACTAGAAGTAGCCAGATGTGACGAGCGGGATAAAGTACCCTTCACTATGCAATATTTGCAAGGACCCGCCGCAGCCTGGTGGAAGAGAGTTAAAAGCGCTCAGTCCAAACAAATTGAGATTACATGGGACATGTTCAAGGAAATATTCCGCAAGCATCATATTCCAGCCAGCTTAGTCGGAATCAAGAAGAAGGAGTTTTATGATTTAAAACAAGGAAACATGACCGTTACAGAGTATCTGCGTAAGTTCACCCAACTGGCTTGCTATGCGGAAGAAGATATGAAACCCGAGCATGCGCAAGTGGAACAGTTCATGAATGGCCTACAACCAATCCTTCAATACCAGTTAGCTTCTCAGAAATTTACGGAATTACAAGATTTGGTCAATACCGCACTAAATGTGGAGGCAAAGCGCCATGGTCTGATTGACATGCATTAACAAAAGAACGATAGAACATTTACTCCGGGAGAGCCACATCAGTGACCCCGCCATGAGAAGAAATCTTCTCCCAGGACTACTGCGCCACAATACTATAGGACTAACCCTCCTGTCCCACAGTACAAGTCCTATAACCCACAAGGGAATCAGAAAAGCAGCGCCCCCAACCATCCTACTGGAGACTCGAATCAGAAGCCTCAAAATCGTAACTGCTACAACTGCGGAGAACTAGGGCACTTTGCTGTCCAGTGTCCTAGAAAGCCGAAAGAGCCGGCTGACCAACGTTCTCAAGGCCACACTATGCAGACTAGAAGCTAGGAGTCCAGAGGGAAGCAAAGCTATAGCAAAGGACGAATCAACCATGTGGATGCGGAAGAAGCACAAGACGCTCAAGACATCGTAATTGGTACGTTCCCTGTTAATACCGTATCTGCAACAGTTTTGTTTGATTCGGGGGCCTCGCATTCATTCATTTCAGAAAGATTCGTGGATAGAAATCACTTAGAAATTCATCTTATGGAAACCCCATGCGCGTCCAAACCCCAGGATCGGAAATCAAAACTAGATTTTATTGCAAGGATATAAGCATCCTCATAAGGGGGGTAGAGTTCTTAGCCAATCTGATCATACTAAGATCCGAAGACATAGATGTAATTCTAGGAGTCGATTGGCTACCCAGATTCAAAGGCAACATCAACTTTGAAACTAAGACGGTGACACTCACCAATGCCTTAGGAGAAACAGTTCAGTTTCACCCCAAGTCACCAGCTGTCCACCGTAATACCCTCAATCAGTTGACTACACCGAAAGTCGACCAAGTTCCTATGGTACAGAAATACCCTGACGTGTTCCCAGAAGAAATGCCTGGGATGCCACCAGATAGAGACTTAGAGTTTGTTATTGAGTTAGTGCCAGGGATAGCACCAATTGCAAAGAGACCCTATCGTATGTCAAAAGACCTTTTGGAGGAACTAAAGCAACAGTTGGAAGAACTTCAAGGCAAAGGATTCATTAGACCAAGTGCATCACCATGGGGATCACTAGTGCTATTTGTCGAAAAGAAGGACAAGTCTCTCCGCATGTGTGTGGACTATAGAGCATTGAACGAGGTTACCATAAAAAACAAATACCCTCTTCCCGAATAGATGATTTATTTGACCAGATGAATGGAGCTCAAGTGTTCTCTAAGATAGACCTGAGATCGGGTTATCATCAGTTAAAAATTCGAGAACAGGACATACCGAAAACTGCCTTCACCACACGCTATGGATTATATGAGTATACCGTCATGCCTTTTGGTCTAACTAATGCCCCGACATACTTCATGAACTTAATGAACAAGGTGTTCATGGAATACTTGGATAAATTCGTAGTGGTGTTTATCGACAATATCTTGGTCTACTCCAAATCGGACGAAGAACACCGACACCACTTGCGAACAGTTTTGGACAAGCTAAGGGAACACCAATTGTATGCCAAGTTCAGCAAGTGCGAATTCTGGTTAAGAGAAGTCGGATTCCTCGGACACATAGTATCTGCAGGAGGAATAGCCGTAGACCCAGACAAAGTTAAGGCTGTCCTAGACTGGAAGCCACCAAAGTCAGTGACAGAGATTCGAAGCTTCCTAGGTTTGGTAGGATACTACCACCGTTTCATCGAAGGATTTTCAAAGCTGGCCAGACCAATGACGCAATTGCTCAAGAAAGACCAGAAGTTTGAATGGACTCAAAAGTGTGAGGATAGTTTTCAGGAAATGAAGAAAAGGTTAGCGTCAGCTCCAGTATTGACATTGCTTGATCTGCAGAAGAGTTTTGACGTCTACTGCGACACATCCCGACATGGACTTGGGTGTGTGCTCATGCAGGAAGGAAAAGTAGTTGCATATGCATCTCATCAACTGCGACCCACGAGGTGAATTATCCAACCCATGACTTGGAATTAGCCGCTGTGGTACACGCCTTAAAGATATGGCGACATTACCTCATCGGCAACCGTTGTGAGATATATACGGATCATAGAGACTGAAATATATTTTCACCTAGTCAGACCTGAACATGAGACAAAGAAGATGGTTAGAACTAATCAAGGATTACGATCTATGAGTTCATTACCATCCCGGAAAGGCAAATGTAGTGGCCGATGCTCTTAGTAGGAAGCCAGCCGCATTGAATGCCCTAATCCAAGCGAATCAACCCAAGCTATACGAGGAAATTGAAAAGCTCAACTTGGGTTTAGTCGAAAAGGGATATGTAGCCAACTTAGAAATGACGCCGTCCCTCACGGCACAAATCAAAGAAGCCCAGAAAGGACACAAGAGCATAGAGGGTATTAAGGAGAAGATGAAAATGGGAAAAGCTAGTGATTTTAAAGAAGACGACGAAGGCGTCCTATGGTTTGAGAACCGATTGTGTGTACCTGCTTGCGAGGAGCTTAAGGAATGATCCTAAAGGAAGCCCATGAATCTCGATACTCCATTCACCCTGGGGTAACCAAAATGTACCAGGATCTGAAGGAAAAATTCTAGTGGCACGGGATGAAATGAGAAATAGCAAGTTTCATCACCCGTTGTGATATCTGCCAGCGAGTCAAGGCGGAACATCAGAAACCCGCTGGATTGTTGCAACCCATCAAGGTACCCGAATGGAAATGGGATGAAGTTGGCATGGACTTCATCATTGGACTTCCAAGAACAAGGAAAGGAAATGACTCCATATGGGTCATAATAGACCGACTAACCAAAGTGGCACGTTTCCTACCTGTCAAAACCACGTACCGAGGAGATCAATTAGCCAAGTTATATCTCTCTCGGATAGTTAGTTTACATGGAGTACCAAAGAGAATCATATCGGATCGAGGCACCCAGTTCACGTCCAGATTTTTGGAAAGTCTACATGAAGCTATGGGAACTCGCCTCAACTTCAGCACCACTTATCATCCACAGACGGATGGGTAAACAGAAAGGGTAAACCAGATTTTAGAGGATATGCTAAGAGCTTGTGCTCTAACTTATGGTGATAGTTGGGAAGATAGCCTGCCTTATGCGGAATTTTCATATAACAATAGTTACCAAGCCAGTTTACAAATGTCTCCATTTGAAGCACTATACGGACGCAAATGTAGAACACCTTTGAACTGGTCGGAGACCGGTGATGGAAAAGTTTTCGGTCCCGACATTCTCCAAGATGCTAAAGAGAAAGTGAGATTTATTCAGGACTGACTCAAAGTAGCACAGTCGAGGCAGAAGAGCTACGCCGACTCTAAACGGCGAGACATTACTTTTGCACCCGGAGATTATGTCTATTACAAGTGACACCCCTTAAGGGAACCCAGAGGTTCAACGTGGAAGGCAAATTGGCACCCAGGTACGTTGGACCGTTTAAAGTGGAGGAAAGAAGAGGTCAGGTCGCTTATCAGTTGGAATTGCCACCGGAACTATCGGAAGTTCATAACGTGTTCCACGTGTCTCAATTAAGGAAATGCCTGGAGCCACCAGTGAAGCAAGTCCAGTACAAGGAGTTAGGCCTCGATAAGGACCTTACTTATGTAGAACGACCTCTCAAAATTCTGGAAAGTGCAGAACGGAGGACTAGAAATAAGAACATCAAGTTTCACAAGGTCCAGTGGAACCACCACACAGACGAAGAAGCCACCTGGGAGCGAGAAGACTTTCTAATGGACAAATTTCCGTACCTATTCCAATCTGTAGAATCTCGGGGACGAGATTCGATCTAAGGGGGGTAGGTTTGTCACGCCCTGATTTTCTAATCCCGCATTTTAGCGTGAAACCCTGCATGTTAGGCATATCTTAATCATCGCATGCATTTTATCCTTAATCTCACCTCTCTCGTAAACCTCCGATCTAAACCCTAATCCGGGAATCTACCCCATCTCTTCGCTCGAGCGACATCCAGTGATACACTCGCGGCACCTCACCACCAAATGTTCCCGAGTATCGTGTTGAAGCCCCGAAGACATCCTACCCATCTCCTTACCTTGCCACGCTCCGAAACCCTGATTCCAACCCCTAATTCCCCTTTCTCCCTATTTAATCTTTTCTTCTCAAAACCCTAATCGCGAAGTTTACCACTTCGCGATCTCTCCAAAAATCCCGAATAAGATCGTGGAGCACCCTAATAGTATTTATTGAGATATAAAAATATTAAATCTTAGGGCAATAATGGGCGTTGTACTGCAACCCCTATAAATATCTCTCGGAAAATTTCGATAAATTCCCACAACACTCCCCACATCTCTCGGGGCCCCAATACATAAAATCTTGGGTGGGTCATGTGTAAAAATCTAAAGAGCCAAGCATCGAACACCTTCCCCGTAATAACTCTCCCGCATAAAATCACGATAACTTCTCTGCCAAAGCTACCACAATTTATCGAGAAGTCACCACACACTACCCTCACCTTTCTAATCCCAATTAACTCCACTCTGGCAGCTCATATCTTATCACCCATAGTGGAAAACTAAGACACGTCCCACTTGGCATTCAAAGCTTTCACTGCTCAGAGTACCGTCAGTACCCAAAGTTTGCAGAAGCCTTGAACACGTGTGCCCGAGCCGATTTGACATGGTTTGACACTCCGAAATTGTTGCAGCACTCCCTTGGCATGCCCATGCCGCTCTGGACGCGCTCTGGACGTGTCCAGTCAACCCACAGAGTGCGTCCGCCGTGCTCCCTCGCTGCGCCGACCGCCATCGGGGCTTATCCGAGCAACAGCCACGCCTCAGGCGCCCCTCCACTCTCTGGTACAGTCCTCTCCCCCACACCAGCTCAGCTCACCATTAATTTCCTCGCCTGAGCTGTCGCATCACCGGAGAGGCTGCTCGCCATTACTCCTCTCGCCGAGCCATCACATCGCTGGCCAGGGGCAAGCACGGCAGTAGCCGAGCAGCTATAAAATGGCAAGCTCGAGCTCCCTGTTGCTCACCCAAGCCTCCACCTAAAGCTCCAGCAGTCGAGCTCTTTCCCAACCGCCAGCTCTCAAGCTCGAGATGCCGGCGAGCTCCCTCCTCCAACCCGAGGTTGCATCCCTCTCTCTTCGATGCCAACTCAAGCCGCCAGGCCACCCCGAGCTTCCCAGTCGAGGGCACTGTGCTGAAGCTTCCCTCTCCTCCCCTTTAGCCACCTTCCTCTCCAGCTTGAAACGCCGCCACCGACCGATCTAGCTCGCGACCGCTGAACCTGACCAACCGCTCGGGTAAGTCCATCGGAGATACCAAGCGAGCGAACCCCAAGCCGCTGGCCTGGGGGCCTCGGTCAAGCTCAAGGCCCACCTGCAGTGAACGCTAGGCGCCAACCGACCTGCCACCTTCCCCTATTAATAGCTCATTTAGGTTGTCCAAAACCGAGTTGCCGTTTCCGACCAAACGGTTGTGCGCGGAGCACTGTCCGCGTTAGCTCATTAAAAGCGTAAAATAGCTGGTCGGAAAACACATTTAGCTTCGGTTTTCTCTGGTTTATTAATTTTAGAAATTGAGCACCTCCGGTTCAACCGGTTTAACACCTTCCCGACCGGTTCTCCAGCACCTGAAACCGGTTCTGGAATCCTTGATTTAACTCCAATCTTTTGATCCAAATGAAATTTCAAAATTCAAAACTTTATGAATAGGAATAGTTAAGATTAGAATTAGGGTTATTCTTTAAACATTATAAATCCACGTATGCAAAGTATATACACATGTATATCCTCTAAATCAGCCCTGCGTTAAAACTTCTATTCCATCTGGTGGAACTAAAATATGAGTAACATTCTGAAGCTCGTTTGAACAAAAGTTTTAAATTTAGAAGCTTAACAAGAGTGCTTTCCCTATCTAATTATATCATCATTTTATGTGACAACCTTCGCATATACCTGCTGCCAAAACCATTCTTGTCCCCGTAAACCCATACCCTAAAACCCTGGAACATAATCTCCGACCTAAGCTCAGGTATATATATCTCCCTTTCTTAATCGCCATCCGAAACCCTAAAACTTAGCTCGATCGTTCCAGGGCAAACGCCCTTCTTAGTTCATCAGATTATCCCCGATTTCTTTTATCATGCATTGCTTGATTTTATTTGAAGTGTTGGATTGTCCTTATTCGTTGTTTTCTTTCGACGCGTAGTTCGCCGAGTGAAATACGTGCGACAGGACGAACCGGAATCACCCCCGTATCAGGAACAAGAGAAGGAACTGCCAGGCAAGCAATTTCCCCACTTTGACCATGTTAAATCCTATATTTGCAATGATTATGAAACTTGCATGCTATGTTTATCAACAATATTTTATGTAGATTTAGCTATATCTGATAGATGCATTTGAACTAAGGTTGACTATCCAATTCCTTGTAACCCTAGTTGATTCGTCGGTTGGTTTCCAACCGACAAAATACTAAGGTTATAGGCAGTAACCATTGCTTAGCCCCGCTATAGTCAAGATTAAAATTTTGTCCGGTTGATACAAACCTTCAGGTATGGGAAATTAAACCCGCGGATAGCGTATGTTATCCGCGGTGACTTTTAAAAGAAATGCTGCCAAAATCCAAAAATAAAGTTGAAGATGATTTTGATTTGGGTAAGAAGGTAAGGTGGTTTGAAGGAAGATGAAGTAGCGGAAAGCTACACGGTGAATGATGATAAACTGGAGTCTTACTCGAATCAGTTAAGGACCGAGCCCAGGTGCTGCTAAACCAGTTCCCCCACCGTACGTCCACATGTCCTTTATGGGAAGGACTTGACTCGGTAACCCGCCTAATATTAGGGTTCGGACCCGTGGGAAGTAAGAAGAAATTGCTAGGTAGGACATGGATCCCTAGAGAATCTCCACGGTGCTACATGGGAAGAGATTCTTAGTGAGCTCCATTTAGATGTGGGTAAAGATTCGATACAAAGGTGAGCGTTTCTCCGGATTGTGGTGTCAGGCTGCCTGGGCACAATCGGGGTTGAGGTAAGTCTCATTTAGCGGGTTCGACTCTAGTATTAACGCAGGAGAAAGGTTTCGTTGTAATATCCCTGCCAATACGCCTCATCAGGTGTATTAGTTAGTACTCGGCACTAAAGGGGTATTATTACATCTTGTGGGCAAAGCCGTACAACCTCTGCAGAGTGTTAAAAACTATTCGAATAGCCGCGTCCTCGGTCATGGACATGAACTGGCGCGCAGCCACACACTGGTTAGACTAAGTTTCGTTTGCAAAAGATGGGCAGTGTGATTAAGGATGTGGGCATGATATGTCCACTGTGGGCAATTTTAGACCACGCGTCAGTGGTAAGGAAATTGCCGAAGTAAAGAAATTCGCCGTATTGCCTAAAGTTGATGGAATACGCTCTAGTGATAGAAAACCTAGTTATCAGATATGTGGAAACTACCGTTCGATGGATGGTGCCATGGACGGTGAGTGGGACTATCGGTAATAGGTTATGAGCTGATTAGCGGTGTTTACCGCATGAGATGAGATAAGATGAGACGAGATGGAATGTGTTGAAATGCTACTTGATTTACCATTAGTTCTCAAAATGCTTTTACAATCTACTATTCAGTATTTCAAATCCAGAACTTACATTTCTGCACAACCAACAACATAGGTTAGGGCTGCCCTTTTTAAATACCCCTGCATGAAATATAGCTGTATAATCCTCCTGCGGGGATTGCTTGCGAGTACATTCCATGTACTCACCTGGCTTGTTGATTTGGCCAGAGGATGAAGAAGATTTTGACTTTGAAGAGGTTGACAACGATTTCGAGGGTTAGGACGTTTCTCCCTAGTCAGCTGCCTGTTGGTTTGGCATGTCGAGGGGTTATCCGCTACGCTATGTTCTATTTCCGCTGCTGTTTTATTCGGCCGATAGGCCTGATGTTGAACCTCGACCATAAAGGTCTATCTGTGTAATAAGAACTCGGTACTGTATGTGTATGTTATCAAGTGTTTGTGTGTACTGGCTACTGATCCAGAGACCAGTACAGTAATCACAAAGTATCTATCCGGCCTTAAAATCGGGCACGCCACAAAGGGTCTCTTTGGTGACCTCCAAAATTAATCCCAACGTAAGGCTCGATAACCCCAACAATGTCACCACTCTCTCATGAATGTGCTACCACGTCTCCCACTTAGATCGCGGAGTTTACATTGATTAAAATCAACGATTTAAAGTTCCTCACATGTGTGAACCAAACATAATTCATCATGGCACAATAATGAATGAACACGACAAAAGATGCATAGCAATGCAAACAACTCTTTGCTTGCCTGAAACCTGGATGAAGTTGCATAGTTGCTTCCAAATTTGTCATGAGGAATTCCAAATAGCCGAAGACCAGTAAGAAGCAATTAACCTTAAAAGAGAGAGCAAGTCTAAGGAACTATTCAAGAGAGTGCGAACATGTATGGGATGCATGTTGGGGTGAATTCAGATGAATTATAAGATTAATGTACATGATTTATTATTCATTAAGGGTTCACTACTTGATGATTTTGTTTTAGTTGTCTTATGCCTTTAACATGGATGAAGCTTTAATGAGTATTTCTCCATGACTACGGGTATGCAACTAAGGAAGATTAGAGATGTTGCAATTAAGGATGAAGCTCATTTAGATTGGAATCGCAATGGCATGCATGAGGTATATATATATATATACATATACGTATATATATATATGGAATTTTCAAGGGTAAGTTATGACTTTATAGGTTCTAACAAGGTGTACTTATATTTAACATGAAATTTGAGATTCAGTAGGTTTCATAGGATTGACATGTATGAATTTTATGCTAAGATGATATGGCTAACAACATTACTCGGTTCATCGAGGTTCTATAATATGCATGTGCCAATTTTCATTCAAGGCTCATGATTTAACTTTTCATTGACATGGCAATATTAATTAGTTTAAAGTCACATCTTTTAATTAAAGGGAAATCTGGATAGCAGGATGATTTTGGCCATAGTTATCAAATGGTTTCTCAAAAAAGTGTAAACAAGCACTTGAAATGAAGCTATTGGCAGGGGCTATGATCCACCTTTTGGTACCAACACGTGACATGTAGTGAAAGGTCACCAAATTCTGCCCGGAGTGATTCAGCCCTAAGCAAGAACTACAACTAGAAAAACTCATTCTCATGACACACATCGCACATATGAAAAGTTAGGGCATTACCCCTGATGTGTGGTTATGAGTAAATCAGTGACGAGGGCGGCGGGATTGCAGATTCCCTTCCCTTTGCACGCCTTCCTCCATCATCCTAGGGCAGCTGGCGCTATGCCTTGTCCATCTTCTATCTTCTTCTTCACCTTCTCCTCATCACAACCGGTCCTACAGCCATCGACACGACGTGGAAAAGAGGCGGTGGGAGCTCGGCGTGGGTGACCACAAGGGGCGGTGGAGCAAGGCCTCAAGAGGGAGCCCACCGCGGGGGCATTGTGGAGCTGCCGCGGCACGCTGCGGTAGCGGCTGCATGCTACAAGGGCTAGACGCTGTAGCATCAGCGACGGTGACAAGCAGGTGCTGGGGTAGGCAGGGAGGTGAGGTGCAAGCGATGGTGTGGTGGAGGTGGCCGGGGACAGAGGAAGAAGCGAGAGAGGCATAGCGCTGTGAGATAGGGGGGCCACGGAGGAGGCGCGGGTTGGCGCAACGGCTTGCCATCCAGCAGCAGGAGAGAAGCAACCGGGGAGAAGGCCAAGTGGCAAAGAATAAAAGGGGGGAGACCCCGGCGGTGCTCGCCAAGGGCAGCGACAATTTGGGATTGGCGGTTGGGCATGGTAGAGAGGATGGCATGCGGCAAGGAGGGCATGGAGCAGTAGCCAGGTGGAGGTGCCCAGGCGGAGGGGCCACCAGCAATGGTACATTGGCCACTACTGCGGTTGGCCTCGCTCGTGGCTTGGGGTGCAGTGGAGATGGTGGGAGTAGTAGGGCGTGCGCAGAGCCAGAAGCGGAGGAGTGGCGAGGATGGCTGATGGCTAGCCAAGCTGGCGAGCGGCGACGCCAGCAACCGGTAGCCGGTCCGCTGGGCTAGCTGCCCCAGGCCCATTATCCATTCATTTTATTTTTGTTTCATTTTTGTGTTTCCTTCCGTATATGTATTTTATGTATTATTTATTCCATATAAATCAATCTCAGCCATTGGAGAGACAAAACCCTAACTCGAGCATCTAGATTCTAAATTGGATGAGTGAATAGTCAATTTCGACTATCTCGATGACATGGACACATCACGGGACCCAATCGTGCACACGAAGCTCAGACTTCTAAATTTTGTTTTCTTTCATCTGTCAATTTGTATTTGGATTGATTTTATTCTCTGGATTCAAACCTTGGTATTTAAATCTAGAAAAATTCACAAAGGCACACCATAATATATAGGAGCTATGAGAATTTTCCTGGATCAAGTAATTTGTATTTGACATGATTTTATCCACATTTCCAAATTTGCCCCAAAAATGGGTTTGAACTTCAGATAGGTGCATAGTTTTTCTGAAATCCATGAAAATTTTATATGTGGTGTGTTGGATCGATGGCTTCCGATAGGGGGAGAGTGAATCGAACTAAAAAATCACTATTCAAAACTTTGCACTAAAGCCATGAAAAATTAGAGTGCAAAATCTTAAAAGTGCAGTAGAAATTTTTTTTCAAATTAGAACGATCTTAGACGGTCCGAAAATCCAACTCAGGAAAAAACAGAGAGCGATCTCGAAGTCCCCGAGAAAATCTCGGAGTGTCGGAGAAAAACTCAGTCCAGAAATCCAAGTCAAGAAGAACAGATAGTAATCTTAGATTCTTCGAGAAAATCTCGAATGGTCTAGAAATCCAACTCAAAAAGGATAAACAACAATTTCGGAGTCTCTGAGAAAAAATCTTGGCTAGTCTAGAAGTCTAATTCAAGAAGGACAGACATAAATCTCGAAGAAACACCTGCAGATTAATCTACTTGGTGGAATTAGGTGAAATTTTGCACAGTGGTAGACAAGGAGATTATAGAGCTATTCCAATTGACTCACATCAAAAGCTCATATGTGCTAAGTGTTATCCTTGATTTACTACCAACTACACCAAAACCAAGAAGTTTAGACAGAGATGAGGAAAATAGCCAGAACTCAAAATCCGCCTATCCAATCTTTATGAAAACTTGCATGGGGTTAGAGAAGGGTCTTGTGATGCTAGATCAAGGGTTGATCCCAATAAATATTCTTCAAAGCCCCACATTTTTTTAATCCCTCAAATCTGCCCTAAAGATTAGGCAAAACACAAATCACCAATTTCCAAGTGCTCGTGAGGAATCTTGATATGAAATCAATATAGTGACCTCTCACACAACATAGCACGTAATCCATCCCTCAAATCATTGGATCACAGAATTTGCAAAGATTAATTTCCAAATCCAAAAAGCTTGCCTTTTCTCCAAGAAAACTCAAAATAGAGAAGAGAAAAGATGATACCTTGGATATGCTTGGATGGGATCAGTATAGGGATGATCTCTTAATCACTTACTTGCCATACCAAGGATCAATTCATGAGAAAAGGCAGAGAAACAAAAATCCAAAGAGATAGGAAAATAAAATCTCAAGAACACATAGCCTTTTCTTTGACCTCTTTTTGTATTGATTTTCTTGGTTTTACTTGGTGTTTAAAAGCCTCTCATCTTAGGCTAAAGCATTCTCTAGTGCAGCTCATCCTTTATTTATAGTGTGGAGGGAACACCCCCTCTTCCACTCTTGGACCTCATGCCCTATGGGCCTAAACTAACTAGCATGCATATCAATGCGTTTAACTACCCTAGCCACTATCCAATTTTCCTTCCACCCTAAGCAATCTCTAAAATGCTTCTTTGGGCGCCTCGGCCATAGTTTCTTGAAAAGCTTCTTGGTGGACTTGGCGCTTTTCCCAAAACACCCACGAGACTCAACGTGGTCTTCACGATTTGGCTCCAACCGCTTCCTTGTCCTCCATGTACATGTTTTTAAGTCGCACAATGTCGTCTCCACCTCCTTGACCACATCTCCACCATCCAAGCTTCATGTCGGTCCCACATGGCCGAACCATTGCCGCACCCAACTTGCACCTACACACCATATACAAGAAAACCAATTGCAAGCACAAGCGTTCCACTTGGCCCAAGTTACCCGAAACAACCTATTCCATCAATTTTTCACGAGACAAATTGACCAAACTCGAATTCACCAAGTAAATACATGGTCAACACAATCAAACACTAAATCCATGCAACCTTAAATCCAATTACAACATAACAAAATATGGCAAAATATTCATCATAAATAGAATCAAAGTCATCACATGACTCACATGGTGCATAATAGAATATAATGCCTAAATATAAAATTTCGTGTCTCTATATTTAAGGAATCACCACCAAAATTAATCCGTATTCTTGCCATTTATTGAATTTGGATAAATTCCACTTAATTCAAATACGGGATCTTGATGTCTTCCCCTGTAATTCTCATAGATAAATTTTGAGAGTGGAATGGACCTGTGGAATTATACAAGCATCCTTGAAGGTCATTTATGCTACAAAGTTTATCGGTGTTCGTATTGGATTTTATTGTTAATGCAGAAGGGGAGAGGGAGAGCAAGGTTGAATCCTATTGGGTGAAGAATGAATGAGGACAAGAATGATACATGGTTTTGGTCTGGAGAAAGTTTAGTGCAATGTATGCAATTTTGCAAGCATGATCAAAAGTTTTATTTTAGCCCAATTTTTATCACCTTAATGGACTATATGGGCTTGGGCTGTTACAGTGCGTAGGGTTTGGCAACCGTTGTTTCATTCTGCTGTCACTTTTGGCTTACTACTTATGGCTTCTAAGCCACTTATAACTTTTCACCGTGTTTTCGAATTTGGTCTTTGTTCCACTTATGTGAAATAGTTATTAAGCTTACTCACTTAGGAGCTACATGTATTATGCCAGTTTATGTCATGAGTTGCTATTGTGATGCTTGTTTTTTTCAACATGCCTCATGTGCCTTGCATGTATGATTATGAAGCACATGAAGTATGTTGGGTTTCGAGATTCATAATATGGAATTGTCACATGTAATCATCACTATAAAGTGACTCTTCCACTGGAAGTTTGAGAACTATATCATTGTATTCTAGTCGTGCATTGATTTGCCGGGACAAGTTTGGAGTTTATGTTCTGGCTCAATGAGAAGGAGTGAGGAGACTATATAACTCTACTTAGACTGACGCATTCAATTACCGACTTTGAGATCAGGGTTGATGTCTCAGGCAATTCAAGACCATATCACTCTACTCCTATCGAGGTAATTATACCTCAGTGGTTGAGATCAGGATTGACATCTCGACTTAGATGATGATTCTATTTCAAGTTTTATATTGTCGATATCGGAGGTCCCAGCAATGTGTTATAGAAAAATATTCACCTAACTCATAAAATTTGTTTCCTAGTTTAAAGACAAATATGACAAAGATACTTGTGTTAATTTTTTCATGTCAAAATATCACTATTTGAACTAAGCATATCTATCGAAAAAAAAACTTAGCCAAACTTTTTTTTTAAATGGCATGAAAAAATATCTGAAACATAAAAAATTAGGAGAAAATAAAAATAAAAAAACATAAAAAAAGAAATTCAAAAATAAAAGAAACATAAGTAAAACAAAAACATAAAAAATTAAGTAAAACAAAACAGAAAAAAAAGGAAACAAGACAGCCCTGACGGGCCGACCAATGAGGTGGCGACGGTATGCTGCTGCAACTTCTTATTTCCCACAATAAGCGGAAAATAGAAAAACCGGTTGCTTAGTTCATATCTCACGCATCCAACAAAATTAGCTTAACCCATTCGCTCTACACAAAACTGTCAAACAAACAAAGCTTAACTCATTCACTCCTCCAATGCATGGCGTTGGCTCTATGGAAGTGTAGGTGCCTTCGATAGAGTAAACTACTAAACTAGTGTTTAATACCCTAACGTGCGTATTATGTATTGTAGATGGAAGCACGCATCGAGTTCATCCAAGTGCATCGACGGCGGCTTGACTGATCTGGCTCGTCTCGAAAGGAAATTTCCATACAGAACGAAAAAATCGCTGTACGTGCCATCGTTCCAAAGTCCGTATAACTCTCTTCGTTCTAAAATGTAAGGCATATTTTATTTAGTTAAGACAAAATTTGATCAATAATTACTTTATTAATATATATTTTATGTGATACAAAGTCACAATCATAAGTAAGTACTTTTGAATACCAATATAATGACACTAGTACAGAATAGGTTATGAAAGACCCCATATCACTGCCGGTTTTTCAAAATCTGCCTCTGGTATAGTACATGAGAGGCGGTTTGCAAGAAGACCTGCCTGCATTGACTCTGAGGGACGTGAACCGCATGTGATGACCAAATATGATAAACGGTTTAAAAAAATTCCTACAATATGGGACTAGCATATCACAGGCGGTTCTTGGTTAGAACATCACAGCGGAACAACATCACAGGCGGTTCCGACCAAGAACCGCCTGCAATAACTCAATGTACGTATTCTATCAATCGGTTTTTCTTTCTTCCCGTTCCAAACAAACACCGCTGACGCTGCTGTATTTGCCTGTAGTCTGCACCTGACCTCCTCCTCGACGCCAACAGGCTGCCCGACCACCTCCTCCGATGCCGGCAGACTACCCGACCACCTCTTCGACAGCCGCTGCGACGCCGTCACCCACCTCCTCGCCAATGTTGCCCTCCACCTCCACGCACCACCGAGGTAAACCTCTTCCCCAACGCTAGCCCCCACCTCCTCCCCCTCCTCCCGACTGTTGGCACTCCACCCTGCTGTCCTCCCCACCACCGGCTCCTCAACTCCTCCCCCTGCACCCTTCAGTGGCTGTGTAGGCCGGCCACCTCCTCCCCATCCTCCTCCTCCCCCTGCTCCCACCACCGACGGCAGATGTTGTCCCCTAAATTTAGGTCAAGTACATTATTATCAGATATGTAAATTTTTGTGTTTAGGGGACAATGCATTTATGCCACTCCAAATATGTATTGGAGACTTAAGCTTTTCCATCTTAGATCACATTGGTGTATGAAATTTGTATATTTGATAGCATTGAGAGGCATAAGCAGGGTTTAGAATGATTTGAATTAGTGGCCAGAGGTACTATACTACAATATCTGTTTAGTTTTTTTTTAGTGATAAGGGTTAGTGTTGAAATTTAGTTTTGTTGTTGCAAAGAATGCAATTCAAATTAAAATAGAACATGAATTGTTCGTGGTTTATTGTGGCTCTCAAGTTGTTTTGAATTATTGTATTGTAATGAGCAATAAGTTTGATAGATTCATGACACATCATGCAATTACTTTCCATTGTTTTGATCCCATGGACTTGTGCAAACAGAAACACAATTGAATTAGTTGTGTTTTGCTGCTACTGGACCACCACTTATTGTTGGGGATGTTGTCAACAAGTTGTTACTATTTTATAGCTCTATACCCACTCTGTCCTTTCCACAATTATCTTATTTACCAGTAATTGAATTGATGGACTTGTAACTAAAATTGAACTTGTAAATTGATGGTCAGTGATATATATACTTTAGAATAATTAGGAAATGATATATATGCTTTAGGAAATTAAACTTAGGAAATGCTATATATGCTTTACAAAATTGAACTCAGGAAATGCTATATACGTGTCACGACATTTAACTTACAAAATACTATATATGCTTTAGAAAATTGAACTTAGGAAATGCTATATACGGGTCACGACATTTAACTTACAAAATGCTATATATGCTTTGGGACATTGAACTTAGGAAATACCATATATAATTTAGGACATTGAATTTAGGAAATGATATATATGTGACTTAAAGTGAGCAGTACAACAGCATTCAAAGCGTCATATTGTCACGGACCCTGGAATTCCATATGATTAGGGGAATGGCTAGTCGCCAAAGACCGAGAAGTCACCCAACATACCATACGCACATACGTCGTATGTATCCATCACCGTTGGGTAACCCGACACCGGACCCACATACCATACGCACTTACGTCGTATGTATCCATCACCGTGGGTCAAGCCGGCCAGAAACGACTAAACTTCCCAGAACCACATACAATTCCCAAACCCGGTAAAGAGTTGACGCTTCTCTTGAGTCACTAAGCAAAGTAGTTTCGGAGGATCCCGACCATCGTACCCTCACCCTAACCTAGTCCGGGGACTAGTGGGTCGCTCGAGAGCCCGATACGATAGTCCACACCCTGCCTGGCCGGCACTACATCTCAGCCAGCGGGTCACGCAACCGAAACACTTCCCTGAGTGAACACTAAGAGCAGACATCACTTCTTTACGATCGATTCCATATACTTCAAACATACACACACGGTATATGGAATGATCACAGATAACAACTTCATATCACAGTTCAAACTCTATTAAGCAGGAATTACAGCATACATATGTAATACCCAGATTCGACAATTAGGGTTTGCCTCGCATTCATGCATACATGGCATCATCTTTCTACATAAACACCCACACACACACCTTATTTAGCCTAAAATACAATATGATGAAACTTTATAGAATATGTACATATCTCATCCTCGATGGATAAAGCTGCAAACACCAATTATTTACTTGAAGCGTCAGATAACGTTTATAACCCCAGTAGGTGGAAGGATCCGTGCTTCCCCTCCGATGGGTCATCTCTTCTAACCTTCTCTCTCTCTTCTCCCCGGATTCCTCACCTGAACACCCTCTGGGTTCACTAACTTAATTTAGGACTTAAAAGAAATCGAATTGCAGAAGAGGACAAAGATTGGAACCAAGCAAATGACGTGAGGTCCCTAAGGACGAAACATTTCAAAACTTCACATCTAGTATTATAGGTACAAACCCTAATTCCATGCAAGAATGTGGAAGTTATAAAGCACCGCAGGACCCAATTGCGATCCGAATACAATTTAGGTCAAAACGTCTCCCAGAACATTTCAAACCTACAATAAGGCCCCACATGCCCTCTTGACACACCCTGGAGAAATTTAAAAATTCTTAGAAGCCCCAAGGGACCTAATTGCAACTCTAAATTAAATTTAGGTCAAAAGTTGGATTTGAACTAGAACCTAGCTCAAAACATCCCCAAATCACTCCAAACTTCTACAGTAGGTCTCTTATAATGTCTTGAGCCTCCCCTCAAAATTTCAGAATTTTTGGATTCAAAATCACACATAAAATAACACAAATAGTGTGCTGTTGATAAGAAAACAGAAAAAGAAAAGAAAAATCAAAAAAAGAATTCGGGCTGAGGCCAGTTGGGCCGCCCCGGCCGGCCCATTTAACCCCGCAGCCCCCAAAACCCGTCTTCCCTCCCTCCTCTTTCCACCTTCCCCCATCGAAGGCGCCCCACCCCGTTTGCGCCATCCCCCTTTGCCCTGCCCGCGGGACCCACCTGTCGGGGCGCCCCCGCCACGTCGCCGCCGCCTGGTGGCCGAGGTGGGCGGTGCTGCCCCGGCGTCCCGACCACGCCGCCGCATTTAAAGCCCCCCCCCCGGCTCGGACCGCTCCTGACTTCCCTCTCTTCTCCCCTCGCCGAACCCTAGCGCCTTCCCCCGTTCTTCCCGTGCCCTAGCTCCCGCTACCACCGTCTTCCCCACAGCCGGTAGCCGCTCCGGCGAGCAATTGCTCGCACCCCGGTGAGCCCCGTCCTCCCGTGCTTCCCTCCCGAGCTTCCTCTCCTTGCGCCTCACCTCCCCACCTTCATTCCTCCTCAGATCTGAGCCCGAAGCTCCCCCTCCACGTCGCTCCGGCCGCCGTCACCGCTTCCCTTGTCGCCGGCTCGCTTCTGGCCTCCTCCGCTCCCCTGTCTCCGCGGGGTGTCTTCGGGTGAGCAGCCGCACCTCGCCGCCTTCCTTTCCTCAAGCTCCCCGAGCTCCGGGAGCTATCGGACCTCCTCCGGTGGGCTCCGGCGATGCCACCACCCGCGCCCCACCTTTCGGCCGAGCCATTCCCATGAAGAAGAGAGGCCACGCGGCCCCCTCCCATTGGCTCGGGTGCCTAGTCAGCCCATGCGTGGGTCCCCCTGTCAGTGAGAGCTGGTTAGGGTTCGGGTTCAGTTTGGGGCAAGGTTTTGGGTGCGTGTAGCAGATGCTCTGTGGGTTTTTCAGAAAAACAGATATACCCCGAATTGGAACTTTAGGGTTAAGGTCTAACTGCTATTTTGGGTAAAGAGTAAAACCTCGATAACTTTTCGTCCATAGCTCCGATTTGGGTAAATTTTATATTTTTGAAAACCTTGTGAGATTGCCTACAACCTGGTCTGGATAGAAATTTAAGATTTCCAAATATAAATCCTTGTCAATTTGAATTAGAATCACTTCATTCCATTTCGTACGATATTTTCAATGACTCGAAACTTGATCAATACAACTCCAAAATTAGTGATTCAAATTGCGTTAGAATTGTATCGCCGAGCACTTTCATAACTTACACATTTCATTACATGACCCATTGCTGAGAATAGTAGTTTCCTAACCTACAATGAACTCCACCCTAACCGGACATGCATGCATGGTTAGAGTTATCCTTTAGCTTCGATTAGTATAATTTGAGCTATGCTCGCTGCCATAGCCTTTTTAACACCAGTAGATCACTTTAGGAATACGCATCTAGCATTTAGTTTCATTAATTTTCGTAGAGAGGAAATAGCCTCGAAGTGGAAAGTTAGGTTTAGGACTTATTTCCATTCTGGGTAAGAATTGAAACCTCAATAACTTTCAAACCGTAACTCCAAATATTGCAAAGTTTGACTTTCTCAAAACCTTATGAAATTCTCTACAACCTGGCTCAAATATAATTTCCAGATTTGCAATAAAATATCCTGACCCAATTAAGTATGTGCAGTTACATAGTAGTCCCTTCCGAGCATTGTTTCTTCGATACTTCATAACTTAAAGTTATTAGCTCCGATTCAGGTGATTCTAATTGCATTAGATTCGTGTCTCAGGGCACTTCCCCAATACGAACATTTTTAGGTCGTGACCATCCATTGTGAATACTAATTTTCAAACTAAAGGTGAAACCATACTTCCTATGACCTGCATGCATAGTTAGGGTTACACCCAACTTACTATAACTTTGAATGGGGAAATGCTCGCCCTCATGGAACCCTAACACCTATAAGACATGTCAGAAATTCTTTCTTAGCTTCATTCATCATGCATACATGCTGGGTCTCATTGCTTCTTTTCTCGTTCGTTTCCGGTATCAATTGTTGCTCGAAATAGAGCCCGAAGAAGGAGACCACCCAGCTTACACCTCGGAGCAAGATCAGGAACCCGGTGATCAAGGCAAGCAGAGCTTGTTGCATCTTGTTATTATTATTTCATATGCTTATCTACTTAGGCTTGTGGTAGGCTTGTTTGTTTGTATGTGAGGGTCGAAACTCCTTGAAACTAGCATGGCTAGGTGAGGTTGTGTGTGTCATGTTCGCTGTGGCTGCAAACTTAATCGTGGTGCTCTATCAACTTGAATTTGGTTAAGTGAGATGTGAGAGCCGAGGGTTTTGCACGATGAATACGGTTAGGTATGATTTGAGTACCTCGTTGAGAGGTGGATTTATTGAGATACCAACCGGAGTTAATCGTGCATCTCCCTTTTCACCGCGTGGACGTTAGCGGCATCGAGGCTGGGGTGTAGTTGAGGTAAGACTAAGACCCTTGGAGCCTTGCAACCTCCAAGGGTTAAGGCACTCTTTACACTCAGGGTGATCGATTGCCGGTAATGATCCGAGAGATCAAATGAATGTGTGGTCGTGATGGTTCACTGTCAATGTGGCGATATGTTCTGTCCCAAGTAGTTGGGAGATGGCAGGCGAGAGCCATTGTAATTGTAATTTGAGGTGCACAGGTGACTAGTGAGTACCATCACGTTCCTCCATTAAATTGTATGAGATCTGGTTTGGTAGTGTTTTCCCGTGATATGTTTGCTCCTGTTAGTGAATTGCTCGTATGATTATGCCTTGCTAACCAGAATTGCATCATGTTTAATTGCTGCTGTACTAGTATGTGTAGGACATTTAATCAAGCACGAATAAGTCTTGCGAGTACTTTCGTACTCACCTAGGATATTCCTAGATCATTGCAGGTGAGCCAGTGGTCGAGGAATACTTCGATGATGCCTAGCTTCCTAGTTTCCTTGGTTGGCTATCGATTCAGGGATTTTTTGTGGTTTTTGGTCAGCGGTCAACGCGCCGCTGTGGGACTCATCTACTTTTTTCTGCTGTCGTTTAATTACTCCGTACTCGGATATGTTTCCGGTTATGACCGACTGATGTAATCTTAAAGTCCGACGTGGACAGCTAATTTATTATCATAATTTAGTGCTTTGTTGTGATATCCGAGTTGTTATTCGGGCTGCCCATATACAGTGTGTGTATGATATGAAGTGTATGGGTATGCCGTGAAGGGTTACGGTCGTTCCCCTTATTACTAGGCCGAGCAGGAATCGGTTGAGTGACCCGCTGGCTGAGATGCTGTGCCGGCCAGGCAGGGTGTGGGCGGGTTCTACCGGGCTTTCGAGCGACCCACTAGCTTCCGAGCTAGGTTAGGGTGTGGGTAGAATCGCCGGGCTCCTCCGACCTTGTTTGCCTGGTAGCATTCGGGAACGACTCTAAACCTTCACCGGATCAGGGAATTGTATGTGGTTCTGGGAAGTCTAGTCGCTTCCGGCCGGCTTGCGTGGGGCAGGTGTCGGATCACTTCGCCTCGGTGAGTACGGCGCAGGTACCGTGCCACCAGGTCGACTGGTCCTTCGGCCCTTGGCGACCACTCGTTCCCTTAATCATATGTGATTCCCGGGTCCGTGACAACATAAGTATTCACTTACCCGAGAGGGGTTCTAAAACATATAACTTCCAACTCGAAGGCTGGGTACAGCGCTTCGAAGTTTAAAAACAGCAAGCAACTCAAAAGATAAACCTTGAGATGGCAGCCACGCCATCTCCATAAACATCCACATAACCCACATTATCATGACCGGAAAGGATAACACTAAGCTAAGTATCCGAAACATCATTCCCCTCATCATAAAACTCACCGATACTGGGATCACCTGCAACAAGTTCGGAATTGAATTCCGTAAGTACTTTCATACTTGCAAGTCACATTTATATACTCATCCCATGTTAATTTCAGCAAGGCTATTAATCAGAAATCAATTACTAACATGTATATCACCATGGCATGATAAACAACAACATGGACAATATCGATAAAACCATATCAATGAATATCACATGAACAAGTTTATCTTCAAGTCTGAATATGAATCAATTCAACCAAGAACTTTATACCCAATAATCACATCAAGTCAAACAAGCTTGGGGTGATTTAAAGATAGTCAAACAAGACTATATCAAATGTTCTGAGCAAACCAAACAAGGTCTGACCAAGGGAAGTACTTCCGGAATGTCGTTAGTTCGAGGTTGGCCGACCTCGACTACCCGAGCATTGCGGCAAGTCTTCCACCGTGGGTGACAGGTAAGGCCCTATGACACCGGCATCGAATCAGGTTAAATCCACCTGATCGATCCATCTGTAGGTGACAGTACCCCGGCACTCGCTCACCATTAGGGTTTCATATTGCATTAGTCCGATTAAAAGATCCTCGCTGATCTTGCAACACAATCAAACCTAGCAATACTAGTGATTCGCCATCACCTTCACATTGCAACCATTACGACAATACAAGCTAGCAATTAACCTTAACCAATAGCAAGGCATGAAATAAACTTAAAGGAATCTTAGCGAGTATTTTTGTGAACTTGCCTTGCTGGGATTGCTCTGGATCACAATAGTAATCGGCTTCGTTATACTCCTCGGTGCTTGGTTCTAATGAATTTGGAACCCAGAATACCGAACGAAGCAATAAAAAGGAATTCAATTAAAACCAGCAAGTAATAAGATCCAGTATGCATGATATGCATCCTAATATGTAGAGGATGTCTATATGAATCTAACAGAATTGGTTTCATCGAATTCAGAGTTCTAGGGTTTAAGTTATGATTTTCCGAGAATGTGCATATATTAGGGTTAGGGTTTCATTGAATCATGCACCATTTAAATAATATGAGATGATATACAAAAAGTATGACTTGGTTGGAACATGAATGGTTAGTCAACTTATCAGCGGATATAATGTTGGCCATTTTTAAAAGTTTGGAAAGAATTAATAGAATTAAACTTTGATATTAGGTGTTAGAGGGCATTTTGGACATTTCCAGATATGTACAGCTATGTAACATAAATAATTGTTGCACCATGATATTCTACATATCAAGAGAAAACTAACAAAACAAAAATCACTCAATTTGGAGTTAGTATTCAAAAGTTATGAATTTTAGAAGATTCATCACTTTTAATCATTTTCTGCCTTATTCTGGATTTCGAAAATGAGATAATACTTTTCTCACTCATCTATACCTAGCCACAGCCGATGACACACAGGGCCCATGGGTCCAGACTCCTTTTCCTTTTCCCTTTAAAACCCCCCCCCTTTTCTTTTCTTTCTTTTATTCTTCTCCATCTTCCCAACCGTTGGACTTGCGTGGCTCGGCTCCGGCGACTAAAGCGGCGGCGGGCGGCGGTGGAAAAGGGATCGGGCAGTACAGATGGAGAGGGGAAGAATTAAAGACACTAGGAGACAGAGGGGCTCACAGAGATCCCATTTTTGTGGTCACCGAGAGCAGGGGGGACGGATGCAGGGGCGGCGGCGGCAGTGGCGGGCAGCGGAGCTGGGCCTTGGGTGGCGAGGATGAATAGCACGCTATACCGAGAGCCATAAGTCCAGAAAGAACCAGGAGAGCTCCATGAGACTTAATTGAGGATCGGTTGGTGCTAGGGCTTACCGGTCGGGAATAATTTGGCGGTGGTGGAGATTCGACCGGCGATCGGGGCGATGAGGAAATCCGAGGGCTGGCTGCGAAGAAATCCAATTAACTCCGGGCGTGAGGTCCGGGGACTACGGCGAAACCGATGAGGCAAAAGGAAAAGGGAAGAAAGGGGTTACCAGAGGCGAATCGTGGTCGGACGCCGAGCTCGGGCCGCCGGGACTTGAAAGAGAAACGTCGGGGAGGTGGGTCCGCGGTGGTTCTGCGCAAGATAAGCATGGAAATGAGTCTCTGGAGAGATGAGGAAACTCATGCGCGCGCTAAAATGAGGAGGGAGAGTCGCCGAACACGACAACGCCGGAGATGCCGATCGCGGCGAGCTCGCCGACGCCGTAATTCCGGCCGGGTTCGGCTCAGCAGCAGCACGCGGTTGCGCCAAGGAGCTTTAGGGAATGGAGCAAGGGGTAAGGGAGGGGAGGATCGACACAGCCGAGGGCAAGAATGAGGAGGAGTGTCCGAGGGGGGCCGGCGGAGTGCTGAAGGAGCGAGCTCCGGTAGTGCGTTCGTCAGGGGAGGAAAGCCGCGTGGCGGGGCAGAGCTGCCCGTGGGGCCCGCTCGTCAGCGAGCAAGGGAGGCGGGAGGAGGAACGGAAGTCGGGCTGAGCCCAGGGGAGGAAGAGTGGGCCGGTTTTGGCCCATTTCGCTGGCAGGGGTTTAAACTCCTTTTTGCTTTTTATTTCTCTTTGCTGTTTTCAAATTCTGGATTCAAAATTTATGGGTTCAATTTCGAATCTGTAACAGGCCTAAACCATGGTTCATAATTTGCAAAAATTGATGGAGATTCCTGCGGTATATTTGGAGAGGTGTAGTGGTTATAAAATGTTCGAGTTCACTTTAATTACTCATACGAATAGGAGCATAAATGGATCTTAGTTGGAATTTTGTTGAATTTGAATCTAAAAAATAGGAGTTCAGGAAGATATTTATATTTTATTGATGAAATTCTTCTCTGTTCAGCAAGGGCATCTTTCCTCAAGCATCAAAGGTCTCGTTTAATTTATAAAGGCCATGAAGCAATATCCCAAAATTTTGGTGACCTAAGTTACTTCCAGAATCATCACTTGAGGGGATTTCCTTAGGGTAGTATTAGACTTAGGTATAGGTTTGGAGAAACAGTTAGTTACCATTAGCTCATTCTCATTAGGTCATGTATGTAAAAGAGACAAGATTTTTGAGTTCTCGCAATGTCTTTTGGCCTACATGGTGATATGTGATGCAAAATTCCAACTTTAGGCTTGTTAGAACTTCAAGAGCTCTAATTACATGCTCTATAAGAAAAGGGTCTTTACAAA